>BSBK01004232.1:0-602500 GCA_027943335.1 Chamaecyparis obtusa | reverse complement strand
AGGAAGGTAATGTAAGCAGTGGTAAGGATGAATCTTTACTTGACCCTTCTTTAAGTACTTAAATTATGTAAGTTTCTGTAGTTTAGGACTTAGGATTAGTGTAGATTATGAATTTGAATGAATTAAGTTTTGCGTAGTTAGATATAGGTTTATTATGTTGTACTAATGCTATTTTTAAGTGCGCAAAAGAAAATATTGTGTTTTGCGAGGTCGCAGAAAGTTTTACGGTTGCAGGTTTGCAGAATCAGCTTTTTGAGGTTTTAGCGGCAAAATGAATGAATGCAATGTCAGATCAAGTTAATGTGAATTTTTATAAGGTTGAAATCAAAGTTATTATGATTACAAAGTGATTGAAAAGAGATTTGAAAGAAGAAAGAGAAAGAAAAGGTCATAGAATTAGAGAAGAATACAAATGCAGAGGAAGCACCTACAGTATCAGAATCAGTTCCAGCAGAACAAACAGTCAAAGGCAAACAAATTTTGATAGAGGTCACTACCCCTAGTGCACTTGACAGTAAGAAGAGGCTTATTGGTTCAATGTTTGAAGACCTTGGAAAAGAAGTTGAAGATGATGATCATCTTGAGTTCATCACATCTCTGAATAAAATTATTGGAAATAATAAGAAGGTGAAACTTGAGAGTGTGATCAGCACTAAGGTATCTGAATCAGATCCACTTGAGAAAGCTAAAATAGTAATAAATTCTTTTGACTCTGAATTTTCTAACTTGAAGGATATTGCTAGAATAAAAGTTCAGGAAGACTTTGACGTAGAAATGTAACAAAATTTAAGTGTAAATATTCGAAATGATATTGGTAGTTTAGATGTATGCATAAAGAATTTGAGGAGACATTTTGAGATAGGAAAGAATTTGTATATACAATGCACAAAATTAGAAATCCTAACAGCTGAAGAAGATAAGAAGATCAGAGAGAAGTTAGATCCAATTACAGCTGAAACAAACACCTTGACAAGCCCTAATGTCAAGATAAGTTCTATAGAGAAGAACATAAGGAAGTTGAAAGATGAAATTAGAATGTTAGTAGAGGAGAAGAAGAGAAAGATGATTAGGGTTAACATCTTGAGAGAGCATGTCTCAATCAAGATATCAATTGTTGAAGATCAAATTGAGCAGTGTCTTTCAGCAAAGACATCATTTTAGAAGTTTAGCTTCAATTCCCTGCAAGCTTGTCAGACAGTAGCATACGGATTGAGTACTCTACTCAATGTTGTTGAATCCATCAGGAAGATATGGGAGAAAGATTTTGAATCTTGGAAGTTAGAGTTTGGTGATTGTGTTACAAGCCTACCGGCTTTGCAATAACAGATAATAAGCTATAAAGTTTTTGAAATTTTTGTACACCCTATCTTTGTCATTGTTGTCAAAGGGGGAGAGATAGAAAAAACTTGAATATATGTTGAGGAAGGATACTCATAGGGGGAGCTATTCTATGGAGTATGATATTGTATACATATTGTATAACTTTTGGCCACAATTTTGTATAAGTGTTTTTGATGTTTTGTTTGCACACTTAGCCAATTTTCCCATATGTTGCCACCAATGACAAAGGGGGAGATTGTTGGAAATTTGGATAATGTGGATGCATAGATGTTGTTATTATGGAAACATATGATCTCTATTGAGAGTGCAGAATCTAGAATGCAAGTATGGCAAGTTGAAGGAAGAAATTGTCTAAGTATGGATACAGTGATCCTAACAGAGCACCTGATGAAGATTTATTTGGCAACGTCCACTGGAGCAATATTTTTATTTGTGCAGTTAACTAAAGCTTCTATAGAGTATAAGGATACCCCATCTCAGTGCGCATAAATTTTGGAGCAGTACGAACAAAGTTATTCGAAGTTTACCGAAGATAGTTTTGCTGACAAAATAGTTTTGGAGATAGTATTAGCAAAAGAGTTAAGGGATTATTTTTGCTTGTCAAAATAATGACTTAACATTATGAAGGGATGAAATCCTAGATGTTTACTCTTTGATAAAGATTTTGGAAGCTAACCATGTAAAGTTATTAGCTTTAATAACTCATATATTAGGCATACTTGAAATGTAATGAAATAGAGAAGTGTGATATGTAAAAAGAAAGAAAAGATAACTTGCGATAGTTGTATATTGTGACAGCAGCAAAGGCTATTGATGTGAAGTTATAAGCAATACCTTATTTCAATTAGAAACATTTTTTATTACCTATTTGGGCAATGAGCTCAGCTGGTGATCAAGTTTTGTAATCTAACTCCTAACAGGGTTAAGGCTTCTAACAAGGCCTAAAGTCCTTTAACCAAGACAGATCTACTATATATTATAAATTGACTCCTAACAGGGTCTAATATCCCTAACAAGATACTTTTGATTAGTGATCTTTGTGGGTACCATCCCCACCGGGGTTTTCCCTTGGCCAGGGTTTCCTTGAGAACATATCATGTGTTATGAGTTCTTTCTATTTACTACTATGTTTGTTAATCAGCTTGATAATCTTTGTATGCACTAAAGTAATCTGTTATATCCATAAGTGGGCAAAAGAAAAAGTTTGTGAAATACTGATTCACCCCACCTCTCAGTATTTCCTATTTCTAACAGGTTAATCATAAAGAGACTACGAGGGAGAAATCCCTAAAACAAATCACTTAAAAATTTTAGACAATAATGATGAAGGGCCACACCACCCTTACCAAATCATAACCAAATACATAACAATATGGAGACAAAAAAAAGATAAAATGCTTTACAAAGCATACATTAATACTTGAAAATCATTACAACTTGAGAGATCTTACAACATGAGAGCTTGCAATGTGAGAGCTTCTTTCTCAATACAAGATCCTACAACTTGAGAACTTGCTTATGAATGCTCCTATGCCTTTTTTATATAGGCATTTCCCACCCAAGATATTACAACATGACCAATGTGGGATAAAAGGTAAATGCAACTACCTTGATACAAATATTAAATACCCACCCAATTAATATTAAGCACCACCATGTGGGCTAATTAAAAAATTACATTGTCTTTGCGGGCCAATAAAAAAATAGAAAGTTGTAACTACCTAGCTACAAATATTAAATGCAAGAACTTTCTACAAATTTCTAAAATGCCACCTACACACCTTGATAAATGGAATGATTTTTTAAAATTTAATTAAATTTAATTTTTTCCCATCTATGCACCTTGGTAATTAAAATACTTTATTTTATTTCATTTTTTCTTCTTTTTTTTTCCTCTTTTTTTTCTTTTTTTTTTTTTTAATTTTTTTTTTTTATCATGCCCCTTTTTATTTTTGTAATGCAAGATGCTCCTGCATCAAATAGTACTAAATTAAATTAATTAATATTAAACTACCCTAGTTAATTTATAAAAGAGTAAAGTGTATGTAGTTATCTAACATTAAAAATAATGTCATAATTATTAATTTAATAATAATTGTTAGGGGTTGTTATCATACTAGGTCCCACCTAGGGATTATAGATTAATTACCTCCCCAATAAAAGAATTAACAACCACGAGGAATAATAGTACGTTAAATAATAAGGGTCAATTCATTTAATAATTAAGTCTACAAAGTGCAGATACATTAATAAAAATTCATTAGCACAAACAAAAATAAATAAATAAATAAAAGGATTCCAAAATCTACACACCCAATGAATAATCTTGAAATAAAATGTCTAAATATCACCTTATTCCAAAAAATCAAATCAGGTAATTAATATTAAGAAATACATATTATAAAGAAGTAAAAGTGGAGAATATTAAAGTCCACATAATTAAATGACCACTGACTTAATCAGTGAAGAAGATATTTCAAAGAAATAGATAAAAATAAAATATAAAGTTATGATCCAATGGTCAACCAAACCCTAAAATGAAATTAGGGTTTGGGACAAATAAAACATGGCTCAAAACCTTAATCTCTAGCTTTTCCTTTATTATCTTCCTCTGTGGTGTCTTGGGTTTGTAGGTTGGCCAAAGGTTGAGGGTATGGGGAAGGAACAATGTATACTCCTAAGTACACATGAATGTATACGTACACTCCAGTTTGTGTATACTTTCTTATGTACTTGTGTATATACCACCAATGAGTCCATGCTTTGCTAAAGTTAGATTCAGATTTCAGGCTCATGATTCAATACATGCCCTAGACATGCACTGGTCTTATACCAATAAGTAGGTCTCTATCCAAAGATGGCCTACAGGAGTAAATAAATATCAAATCTATTATGCATTTGGAATTATTATCAGATGAGTATTTTTGTTTGTTTAATGTTAAATAACATATAGTTTATATCTATATTTTTTTTTTCAATAATTAGATTTAGTGATTATGTTTGTGATTTGATTTTTTTTTAAAGTGATACATACATTTATCATTGTTGATGCACATGCGGGAGGGGTACATTTTAACAGAGAAATGTTAATAGAATAAAATAAAGCAAGGTCTTGAATGGGTCACCGACTGCTCATAGTCGGCTCCCCGACAAGGCTCACAAAGGAAAAGGGTGTGATTGACTATGCAAAGGCACTGCACGCAATGACCTGACACTTATTGGTAGATGACGACAGTGGCTAGGTTCTACTCGTAGTGGTCTTGACCGCTGCGGTAGTGGCGCTGCCACTATTTACAATGGCCTTAGCCGCTTGTGATAGTGCCTACTCACTGTGCAGCCAGAATACGTGTTAGGATTTTGATGCATTAAAAAACATTTTTATATTTTATTTGATGTCGTCATTACTTTGCAGAGTTTATTTATTTCATTTAATAATTTTTGTGAAGTTTTCAGTAACCAAAATGGTTAATACAGTACGATAGAAAATATATATTATTATATATGCATATATACATGATGGTATATATGTATATATAATAATATATGATAATAAGATATAAAATAGAACATAGGGAATGGTGCCAAAATATAAAGTTACCATAAATTGGTAAGTACAATGATTTTATTATTATATATATATATATATATATATATCCGATATGATATATATATAATAATATAAATACACTTATTATCAAAATGAAGCATTACTTACTTTTAAAAGAAACTTACTAATTTTTAATTCAATTATATTTCATCATATAGCTTGTTGCAATAAAAATATTTGTAGTATATTAATACACTTATATATAGCGAGATATATATGTGTCTATTAATATACCTTCATATATTTATAATTAAAGAATCGTGAAGTAACATAAATATTTTAGGGAGAGAAATAATTTTCTTCCACAAAAAAAATAGACATTAAATTGCTTTCCTCCTTTTACAAAGTAGAGATGATTTATCTAGCTCTTGATACATTTTAATGCTATCATTTAAAGAGAATTAATAAATCTATTCTTTCCAAGTCAAAGTAACAATATTAATGAACATTTATTTTACTTGAAAACTTTTCATAAATGAAAATAAATCTCCTATTTTTTTTAAGGGAAAGCTTAAACAAAATATGTATATAAATTTTTATTTTTATTTTTATTTTTTTGATCGGTAAAAGGCCGAAGCCCTGAAATTTTTTTATTAATAATAAAATTAAGTTTTACAGTGTGACCCCGCTCTCTGCAGGCACTGGTAGGAAAGAGCGGGGTTGAGAAAACCTCTAGCCTTGCCCGGGACCATTAGTCCTGTATATATACAAAATTACATGGGCATACCCATGACTCGACACTAGCCGAGATTTGTTAGATACATAAGTGTTGTGTACATACCCATGCCTCAACACTTGTCAATGTTTAAAAGGTGATGATTGTTACATAATATTCATGGGTCTTCCACAGCTTAGAGATTTTCTATGATTTATTACATTTACACTCTTTTAGTGGGCATACCCACCTTTCTGTATAACCTTGCAGATGGTGCTTTTTCTGATCCATCTTTACATTTTATACAGTAATTTCGTAACAATTCATAGTAAGATCTGCAATGACCGGGTGAATAAGTTGCTCAATAGGAGTTGATTTTCTTACTCTGCTTTTTCAATCTTTGGTTGGCTGAATTTCCTGTCTCCCTGCAATTTTATTACTTGAAAAATAACACAAACACTACTACCCTCTACGAGGCTTAATCCAAAATTGATAACATGATTAATAATATGATTATCAGACTATGATAATGAAAATTCTCTGTAGGTCAGTCAATTTACAAAATTGATTAAAATTGGGGCATCATTCATTATCTACATATGCAGGCTAATTTTCAATATCGCAGTTAGCTAAAATTACCAATAGAAGCTCAGAAAATTAATAGACAGCTATCTTACTTTAATTTATCCATATATATATATATATATATATATATATATATATATATATATATATATATATATATATATATATATATATATATATATATATATATATATATATATATATATATTCATATACTACATATATATACATATATATATATATATATATATATATATATATATATATATATATATATATATATATATATATATATATATATATATATATATATATATATATATATATATATATATATATATGTATATATATGTAGTATATGAATATATATATATATATATACATATATATATCCTAAGAAGAAATGTGCCCCCTTCGGGGCACTATACCAAATTAAAGGAATGTGGAGCTACAATGTCTAAAAGGAAATGGCTAAGTTTGCCTCTAACATTATTTACCTCTTACTCCTATCATCATAACAAGAAGGATATAAACCTTACATATCCTTATATATTTACCTCTTAAGTTATTGTCTAATGTTTAGAGAGTAATTTTAACTAGGTATATCTTGGAGGTGAGGTGTGAATTTATTTAGAGTTATCATGCCTTCTGCACCTAGATTTTCTAGTTTATCAGCCTCAGTGTTGCCTTCTCTATAAGTGTGTTTGATTTCATAATTGGGGATGCTATCTAATATTAAAGTTATTTCCTCTATTTTAGCATTTAAAGTCCAATTAGGAGTCTTCTTAGATCGTATAGCATTGATTATAATCTGAGAGTCACCATCAATAATAAGTTTGGTTATATTAAGATCCTTACACAACTTTAGGCCCACCAAAGCCACTTTGCACTCTGCCATATTGTTAGTGGTAGGATTGATGGGATGGGAGAAACTAGCTATAATTTATCCATTCCAATTTCTGATGATTCCACCGATACCTGCAATTCCTGGGTTTCCCCTTGATGCCCCATCAAAATTTAGTTTGTACCAACTCACATCTGGAGGAATCCATTTGCAATTCGCACGATCTATTTTAGTTTTATTTCCTCCTTTCCCATAAAGGGGTGGTACCTACAAATTAGGCCATTTCATTCTAATTTTGTTGTCCCAACTTTTGAATGATTCCTCATAGCAAACTTGGTCCCTCAGGGAGGTATTAATTATCTCTGTGATTGATATTTCTATTTTATTAATTAGTGATCTCCATTCTATTTTTTCCCTAGTAAAGATTCTTCTATTACATTCTTTCCAGACTTCCCAAACTAAAATGGAAGGGGCTACAATCCATATATCTCTGTAGAGATTATCTTTATATAAAGCTGGCCAAGATTTAAGTGTACTCAAGAGATCCATATGAAAGGTGAATTTCCAACCAAGACATAGCAATAACCAATTCCAGCACTACTGTGTGAATTCACAATTAAGGAGAAGGTGATCAACATCCTCAGTGTGCTTTTCATAGAGAGCACACTGGGATGGCCCTTCGAACCCCAGTTTGGTAGTTCTATCTGTGGTGAGGATCTTCCTTTGCATGGCTACCCAAAGAAACATCCCAGCTTTGGGGAGACATGTTTTATTCCAACAAAGGTTCAGAGGCATATCTAAATTATCCATCTTCTGCTCAGCTAGTATAGTCTTATAGCCTTCTTTGACTGAATATTCTCCATTGTTCGATCCAGCCCATATCAACTTGTCAGGTCTGGTTTTGAGAACCATTTCTCTATCCTTAATAATAGTGAAAAGTCTCTAGCTTTCTGTAATTGAAAATGTGTCGGTATCTATGAGTTTTGAAGGAAGATCCATATCCAGGCTTAGATAATTTGAGAGATACAGTCCAATCTTATTTTTACATTCTTCTATGAAGTTAGGGGAAAAACCTAGAGAAATCAAGATGGGAAGGCCTGCCCATGAGTCATCCTAGAATAAAGCTTTCTCTCCATTACCTACATCCCAAGTGAGAAATTTGTTTATGATTCCTTTGGAGTCTTTGATGAAGTTCCACATCCTAGATCCTTTAATGTGAGATTAGACTCTGAAAATGTTAATAGGATTTGCGTTTGGTATATATTTATTTAGTAAAATTGAGGCCCATTTACTATTAAATTCTTTGTATAATCTCCAAATCAGCTTAGCACCCAAGGCTTTGTTTTTCCATAGAAGGTTTTTGATACCCAGACCTCCTTTAGAGATTGGTTTGCAAAGGGATTCCCATTTAATTAAGGCTAGTTTTTTCTCTTCTGAAGAGCCTTGCCAGTAGAAGTCCCTAAATAATTTTTCTAGGTTGTTTTTGACATTAACCGGGAGGGGAAGAACAAACATCTAATATGTGGGGATGGCTGAGAGTACCGATTTGATCATGGTGGTTCTGCCAGCCTTTGTAAGCCACCTACCTTTCCATGTGCTCCTTTTGTTCTATATTTTAATGAGCACTTGTTGCCAGAGTTTGGAGGATAGGGTGCCTTTTTCTAATTCGATTCCTAGATACTTACAGGGAAACTTCCCAAGCTTATAATCAAACACTTTACAAATTTCCTTTTCCTTTATTGGAGTGGTATTGAGAAAAAAGATTTCTGATTTATTTGGGTTTACCTGCTGACCTGATGCTTTCATATAAAGGTCAAGGCTATCTTTAAAGGCCTTGGCTTTGGATACCGAAGCTGATCCTGGGAGAATGGTGTCATCAACAAATTGTTGATGAGTAATGTTAGGAACATTATTCGATGCCTTTAAACCTATAATACTACCTTCCAGATGTCTCTTACTAATTGTTCTTCCTAAAGCTTCAGCCATAATCACATATAGGAAGGGAGACAATGGGTCTCCTTGTCTGATGCCCCTCGAAATACTAAAAAAGCCTTCTGGAGTGCCATTAATTAGAATTGAAATTTTGGGAGTGGAAATGCAGTTGAAGATAAGACTTGTCCATTGTTTTGAGAAGCCAAAGGCCACTAGGCACTTGCAGAGAAAAGTCCAATCTACTTTATCGTATGCTTTCTGAATATCTATTTTAATAAGCATGCTAGGAGTCTTGGTAGTTTGGGCAGTATGTACTAATTCTTGGGCTATAATTATACCATCTAGAATAGAACAGTTGGCTACAAAACCTATCTATTCTTCAGAGATGATAATGGGGAGAAGTGTCTTGAGTCTATTTTCCAAGCATTTAGATAAGATTTTATAGATAGTGTTGCATAAAGAAATGGGTTTAAAATCCCCTGGTTCCGTGCTTTCATTTTTCTTAGGTATTAAAGTAAAGGTGTTATTGATTTTAGATAGTAAAGAGCCCAAATTTCTAGTAGCTTCCACAACTTGCCAGACTTCATTACCCATGAAATGCCAGCAATTTTGGAAAAAACCAGCTTGGAATCCATCTGGTCCAGGTGCTTTCTCTGGGTGCATTCGGAAGACCGTAGTCTTTACTTCTAAAGTTAATTTTCCATTAATCATTTTATTATCTACTTCTGATATTAATTTGGGGATTGCTTTTAACATTTCATTTTGAGCTTCTGGGTTGATCTCGGCATTATTATTGAGGAGGGTTTGATAAAATTGCACTAATGTTGTTGAAATTTGTTCTGGGTCTTCGATGAGGAGACCTTCATTGTTTTTAATTTTTGAAATTCTATTGACACTTCTTTTAAAGTTAGTTGAGTTATGAAAAAACTTTGTGTTGGAGTCTCCCTCCTTTAACCAAGTTTCTCTTGATTTCTGTTTCTAGAAGATTTCTTCCTTAAG
Source organism: Chamaecyparis obtusa (assembly GCA_027943335.1). Lineage (NCBI taxonomy): Eukaryota > Viridiplantae > Streptophyta > Pinopsida > Cupressales > Cupressaceae > Chamaecyparis > Chamaecyparis obtusa. The sequence continues at coordinate 592,537 of BSBK01004232.1, read as the reverse complement.
AAGAATTGCACTATATTTGGCCATAAGTTCTTTTTCCTTCAAATAACTACATTCATTCATTCCTTTATCTATTACTTCATTATTTAGATCTTCTAATTCTTGTTCGATGTTGGTCTTTTCAATAAAAATATTATTGAAGTTATTCTTATTCCACTCCAGTGCTTTATTTTTAATAATTTTTAATTTAGCCACTAGACTATACATTTTAGATCCTTTAATCAAGATTTGATTCCACCATTGTTCCAAGAGATTAATGAATTCCAGGTTTTGAAACCACATAAACTCAAATTTGAAGGGGTTTCTATGAGGTTTACAGCTTTTCGTAATTGTGAGTCTGACTAGGAAGTGATCCGAGCTAGCCTCAGGGAGAATTTCTGCATTAACTAGTTGGTTCACGGGATCAGAATTACCATTGATCAAGAATCTCTCTAGCTTTTCTGCTATGTAGCTGAAGCCCGATCTTCTATTATTCCAGGTGTAAATTCCATTGTTAGTGTTAATACTAATTAAATGGTTATCTATCACCCAAATGTTGAAGTCTTTCTGAGATTGTGAGATAAAATGGGAACCTCCAAATTTTTCTTTTGTGTCTAAGATAGCGTTAAAATCACCACCTAGTATATGAGTAACTATTCTGTTTGATTGGAGAAAAGTTTTAATGTCTTGCCAGACCTTCCTTTTTTCCTCATTTGGAATAGGATGATAAATATTAGTCAGCATAAATTTTAGTTTAGATTTAAGGCTACTAACTATTGGCATTAAGTATGATTGTCATTAGTGACAACACTTATTCAGACTCTGCGTGCTTACCGAGCAGAACAGTGCTTACTGAGTAGAACAGTGCTTACCGAGCAGGACAGTGCTTACTGAGCAAGACAGTGTTTACCGAGTGACACTATATCTACCGAGTCTCTAGTATATACCATGTTTGAAACTACAACCAAGTGGTTAGTATGGACCGTGCCTCCACTTCTACTGAGTGCATGATGATGCCGAGTAACACAGTGGATGCGGAGTATCAGAAAGTCACCGAGTTAGTTTGCAGTAACTGAGTCACTATATTTGGGCCGACTTAGTAATATTTGTGTTAGCTTGTTTGTGAGTTGACTTTGTAATTATGTTGTAATTATTTTAGATTGATATATAAACAATGTTTTATATCATATCTAAAAAAAGATATAGAAAAAATGTATGAAATAGAGAAAGGTAGAGATAAGTGAATTACAAAGGGCTACAACAGTATAAGAAGTAGCAAAGATCTATCCATTATAGAAGGTGATCAGTACATCAAAGAATCTCAATCAACAAGTACAGTTGCAAGAAAGAGATCTACTATTTCATCCTAATAGGTGAATCAGCTTGAAATCCTTTAACCGGGTAGACTTAACAGTCTTTGTAAAATCTCTTAACCAAATGCATACTTCATTGTATGTTTGTAAATCCTCTAACAAGGTGGACCTAGTAGTCCTTATTGCTCCTAACAGGGAAGATCATCAGAAGTAACCATTGTAAGCCTTAATCAACAAACTTTATATTGCATTATTGAAGTTTTGTGGGTATCATCCCCACCCCAGTTTTACTTTCTACTTGGAAGATTTTTGGGTCATCAAATCTCTATGTTCAAAGTGTTATGAATGTTTTATTCTTTCTGTTACTCATGCATACAGTCAGATTATCAATCTAATATTATTAAGATCTGAATCTATTAAAAGTTTTGAAGTTACTAATTCACCCCTCCCCTCTCAGTAACCTAGATAGTCTTGAATATTTTGAACAATTGGTATCAAAGCACAGTGGTTCTCAGAATAAAGTTTGACAGCTTGAGAAAAGATTCAGGACAATGGAGATATTCAAACTTAACAAAGTAATTGAGAATGAAAAGCTAGATCTGGAAATGGCCATAACTCAACTCAAAGAAACAAGAGAGCATCTTTCCCTTTCCCTAAAAAGAAGGAAGGAACTTGCAAATCAGATCAATGACCACCAGTATGTTGAAGAAAAGATTGAAGACTTTATCCCTTCAAGTAGCTCAGATGAAGCAAACAATGCAATCAGAGAACTTCTAGAAAAGAGTGGATCTCTACAAGAAGAAGTGAGAAAATTGAAAAGAGAACAAGAAATGCAGTCAACAAGATTCTGTGAAGTCTTGGAACAAAGAAACAAGATGAAAGATGAAATAGATGGAAAGAACAATGAAATCCAGAATAAAACCCTTCAGCTAGAAAACCTTATCGATCAAATCTCCAATGCAAATGAAGAAATCCTGACTCTGAGATCAGAAAATGAAAATATAAGAGAAGAGCTGAGATCTGAAAAGCAAATCAATTTAAGAGTGATGAGTGACCTAGATGTTGAAAGGAAAATCAATGAGAGAATGTTGAAATCTCAAGAAGATATGAATCAAGTGTATGAACAAAACCTTCATAGGAAAAAATGAAAAGCAGACTTGGATACAAAGAGGAAGGTAAATCCTCCAAACAATGTACTCAAAAGAATCAGAAACCTACCTATAATCACTATGGCAAAATTGGTCATACTTCAAACAAATGTTGGAGCAATGGAAAAAAAAAATTCAATGGAAAATGCTACAATTGCAATCAACTTGGTCATAAAGCAAATGAATGCAAGGAGAAAGAAAAATTTGAAGGCAAATGTCACAAATGTAGCAAACAAGGTCATAAGGCATCAGAATGCAAAACTATAACACCCAATCCAGTGGAATAAATTATTAAAGCAATGTTTGGTTGGGATTACAACACTTGGTGTAGATGTCATTACTGTGGAGAATATGGACACATTGGCATGAATTGTGTAAGGCACCACTTGAGAAAAAGGGATTCTACCATAAGATGTTATAATTGCACTAAGCTTGGTCACATAGCTAAAAACTACATGAATTTAGGCAAAGTTGAAGATGAAAAGAAAGAAAAAGAAAATAGCATTAGGAAGAAGATGAGATAGAAGTGGATTCCTAAACCTACCGAGAAAACTAGTCCTAAAGTCACTCATGAAGGGAGTGGCTCTATGAACTCCAACTAGTCTCCAAGAAAGCTCTGGAACTGTATCTTCATAGACATACTCCAAAATAGTTCCTAAACTAAAAGGAAGATAGATCCAAATCAGTATGCAAGATACAACAGGATCAAAAGAAGGTCGATATCAATTACCACCGAGCAAGGTCAGGAGTAACCTAACTTCATTTGGTTACCGAGTAAGGTCGGAGAAGTATGAATTCATATGTTCTCTGAGTTTCAGAATCTTCACCGAGCATTTAATGCATAGTGGATGACAGTTTGTCGAATTTAATACCCTAATTCCTATGGAGCATTAATGACAAAGTTTTAAAAAGCATGAAATCAAGTTCATTCTTCACCGCAAATACCAACATTTTGAGCAGAGAGATTTCTAGTGCGATCAAGCGATTCAAAGAAAAAATTTTAAGTAGAAATTTTTCTATCATGCTACCATGGCTTCATCCAGCACGAGAGTAAAGAAAGGTTCAGAAATGTTAGTTCATGGAGAATGGAAAGCACTAGATTTCAAACTCGTGCCCGTGATTGTAGAAACCCTAGATCCGAGTGGAGCTCAGTCTCAAATTCCTCCAAAGGTACTTCTTGTAAATGACATTCACAGTCATTTTAAAGGTACAATTCAAGAACTTGGAACCCTAGAGATAGATGTTGCTCGTGATGAACTGTGTGTTGATGTTGTTCTCAAACCAGGACATAAACATTTGGAAGAAAAGGGTTTAACACATATCACCCACTTGCCTCAGGGTTTTCAGATAAAATGGATAAGATATATTCTAAGTCGAGTACATGAAGGTAAAATTTGGCTTGAGCAACTAGAGGAAATAACAAAGAAGATGATTCACCAAGTCACTGGTCTTCCCATGCTTGCCCAGGCTAAATCTACAAAAACCCTAGGTCGGGGAGAGCTGGAAAAGAAAACCCTAGCCGAATGGGATGGTAGAGGTATGAAAATTAATAATATTACCGATGTAGAACTAAACTTTGGCACATATGTAATAGCACACAAGATATATAGTTCAAGGCAGTAGAATAGTGTTTCGTGTGAAGCAGTTGACCTAGCCTATAAAATTGTGAAGAATAATATGTCATTTGACCTAGCAGATCTTTTGTTGAAATAGTTCAACAAGAACATGGAGAGCATCCAAACCTCAAAGAACAATCCATGTAAGTTTGGCTCACTGTTGGTTTGTTTATTTTTCTATGCTCAAAAGTTTTTCCCATCAAAAGGCACAGTAAAATGGAGAAAGGATGTACCTATTCTTTATCAGATAAATGAGTATATTGCAGAAATGGGTGAGAATTTTACAAGCATAATGGATAACTATTTTGAATCTTTTAAGGAGAAGATGAATAACAGATTCCGTATTCCACTAAAACTAGTGGAAGATTATAAAGATGATATTTGTTTCATGGTTGATTGTGATAGAGTATACATTCAGGCAGTAAGACCTAGGATTGTATGGATGAAACCTCTTCCTTATGAGGTAAACATTGATGAAACAAAGGATATAATTGAAGCCCTTGTAAATAAACCTGTTGATCCAAAGGCTCCATACTTTGGAACATATGATGAAGCTAAGATAAGAATTGAGCTAAGCATAAAAATTCCATAGGAAGTTAACAAAGGTAGAAAGAGGATGGCCAAGATGCAATCTAGCACACCTCTAATGTTAACTGAGGGCTTAGGAGAAGATATTGTAGAAGAAGAAGAAAAGGATGAGAATAAAGAAGAACAAGTTCCTATAAAGAAGAAAGGAAAGGTAACTATCACCAAGAAACCCGAGCAATCCACTTTAGTATTCACAAGGAGAAGATCAAGGGGCAAGGTAGGTAAAATCAATCATGATATAGTACTCAAAAGGCCTCCTCCCTCATTTGAACAAAAGATTAAGGATTTGAGAGAAGGATATGGAATTGCAAATTTAAAATCTCTCAAATAGGAAATTAAATCAAAGGCAGAGTAGCAGGAAATAGAAGATGCTATCATTGAGAAAATGGGAAAATGGAAGTAGTCACTTGATGATATGGCTTCTCAAATTCTAGGTGTTCTATTGGATAAAGTAAAGTTGAGATGGTCCAATGCAAGACAAACTGTCAAGGACATATATGCTCAAACCTTAAGACAGTTAATGCCAAGTTTGAAAGATGATGAAATAAATAAGGCATTGATAGAAAATGAGCGCAAGATGAAACTAAAATTCAGCAGTTGTTTAGTTTTGATCAAAGATATAGAGTCAGTTGTGAAGAGTGCAAATTCTACCTGGAAAAACATCTATCATCTTCACAAACTGAGTACTGAAACTATGATAATCAAAGATATTGATGATGACAGTGATGAAGAAGAAGAAGAAGAAATAGTTCAGATTGATAATGTTGTGTCAGAGGAAGCAGGGACATAAGCTACTGAGGAAGCTAAGGAGAATGTTGAGAAAGATGATCTAGTTCAGATAGCTACAGAGGTAATTGCCTCACTTACCCACTCTCCAGTAAAAATTGCTACATCTAGCTTAGAGAAAACTTCAAGTGTGATTGGAACAACTCCCTCAGATACATCAAATGTCCAATCATCACTAGCATAGTTCAATGTATCAACGATAGAAGTGGCTACCACTTCATCTACCAAGCTTAAGCCTCCTTCTTCCACTGAGTTGTAGTCCTCTATACCCTCTTCAAATTTAAGTTTTTCAGTAGTAAGTACTTCAGATTCTACAGTTGTAAATACTTCAGTTTTTGATTTATCAAGTATTCTAGTTAGCATCCCATCATTCGAAAGTTTATCATTTTTCACTACTAATCCTACTATGTCCACAATAATTTCTACTACAAAGGCAATAAGTATAGAGACTCAACCGAGTACAAAATTTTTGAGTAAGAGTGTAGTAGAAGGTATAGATCTAGATGAGGAGATACATATTCCCTAGCTAGATTTTGCAAACCTCACGGCAGATCAGATGCAAACAGTTGGTGAACTCCTCCAGAAGAAAGAAAAGTAGAAGAAACTAAAAGAAGAAAGAGATAAGGAATATAAGATCATTGAGGATGCTAAGAACATTTTGACAGATGCTATAGGTGTTAAAGTTGATTCCTCTCAACACATTTTGTTGTGGTTGGCAGAAGCAATTAATAGGTTTAATGATGATTCCTCTGGAATAGACAAGTTGCTTGAAAAGGCTGAGAAAAAGTTTGAAAATGAAGTGCTTGAGCACATTTCTCAACAAATAGCTATCAATCAGGTAGGGTTATCTTCAGTTTTGACTAGCATTGAGTCCTCCTATTCCAAGGTAACATCTCTTTTTGTCAAAATCTGTAATGTTGTCGAGTTCTCAAAGAAAATTAAAGACAAAATAAATAAGATTGATGAGGATCTGAAGATCAGTGCACAAAAGTTGCAACTTGAACCTAGTTCAAGTTCTGCACATCAGATGACAATCAGATTCCTATCTAATAAGCAGTCAGAGTTATTGAAAGAAGATGCAAGGATCTGATCAACATTAATAGATATTCAAAACATGATCCTTCCCATCATGGATACAATGCAGAAGCATATTGCATACTCAAAAACATTGATCCATGACAATTAGTTTTCAATTGTACATCACATGATTGAACTCTCTGTAGAAGTCCAAGTTGCACTCCATACATGCAAGATTCTACAAGAAAATTGGGATAGTACTCTAGCACTAATTAGAAAGGTGCATTCTGATTTTCTCTCACGTTTTGGTATCTCCATGTAAAATATTTGTATATACACCTTTGGCATTATTGTCAAAAAGGGGGAGAAAGTATATGAGATTTGAAAGGGGGAGAAAATATATATAGGAAATATAAGTATGAGGTGAAATAAGATATTTTGTATATATACTATATAAGGGAAACATGAAATGTATATACAAAACCATTATCAACATGATTGTGTATATAAGTTTTGGACAATAAGTGTTTTGTCATTAATGCCAAAGGGGGAGATTGTTGGCATTAAGTATGATTGTCATCAGTGACAACACTTATTCAGACTCTACGTGCTTACCAAGTAGAATAGTGCTTACCAAGCAGAACAGTGCTTACCAAGTAGAACAATGCTTACCAAGTAGAACAGTGCTTACCGAGAAGAATAGTGCTTACCGAGTAGGACAGTGCTTACTGAGCAAGACAATGTTTACCGAGTGACACTATATCTACCGAGTCTCCAGTATATACCATGTTTGAAACTACAACTAAGTGGTTAGTATGGGCTGTGCCTCCACTTCTACTGAGTGCATGACGATGTTGAGTAATGCAGTGGATGCCGAGTATCAGAAAGTCACCAAGTTAGTTTGTAGTAACCGAGTCACTATATTTGGGCCGACTCAATAATATTTGTGTTAGCTTGTTTATGAGCTGACTTTGTAATTATGTTGTAATTGTTTTAGATTGATATATAAAAAATGTTTTATATCATATCCAAAAAAAGATATAGAAAAAAGATATGAAATAGAGAAAGGCAGAGATAAGAGAATTACAAAGGGCTATAGTAGTATAAGAAGCAGAAAAGATCTATCCATCATAGAAGGTGATCAGTACATCAGAGAATCTCAATCAGCAAGTACAGTTGCAAGCAAGAGATCTACTATTTCATCCTAATAGGTGAATCAGCTTGAAATCCTTTAACCGGGTAGACTTATCAGTCTTTGTAAAATCTCTTTACCAAGTGCATACTTCATTGTATGTTTGTAAATCCTCTAACAAGGTGGACCTAGCAGTCCTTATTGCTCCTAACAGGGTAGATCATCAGAAGTGACCATTGTAAGCCTTAATTGACAAACTTTATACTGCAGTATTAAAGTTTTGTGGGTATCATCCCCACCCCAGTTTTACTTTCTACTTGGAAGGTTTCTAGGTCATCAAATCTCTGTGTTCAAAGTGTTATGAATGTTTAATTCTTTCTATTACTCATGCATACAGTCAGATTATCAATCTAATATTATTAAGATCTAAATCTGTTAAAAGTTTTGAAGTTACTGATTCACCCCTCCCCTCTCAGTAACCTAGATAGTCTTGAATATTTCCAACACTAACTTCTGCCACCATCCAATTATTGTGTTTATGTAAAATAGTGACTAGGACTTTCCTAGGATCCCATAGGATAGCTAGGCTGCCAGAGGCACCCTTGGAAAACTCAAACTCAAACCTCCAAATTTCTAGTTTGTTGCTAAGTTTAATACTTTCTTCCTTACTTAACTTAGTTTCCTGAAGCATTATAATTTCTGATTCAAAATTCTTTAGGTATCTTTTGACTAATCTTTGTTTTTTAGGGGCATTCACACCCCTAACATTCCAAGTAGTAACTTTCATTGGTCCTGGGGAAGGCACTTCCCCTTCCCAATGTGCAGAATGTCAACAATTTTTTGTTGATTGCTGGCTTTTCCAACAAGGTTTCTTAATAAAAATGAGGACTTCCTTCCTCTCTTCTTTTTGATTTTATTAATATTGGGGGTGCTTAAACCACCCCTATTGATAGCAATTCTGAGCTACCTATCCTCATTGGTTATCCTGAATAAACCAACAATAGCCTCTTTGCTGGCTTCAGGGACATCCATGAGAATATCCTGGTTAATATCCATTGCCTCTTGATCTAAGTCTTTTTGAACTTCCTCTAAAAGATCAGGACAGTCTTCTTGGTCTATAATATCCTCTCCAAACATCTCTATTATATTCTCTATTTCTTTTGGAAGTTCCTTATTAAGGATTTCCATTTCCAAAGGAATAGATAATGATGTATTATCTTTTTGAATCTAATGTTTTATTGGAGTTTCTTCAGGAGTTTCCTCCTTCTGGAGCTCAATAATCTTTTCTATCAGTAGTTTTTTTTGTAATAGCAATTCATCTTTATCACAAATTTTGTCAATGAAAAGGTTAATTGATTCATCAGTCACTGAGTTAGCTAAGTACTTAGTGATTATGTTAACTTCTTATTCACAAGTAAGTGGTTTTGATATTAGTTCTTTTAGTGGCTGATTCTCTGTTATGCAGTTGATATCCCTCTGGGGGGATTTTTTAGTGCTGCTAGGTGATCAAGGGGAGGTAGGATAACTTCCATTTGTGGTTTTGACATGAGATTCATTTTCAAAAAATCTTGTTATGTTGTGAGTATCAAGATTATCATTATTGGCCTCTATCATTTTAGTTTCAATGGTCATGAGAGGAGAAGTGTCTTCCTCTTCTTTCTAGGAATGAGTGATTGTTGTACTTTTTAGACATGTAGTAGTATTCATAGGCAAGGGTGATGGAGAGGGTCTATCTAGTTCTTGGTCCCTTATGGGAGTTATTGAGAAGCCTCCTCTGTCATTACAAAAATGAATCTCAACATCCCTCTTCAGTTGATTTAGCACATTTTATTTTTTTTGTGTTTTAGGAGGATCTGTGTTCTTTTCAATAAAATTTTCTAAGATTATTGGATTAACTATGACCGAATTATAATTGAAACATAATTGAATAGGAGAAATGTGTTTTTGATGAAAATTCATTTCAACAATGATTGTTTTATCACCCTGTTCAAGTGTAGATTCAACAATCCTAATGAATCTACCAATTTTATTGCCTATATTACAGATAACCTCCTTCCTAGTTAATTCCAAAGGTAAATTTTTAAGTGAAATAGCTTTTTCAACTTTGAAATCTTTTAAATGCATTGGATTAAACAAAGGTACCCAGTTAAACAAAGAGAAAGCACTATTTCTATATTTAATATCATTCTTTTCCATAATGTTGTTTTTTAGATCCTTATTATTGCATTCTATATAAATGAAATTTTCCATGAGAAGGGATATACTTACCTCCTTAGGAAGTTGATCTGTCAGACCTTCTATTAAATCATTGACAGAGACACCCGTACCATTCCATAAGCATATCAAACCTATTTTTGCAAGGTGTTTTTGGTACTGCAGAATATCATCACTATCTACAATGATTGTGTCATAGTGCAAACCAAACTTTATCTTACCTGGCTTCTGATGACTATATCACCTATGAGGAGGCATGTATGCTACTTTCTTATAATCATTATGATTCTTGTCAGTGTTAAAAACATGATTATTTAGATTATTATTAACTTTGAGTGATGAGTGGCTTTCCAAACTTCTACGGTAAGGAGGGTAGGGTTTTTTGGCTATAGGATGGGAGACATCCTTATTGTGATGTCGAGCCCTATAGCCCTTATCCACAAAATCCCCAACCCTTTTGTGCAGGGGTGTGTATGACTCATTACATTTATCAGCCTCCCTAAGAAAATCAAAGGAATTTTACATATAAATGCTATCATAACTGGGAGATGGAGAGTGTCTCCTTACCTTTTTCTTACTTTTTACCATTTTCCATGCAGATATGTGCTTTGGTATGCTCATGGGAGGCACTTGATCAGATGAAATCCTGCCTTCCCCCATAGCAGATTGGGGTTCATCGGGTCTGTATAATGGATTATACTCAGGTTTATCTACTTTGGCGGTCCCGTAGCTTAGATCCTTTCTTGCATACTTGGTCTTAGCATAGAAGCTCAATTTTCTATCCAAAGATTGGATTGAGAAGATAATAGGCCTTGATTCCTTGCTCAATGAAGGGATTCCATTGTTAACCATGGATTCTGCAATAGGTTTTGAAACCCTAGATTTATCATTTTGCATAGATTCCCGTAGGCTCCTCTCTTTTTGTTTAGCAATGAAATATTTCAAATGATCATAGGTTGGATGCTGTCACTCCTCTGGCTTTTTGCATTCTACCTTTTTGTGGCTGTATAGCCAACAGTTAAAATAATAACCGGTAAAGACCTTATTAGTGCCATTGCTCAGTGGTGAGGCTTTAGATGAATGGGCATTTGCATATGTTTTGCTCAGAGTAGAACCAGAGCTCAATGGTTTAGCCGATGTGTGGCTATGGTGAATAAGCCCTAGGTTGATTTGTCGATTATGAAAAGCTATCCTTCGTTGAATGTGTGCCTTTCTCATTTTTGCATGATTCACAATATTTCAAAAGAGCTTCATTCTTGTGGTTTTGCTGGGCAAAGAAATCTGAGTGCTTGCCTCTCTTGCTTGATGATATCTTCCTTCAATCTTTCAAAATTGCACAATATGAAAAAATTTGAACCTTATGCTTGATAAATTTGCCTTCTATCCTCAAATTTGATGCCTCTATCTTGATGAAAATCTGAATCTGATCACAAAATCTGAACTTGATCACCTTGCCAAATGAAAATTCTGAGTGTGCTATCTTACAAATTGATAAATCTGAGCTTTGATGCCTTCAAATCTGAACTTTACTTCCCCAATTTCAAAAATCAGAGCCTCATGATGCTTGCAAATCTAGAAATGGATGCTTGAAAATATGAATGCCAACCTCAAATTTGTAAAATTCTGAATATCTCTATGCCTTTCAAAATTAAAATCCCTCATGCAAAATCAAAACTTCAACTTTGATAAATTCTAGAAATGGTTACTTGATGACTAAGATCTTGCCCTTAATTGCAAAAATCTGAGAGTGTATGCCTCAGACCTGAATTTTGGATGTCCTCTTTTCCCAAGAAAATTGAAACTCTCCCTTGTTATTTTTAGATCTAAACTCTACCTTAAAGAAATCATTGCCAAATGCATTGTAAACTGCCCTAGATCTGAAAAAAAATTTAAAAAAAAATGCCTCCCTTTTGCCCTAGAAAGATCAAAATCCTCCCCAACAAATTTCGCTAGCAAAAGGATTGGAAAATCACTACCTTTGGTTGATGTTTCGCTGCATGCATGGATTGAGGAATTATTTCCAAAGCCTGGAAAAATTGCTACCTATATATATCAAAATCGCTGCATATTGCTTTGAATTCCCACTGCCAAATGCCTTCTCCTTTTCGTGCTTTGCAAAATACTTTGTGCTTGTGGCTTGACTAAGAAAAGAAATCTGAATGCCTCCCCTTGCTTGATGATCTTCCTCTTTCACTCTTCTGGAATTGTACAATATGAAAATCTAAATCTTGTCTTCAAGGTCAATCCTTCTACCTTCAAATTTGAAACCTCTAACTTGTCAAAATCTGAACCTTCTCACAAAATTTGAATCTTGCCTTGAAATCTGAACCTTGCCACCTTGATATTGAAAATTTTGAGAATTTCACTTTGAAAATTTGAACCTCCTTGCCTATCTTGGATTAAAATCTACCCTCTTCCTCCTTGAAAAAATTATGAGAAAGATGCCTTGATATCAAAAATTCTGAGAATGGATCTTTGATTTTGAAAATTATGAATATGCCTCTCTAAAAATCAGAACCTTCACTTTGTTTTTGGAAATTCTGAGCTTCTTGGATGAAAAGCGAAGCCTCTTGCCTGGAAATTGATGCCAAAATTAGGAAGAAATTAGATGCCTATATTGGGCTTGAAATCGCAGCCTCTATGCTTGAACTCACTACCCTAGACTGAGATCTTGATGCCCCTACACCTTGAGAAATCACCGCCCTATTAAAAGGAAACCACTGCTTATTGCTTGAAGATCTCAATGCCCTCCTTTTGATGAAAATTCATTTTATCTTTATATGATTCTGTCTTTTTCCATGATCTCTTTATTTCAGCATTTTTCCCAAGAATAAAAATAAAATGCCAGAGGCCACACAAAAGTGAAGCGTAGCATGCAAGAAACTTAATAGATTGAAATAACATAGACTTTTGTTTTCTATTCATACATGATTTTAATAAAGTGTGGATTAAATTCAGAGAGCCCACAGTACATTCTGTGCAATTTATAAGGCATATGCAGTGTATCGTTATCACAAGATTTTTGATAGCTAAATTTGCCTAACTTTAAAATATGTATATAAATTTTTTGAAAGTGAAATCATAGAATAAAGATATCTTTTCTTTCTTTGCAAGTACTCAAAAACAACAACATAGCATTTACATTTCATCATCTATCTCTAAACATCATTACTAACACTTCTTTTCTAACATATAGGAAAATTAATACATCTTCTCATATTCATTTTTAGTTCATGAGATTGAGGAAAATAAATTAACCAGCTATCTATTACAAGCATTTCAAATATTAGGTGCTTTAACATAGACCTTTTAAAACAACTTCCACAAAGGCATCAAGCCAAGAAAATCTCAATTAACATGATGGATATCTATCCAAATTATAAATTGACTCCCAAGATAACCAACAAGTGTGTCCTTAGCAATCTACAAAACAAAACAAACAGACCATGGAGGCTCACCTCCCAACCTAGGCCATTTCATGGCCACACCCGAGCTAGGGGAAACAAAGATGGATTTGGGATTTACATGCATACATCAAGCACATACTCAAACAAAACCAGAAAATCAACAAGAACACCAAATTCCCTTCCTATGGCAATGCACACAATGGGTCACCTTGGACCCATAGTAGGGGTAAAGGTGGAAGCTACCCAAATAGGAGAATGGAAAAATACAAGAATAAACCTACCTTCAACAAGACCAATAATTTTCTCATAATGCCTTCACAACACCAAAGATACAACCATCAACCCTTCACAAATCTACACAAAAATCAACACCCTTATGACCCCCAAATAATATACACAAGGATGGCAACATGGATGCCCATACATCCATGCCTTATCCCCTTCCTCCTTGAGGAAGGACTCTACACTAGATGGGTAGTCCCAAATCTACCCCTTCACCCATCAAGACTCTCTTCCCTCTCAAGGGTGAGTTTGGCCTTGCACACCCCAAAATAAAATGCAACAAAAGAAAGGGAAGACCACATGCATACATAGACTAAGAAGCCAAACAAATACTTATAACACTTAGCATTCACATAAAAAAAAAAAGTAAAAATATGCACATAACATTAAGAACAAGAGTCTTCAAGATCCAACCTCAATCCAAGCTAATGGAAATGTGGGCTGAGATGAGCTTCCTCCTACAAGCCTCCTCCTTACTAAGCAACCACCAAAATCTGCTACAATCTGACAAGTCTCCAAAATTGGAGAGTGGGAAATTACCCTCTAATTTTCCCTCCAACTCCTTAAGAAGGCAAACCCTAATCCCTTCAATCAAGACGGGGAAATTCAAATTTCAAATTTCAAAATGTGGAGAGGGCTTGGCATGCATCTCCAATTTTCGTCACTTTTCAAAAGAGCATCTTTTGGAGGGGCAAAAATAGCCAAAATACATCTTAATGGTCAAAATTTGACCCCCAACACATGACACACCTATGGGGTAGCCTATTTTTAACCTCCACTACCCTATAGGGTCACTAAATGCCTTTCAAAAGTCCACCTAAAGATAACTCACGAAAATGAATAATATTCTCACTCAAGGCTCCTAAAAAATAGAAAACCACTCACTCACATAAAGCACTTGGTCATGCCAACTCACATAACATGTGTCAATTGACACCACAAATAAATCCCAAAACATCACAATACACATGGCATGCCAAGTGGACTAATGTTGAAAATAAAGAATAAACATATATAAATAAATACAACCATGCATCACTTTACAACATCAAACATTACAACAAGGTAAATTTTTCCCCTTGGAGATAACCTTGGCTTAACATGATTTTTACAAGTATCCATCTTTAATTTCCCTTGATATAACCATGGTCTTACCTGTACACTTGACAAAATATCAGTAGCTCATGAAATGTCAATAAAACATATATAAGTAAATGGAATACATCTCAAAATCACATTCCTAACATCATAAATTTCTAACTACATCTCATGATAATTCTCATAGTTTTCAACATTGCATTTCTAAATTTTAAAAGCATATTAAGGTGAAGAATACAATGATATATGTTAATTTTCCTAACATAAGTGTAACATTAAAGTATCATACTTAAATCAAAGATTCATCAAATACTATGCTCAGGAACTAATAATTAAGCACAACAGTAGGGTCCTAAATCATCATCACATAACCATAGGTCATCACATAGTATCAAAAGATAATGTCTCTGTCCAAATAGTCTAAAATGATAAAATAAAGTGTCAACATGAGTCATAATATGGAAAATAAACTGCTATGAAATGATGGCATGGGGTAAGGCCTCACAAAATGTCATAATGAAATATAAAGATTGTTAAGTCCCACTCAGTTAAAAGATTTATCTGTAGCAATGGTTAAACTTATACAGTAATTATCTAATTCGAATACAACTTGATTTGTGGATTTTTAAATCTATGCTATGCTCAAAAATACCTCTAATCAATAATAAATTCAATATCTTCATTTCCTCTAACTTTGTTCTTCTCGGTAATTGCTTTATCTATCACTCAATGTTGTCTATAGAATTATTTAGTTCTGTCTTCAACTAGTTTAATCAGTGTTGCATGAAATCAACCTTTTCACATGAATTCTCTTGTAGAAGAATCAATAATGAACCTTGTGTCTCTTTATATAGACACCATAAACTATTTTATTTCCATCCATAGATTTTGTCTCTTAATCTTCACCTTTGATTTTGTTGCTTTAACCTTCCTCGATAGTTGTGTCAATAACATGTTTCATTCTCCTTCATCCGATCATCCTTGAATTTTTTCAGCCATTTGACCATCATAAAAAATATTATCATTTACCTCAGAATCATAAATAATTGTCCAACTCATCATATTTAGTTGAGAGTCATAAGTTCAATTTATTTCATTCACTCGGTCAATACCAAAATGTGTCAGTGATAGCTAGCTTGGTTAACACTATACTCGGGATACACTACACTTGCTCGGTGTATACTAAATTCTTTATTTACCAACCACATAAAATTATTCATTCTTGATCTTCAATACATAATAGATTCATGTAATACTATCAAATAACTAACATAATTCCATGTACTCATCAATAAGTTACCCAATGAATACCATATCCATATCTTTCTCATCTATCTCATCTTCATGTAGATATCTCATTCCTTTACCATTTTTCCTTCTTCAGATATTTATAACAATCATGATAAGTAAAATCAAGATTAGTTGACATCAATGACAATACATTAACTAATTTAATGTCTTACATACACTTTAGTATCTTAGTTATCACTAATCACTAT
This sequence comes from Chamaecyparis obtusa, assembly GCA_027943335.1. NCBI lineage: Eukaryota > Viridiplantae > Streptophyta > Pinopsida > Cupressales > Cupressaceae > Chamaecyparis > Chamaecyparis obtusa. The sequence goes on along the minus strand of BSBK01004232.1, from coordinate 576,461 downwards.
CTTTAAAATATCCATTCCATTGTCAAACTTTCCCCCAAGATATTCAATCAGTTATAGTTTATCAATCTCTCCCTTTGGCATTGATGGAAACACAATATGAAATATACCATAGAATACCAAACATCTATTCTACAACTCTATATGCAAATGTTTTAACTTGGTAAGCTCTCCCTAGCTTGTACATTTAATATTTTTAATCACTACACAACATCAATACTCTCCATGTAGTCTCTCCCTGCAGATTTGATCTTCTCTCCATGTGTTTATTGTCTCTTTAGATAAATATTTAATTTATTCTTCTCCCCCTTTGACAAAAATGCCAAAAGAAAATAAACAACTCTTCAATAGCCAAAATAATATCTTTGATGTTCGGTTTAGATCAAGTACCTTGCATGTACCGATATGCAGTTTTAGTTTGTCTTTCATCTTTCAGCTTTCACAACCTCGAGAAACCTAAAGTGTGAACATGATGAATCAACATTATTTGATATTCTGATAAAGTATAGGTTGATGCAGCCACGCAATCTCCTTAGTGATCGATAGATAGGGTATGGACCCCTATTCTACTCCTCAAGTACTCAAATGTATCCTTAGTTAAGGGTTTAGTAAATATGTCAGCAAGTTTCTCTTGTGATTTTACATACTCTAAGTTCACTTTCTTTTCTTGAACTCATTCTCTCAAGTAGTGATACTTTATAGCATATGTTTTGTCTTTTCATGCATCACTGGATTATTAGAAATGTTTATTACACTAGTGTTATCACAATATATTATCACTAGGTCAACGATCTCTTCATTCATACCTTCCAAAAGTTGTTTTATCCATGCAATGTTGGAACAATTAGCAACAACAACAACATATTCTTCTTCTGCAATGGATTGAGAAATACATCCTTGTTTCTTACTTATCCAAGTAACTAATCTTTCTCCCAAAAATAATTCTCCACTAGTAGTTCTCTTTCTATGATCAATGTTTCCAGCCTAATCCGCATCTATATAGACTTTCAGTTCAAAATTACCTTCTTTCTTGTACCACACACCATAGTTTTCAGTGTTCTTCAAGTATCTCAAAATTATTTTTACAACATTTATATGTGATTCTTTAGGAATAGTAGAGAATATTGCTACAATTCCAACTACATGTGCAATATCCAGTCTACTATGCACAACATACATCAACTTACCAATCATTGATATGTATAATGTCTGATTTACCTTGGTTGACTGGTCATCCTTAATCAATTTTCATCTAGTGACCATAGGTTTTCCGATTGGTTTTGAATCCCCCATACCAAATGTCTTCAATAATTATTTTATGTACTTTGATTAAGTAGTGTATAAGCCTTCATTTTGTTGTAAAATTTGCAAGCCAAGAAAAAATTTAATCTCCAAACATTGACATTTCAAATTCTTTTCTCATCTCATCAGAAAATGATTTGCATAGATTATCATGTCCTTCAAATATGATATCATAAAAAAAAAATTCAGCAATAAGAATCTTATCATCAGTTTCACCTTTCAAATATAAATTGTTGTTGTCACTTAATCTAACAAATCTAATATGGATAAGATAGGAATGCAGTCTTTCATACCATGCTCTTGGTGCTTGTTTCAATCAATATAGTTCTTTTTGAAACTTACATACCATGTTCTTCTGATTAGGATCAACAAAACCTTTAGGTTATTCAATGTATACCTCTTCTTCAAGTATTCCATTTAGAAATGAAGATTTAACATCCATCTGATAAACTTTAAAACATTTGTAAGCAGCATAAGCAAGCAATATTCGAACTCCTTTAAGTATAGCAATGGGTAAAAAAGATTCACCATAGTCAATTCCTTCTTCTTGTGCATACCCTTTGCATACAAGTCTTGTCTTATTTCTAGTGACATCTCCATTTTTATTCAATTTATTTCTGAATATCCATTTGGTTCCAATTACATTCTTGCCTTTCAGTCTCAGTACCAATGTCCATGTTTTTTTTTTGTATCAGCTCAATTTCTTTATTCATGGCCTTAATCCATTTATCATTTTTAAGTGCATCTTTAAAATTTTTAGGTTCAAATTCACAAACTAAGCATGTGTTGTTTCTCAAATTACTTCGTGTCATCATGCCAACTTTCTTTTCTCCAATAATTTGATTTTTTGGATGATGTTTCCATATGTATCTTGCAAGTACATGTTTAGTTCTTTGTTATTCATTATGTTCTACACTCGGTGTATGATCATGCTCTTCATCAATAATAGTTTATTGATTCTCATTTTGTATAGACTAATTCTTGATAGCATTATCTTGATGCTCAGTATCACCAGGTTGTTGCTTAGGTAGAGTGTCAGGTTGCTCAATGTAAGTAAATCTACCATAATCTTCTAGTTCCTTTTTTATTTCTTCATCATTCTTCTCATAAAATTCATCAACTCTCACATTTCCACTTTTAATTATATTGTTGGTAGCATTATTCAAACATTTGTAAGCTTTTCTCTTAGTATAATATCCTAATAATATTCTTTCATCACCTTTTGAATCAAATTTCCCATTTCTATCATCTTTCAGAATGTAACATCTATTTGCAAATATTATGAAATAACTTACATTAGGTGTGTATCCATACCATAATTCATAAGGATTCTTTTTTGAATATTTCTTTAGTTGGACTCGGTTCAATGTGTATACAATAGTACTAACAACTTCTCTCTAGTATATCTATGCCACATCTTTTTCATTCATTAGTAAGAACTAGCACAATCCATAATAGATCCATTTCTCCTTTCAGAAATCTCATTCTGCTGGGGTGTCCTCAGTGTAGAAACTTGTCTCTTAATTCCATGCTCATTACAATTATTAGTGAACTCATCAGAAATAAATTCACCACATCTATCTAATCTAAAGAATTTTAGTTCTTTACCACTTTCTTTTTCCACCTTTTCTTTATACCATTTAATCATCTTAAAAGCTTCATATTTAAAATTTAAGAACATGACAGTCATCATTCTAGAGAATTCATCAACAAACATGATAAAATATTTCTCTCAATAATAACTCTGAGTTCTCATAGGACCACACAAATCAGTATGAACTAACTCCAAAATAGCATTAGATGAATATTTTTTGCTCTTAAGACTATATTTTGACATTTTTCCCATTTGACATTGTTTGCACATGACATGGTCAGGTGTACATATGCTTGGTAAGCCTCTAATTCTCTATTTCTTATTGATCTTAACCATGTTGTTAAAATTCACATGACATAACCTTTTGTGCCATAACCACACATCTTCAGTTCTAGCAAAAAAAAAAAGAACTTTCAGCACTATCAAGATAAAATAGATTATGTTTAGATTGTTCACCAATACCAACCAACTTTCCAGTCTCATCATAGATTTTCACCTTTCTATTCTCAAATGCAACTCGGTGACCTATTTTGTTCAGTTGTTCTATACTCAACAAATTATAATTAAGTCCCTTCACCCAATATGCATTCTCACATCTAATCTTATTTTTCAACAATATAGACCCTTTTCCCTTTATTAGATAGGGTGTATCATTTCCCATTTTAATAGATCCACCATTATAATGTTCAAAGTATTCAAAATTTCTTTTCATCACTAGTCATATGATGTGTACAACCACTATCAATGATCCAAGTATCATTCTTGATAACTTTAGAAATAAATGTTGTTTCAACATACCTTTCTTCTTCTTCTGAATCTTCTTTCAAAGCTACAAATACCACCTCAATGTCTTCATCAGTTTCGGTGTCATTGTCATCATAACCATCTTCAATAAAGTAACATGCCTTCTTTCCTTTTTCTTTGTAATCTTGGTTAATTCTTCTGTCATAATGTTGGTTGCCTCTATGTTCTCGATTATCTCTTCTATCAAACTTTCTTTCATTAGATCTTTCATTACTTTTCTCATCTTCTTTCCTATTAGGACATCTAGCTACAATATGGAAAATCTCTTTACAATTAAAGCATACCAGAGTTAGTTTTCCTCTATGTCTTCCTTTACCTTTATGTATTCTTCTAACCATTAATGCTTCAAGCTCATCAAGTTCATCTGTATCACTTTCACTATCATTCTCATTTCTTATCATGTGTTTGCTGCTTAATTTACCAATTTTTAGAGATGACATAAATGAAGATTAAAAGTAGGAACAACACTATTATCAAAGTTATTCAACTCAAATGCAGTCAGTCTACTGATTAGACTATCAAGTGTATTATGATTAATAGGAGATGATCTCTATTAGGAATAGTCCCAAGAGATAACTGAGAGGGGGGGTGAATCAATTATCTACAAGATTCAATTCTTTATCCAATTAAGTATACTTAAACATAAAGCATAAACACAATGAAAGAACACAAGAACACAACACCAATCTTTTGGTTATGAGGAAACCCAAATAGGTAAAAACCCTGGTGGTAATTGACACCCACTAATATTCTACACTAGAGTATTATAATCCTTATTAGAAGATCCTTAACCGTGTTAGGATTTTCTTTACAATATATTTAGTATAGTAGACCTGGTCAAGGGTCAGACCCTGTTAGGGGAGAGGACACACTATCTGAGAGCTCACTGCTCAAGTGGGCAAAGGCTACAACCTTCTGAATAACAAATGCACACTATATGCGGATCTTGGTGAACTGCTCTTTGACCTGCTGTCTAGATCAGTTCCAATGAATAGCACAAGTACTTTACTTGGTCACATGGACCTTCTTTTGATGGCTCAACACTTCACACACTTAGCTCAGCTCTGCTTAATCAACTATGAACCACACTTCAACAATAACAAATGACTACCTATAAATATCTTTCCTCCAAATGATATAATCAAGTCGGCCTATTAGAACATCAATAACTGAATTAAGCTAAACTAACTCATGTAAGTTGAATTAACTCATGTTCTCTTAACTAAACATCAATAACACTTCTCCAAGCTTAAATCCAAGGGAGAATACCCTAAAGATAGGCACAACACAAGAACTAATAAAATCTTTGTCGACTCTTTTGAATAAACACAGGAAACTACTGCTGGCGAATAGCGACTGCATAACTTCACTTCTACTCATCAACAAACTATGCATCCATAACTAAAACATCACTAACATGTCTTCAACATAAATCAAAGTGTGAAATGATCCATGATATTTATACGGACAACCATACATAGAACACTACCTATAACTTTGTTAGGAACACTACTGACACAAGCTACTATATAATTGTATATACTAACAGTTAACCTTTTTGCCCATGATATCATGTTGATATCATGTCCATGCTTCATATATAGAAAGATTACTACATAATACTTCTACACATTCTACTTTCCATATGTTGTCATCAATGACAAATATACAGTCAGTACTAGCCTGTTGGCAAATCTCCAACAATCTCCCCCTTTGGCATTGATCGCAACATGTGGAATGAAAAACCAACACCAACCCAAATGAACATTTCTTTCATAACATTCTCCATTTCCTCTTCAAAACTCCCCCAAGGATGAATCCTCCATCTGCTGCAATATTTTCTCCATTTCCTCAATTGAACTACTGTCATATTTAAATGTTTCTCCCCCTTAGTATATTAGTCCTCTTTTTGCTTCTATTTTTCATGACTCTAGATATTACTCCCCCTTTAACATCAATGGCAAAGGACACCATTCATTTTAAGCACCGGTACTACTCCTGAGGTAGAGTAGTCAACCTTACATAAGTCCTTGAGGACTGATGCCTTTCCTTCTTTCTTCTAAGTAGAATTAGGGAAGGGAATGACTCCCAAATTCTCCCTGAGATACTCAAAAGTATCCTTAGGTAAGGGCTTTGTGAATATATCTGCCGACTAATCTTTAGTACTCACATACTCCAGCTTGACTTCTTTCTCTACCACTTTCTCTCTTAGGAAGTGATACTTGATCTCAATGTGCTTTGTATTTGCATGCATCACATGGTTGTTTGACATATTAATAGTGCTAGTGTTATCACAGTGAGTAACAATAGGATAATTAATCTGAATTCCAAAATCATTTATCATCTTCTTGATCCAAACAATTATAGAAAAATTCAAGGCTATTGCAACATACTCTACTTCTACTATTGACTGAGAAATACAATTTTTTTTCTTGCTTGTCCAAGTGACAAGTCTATCACCAAGAAACACTACTCCACTTGAAGTACTCTTTTTGTCATCAATACATCCTACCCAATCTGCATCAGTGTACACATGAAGCTCAACATTTTCTAAATTTGGATACCATAGACCATAATATATAGTGCCCTGCAAGTATCTAAATATTCTTTTTACTACCATGAGGTGAATTTGTTTAGGTTCTGCTGCAAATCTTTCAACTATGCCAACTGCATTGGAAATATCAAGTCTAGTCTGAGTAAGATATATGAGTTTACCAATCATAGACTTATACAATGTTATATCTACTACTAGTGAGTCATATTCTTTTGTAAGCTTTCATCCAATGATCATAGGGGTTCCTACTGGCTTGCAATCATCCATCTTGAGTTTCTTTAGTATCTCTTTCACATATTTTGACTAATCAATAAAAATTCTTTTTTCTATCTGCTACACATTTAGTCCCAAAAAGTATTTGATAGGACCAATCATACTCATCTCAAATTCATTCTACATTTCTTTGGTAAACTCTACAACTTAGTTTCTCATTACCTCCAAAGATAATGTCATCAACAAATATATCTACAAGTAGTAAACCTTCATATGTCTCTCTAATGAATATATTACAATCTGCTGCTCCTTTTTTGAATCCTATCTTTGTTAAGTATCCATCTAGTCTCTCATACCATGCTCTAGGGGCTTGCTTAAGTCCATAGAGGGCCTTCTTCAATCTGCATACCATATCAAGTCTATCTGATAAGGTGAATCCTTCTGGCTGCTCAATGTATACTTCTTCTTTTAAATATCCATTCAAGAATGCTGACTTGACATCCATCTGATAAAATTTGAGGTTTTTGACTGTAGCATAAGCTAGATACAACTTAATATCTTCTAATCTACTCACATGTGCAAATGTGTCTAAATAATCAATTCCTTCTCTTTGTGCATACCCTTTACATACTAATCTTGCTTTGTTTCTTACTATTGTACCATCTTCATTCATCTTGTTTTTTAATATTCACTTTGTTCCAATCACATTCTTATCACTAGGTCTTGGGACTAGTTCCCAAGTGTCATTACTAACAATTTGATCAAGTTCTTCTTTTATAGAATCATGTCAATCTGAATCATTACAAGAATCTTCAACACTTAAAGGTTCAATTTGAGATAGTAAACATACCACTTCATTGTTAGCCGAGTTCTATGCTTGGGACCTTGTTAGGACTTTGGTGCTCTAATCTCCAATGATGTTTTTCTTGGAATGATCTCTTGATGTAAAATTTGGAACTTTAGGTGATGCTGACTTATCAGCCTTAGGAGTTTCTTCTTCACTTGTCTTAGGGTCATTGAATAACACATCAATACTATCAAACATTTATTCAATAACTATCTCACTAGTGGAGGGTCTAGGTTCTTCCTCAATCATGGGTGAGTAATCATGATATCTTTCTTGAATCATAAAATTTTCATCAATCTTTACATGAGCACTATTATTGATATTTTTCAATCTTAAATTGAAACATCTATAAGCTTTACTTTTAGTAGAGTAACCAAGCAAAATACCTTCATCACTTCTTGCATCAAACTTTCCTACTACTTCATCCCTCTTAATGTAGCACTTGCTTCCAAAGATTCTGAAGTATTTTACTACGGGAAGATTACCAAACCATAGCTCATAACATGTTTTATCAGCACCTGGCCTCAATTGAATTCTATTGATGGTATAGACTATTGTATTGACTACATCTCTCCAATAGGTGTGTGCAACTTTTCCTTCTATCATAATGGTGTGCACTGTATCAAGGATGATCATATTCCTTCTCTCTGCAATTCCATTTTGCTAAGGGGTTCTACGTGCACTTAACTGTCTCTTTATGCCATGTTCTTCATAGTATTCATAGAATCTGTTAGAGGTGAATTCTCCTCCTCTTTCCAATCTCAAACATTTTATCTTTAGTCCAAATTCATTCTCAACCTTAGCTTTGAATATTTTGAATTTCTCAAAAGCTTCCAACTTATCTTTCAAGAACGCAACCCACATCATTCTAGTATAATCATCAACAAACAAAATGAAATACCTTTCACCATAGTATGATCTTTTTTGAGTTGGACCACATAGGTCTGTATGAATCAGATCCAACTTGTTCTCTGCTAAATTTTGCTTGCTTCTGAATGAATTTCTCACATGCTTTCCCATCACACATTCCCTACATATAGTATCAACTGGCTTTTCTATGCTAGGTAGATCTCTTACTGCCTTTACATTGCTTATCTTTACTATGTTATCAGAATTGATATGCCATAGTCTTTTATGCCACAACCAACTATCCTCAACTTTAGCAACAAACCAACTTGCTTCTGAATTGAGTTGAAAAACATTACCTCTTATCTTTGAGCCTGATGCAATCATAACACCATCTTTGTTGTTAATGATTCATTTTTCATCTTTGAATTCCAATTGATAGCCTTTTCCAAGTAACTTTCCAACACTGAGAAGGTTATGTTTCAAACCATCAACATAAAGAACATCATTAGTGTTGTTCTTTCCATCCAAAGTGATGGCTCCTCTACCAACTATTGGCTTAGGAGTGTTGTCTCCAAATCTGACCATACCTCCATTGTATTTGTCTAAATGAACAAACCTTGCTTTATCACTTGTCATATGTTGTGAACAACCACTATCTATAATCCAGTCTGTTCTTATGTCCACTTGTGAAATCAATGCAAGCTCTTGATTCTCCTTCTTATCATCATGGGCTATATTATTATTCATCTTGTCTATAATAGTAATGAATCCAATTTATTCTTCACCAGATTCATCATCTGATACTCCATCTCTAGCATAGTTTAATTCCTTAGAATACTTAGGCTTGTAATCCTTCTTGAACTTTCTAGCTCTAGTAGGACACTTAGATGCAAAGTGACTGATCTCATTACATGAAAAGCACTTAAATGGTAATTGACCTTCATATTTTCCTTTTCCTTTCTTTTCTCTTTTAGCAATCATAGCAATGAAATCCTCCAAAGTTTTCTCTTCATCATCATCATCAAAATTACTAGAAGTGTTTGTAGATTTCTTACCATGAACTATTGCTTTGAAGGCTATTTCACTCTTTGGTTTTGTCTTCAATCTTGAGATCTCAAAAGCTGAGAGTTTTCTGATCAAAGTCTCTCTCTTGAAATTAGATGTAAACTACATGGTTTCATCAAGGATGTTGATCTTACTTTCATATTCTGGAGTAAGAGTAGTCATCAACTTGTCCATAATGTCCTCCTCTAAAATATCTCCACCATTGTTTCTAATTCCAGCAACTGCTTCATTTATCCTCTGATTATAAGCTCTGATATTTTCTTTAGGTAGCATCTCTAATACATTGTATCTTTTCTTCCATGTCTTTCTACACTCATCCTTTTCTTGTTTGTCTCCTTAAAATATGTCTTCTAGATGTTTCCAAATTTTGTGGGTTATATCTATCTTTTTTACTTCTAAAAATTCACCATTAGAAAGGGCGTTGATAAGGGCTTCTTTAGTAATAGCATTCTGATGAAACAATTTCTTTTGTGTGTTAGTAGCTGTTAGAAAGTAAAGACCACCAAGATAACTGAGAGGGGGGGGGGTGAATCAGTTATCTGATAATTAAACCATTTATCAACATTAACTTCATTATCAACTTCAACAACTTTAAACCATATAATTAATGTAGTAACCAACCATAGAAAGATAATCATACACAATGACACAATAACACAAGATATGTTAACTAGGGAACCTCTTGATCAAAGAGTAAACCCTGATGGGAATGATGCCCACAAAATGATGCACTGATATGAAATTTCATTGTTAGAGGATGGCCCCTGTTAAGAGTCTTATGAAATACATTCAGTACATATGAATCTCTATTAGGAGATTTTGAATCCGTGCTAAAAGATTCTAACCCTGTTAGGAGTTATGGAAGACATAAAAAACCCACTGCCCAAACAGCTTCAAGGCAAGATCTCTGAACTCACTGTCCAATAGATCTTAGGATTATTCAATAGAATAATATGAAATATGTTACCTCCTTCACACTATGAAAACCACACTCTTTTCTACACAAGATCACAAATCTAGATCTCTGTAGTACGCAAGTCTTCCTTCATCACTGAATTAGCTCTTTTCTTCACTTCATGCATACATTCGCATCACAACTTTCACAAATTAATATGGAAACTATAAAAATCCTCTCATAACAAGGAAAAAACTCATTCCTTTATACCACTCTCAAATAATTACAAATGAGTCAGCATGTAAATACAAAATAATAATTTCAACATGCTACATCAAAATTACATAAAACTGTCGGCTTCCAGATACAATAACTTTCCAATCGTGTGACCTCAAAATTTTCACTATGAACCACATTAGAAATAATGAGTCTCAAACTTCCTTTTAACTATGTAGAATCAGATTTCATCCCAGTTAGGAGATATCCTCCGATTACCAAAAACTGCTACACAGGAATACTGCCAGAATACTGCTTCCACCAAAATGCTTATAACTTTCATGAATAAATGAATTTATTTTTGCACTCTTAACCATAGGCTAATAACACAAAAAAGAACATACCATCAACTATGCATAACTCAATCTACAATATAACATGTGTGCAAAACAAAACTGTACCTACTTTTCTGCCAAACTCTAGAATATCACTGTGTTGACATCAATGACAATCATAGTCATGAATGCAACAACCACTGCTATAGAATGACTACCAAAGGCTTCAGAATTCATTCCTAAGAATCTCCCCCATTGGCATTGATGGCAACATAGATGAAAAACATCCAATGTTCCAAAAATCCAATCATTGCTGCTCAACTGCACTACTGCTCATCATCAATCAAATCTTGCTTAGTTATCCTATTCAATCTCTCCAAAAAATGTAGTTCCTCAATATTTTTCATGATTCTCTCCCCCATTGACATCAATGAAAAAAATTCTATCAGTATGTCAAACAATAGCTCAATGTCAAAAGACACTATTCAAAAAATACATTCACAAGAGTCCTCAATGACTCAGCTTAGATACACATACTCCCCCATAGAGGAAGTACCAACATCCAATCTAGAAAATAGATAGGGCCATAAACCACTAAATGGATGCAACCAACTACATCATTACTCAAAATTAGGTTGGGCCATAAATCCAAACATACCTCTCAGATACTCAAATGTATCCTTAGGCAAAGGCTTAGTAAATATATCTGATATCTACTCCTTTGTGCTTATGTACTCCAGTCTGACTTCTGTATCTGCAACTTTCTCTCTTACAACATGATACTTGATCTCTATATGTTTTGTTTTAGAATGTAAAACTAGATTCTTAGACATACTAACTGTACATGTATTGTCACAATATATGACAATAGGCTCATCAAACTTGATTCCAATGTCGATCAACATTTGCTTCATCCAAATTATCTGATTACAATTGTTTGTTTCTACTACATATTCTGCTTCTGTTGTACTCTGTGAGATACAATTCTACTTTTTGCTCAACCAAGAAACTAATCTTCCTCCAAGAAAAAAGGCTCCACCACTAGTGCTTTTCTTATCATCAATGCTGCCTCCCCAATTAGCATCAGTATATGCACACAGGGTAAAATCACTAGAATTTTGATACCACAGTCCATAGTCCATTGTGCCTCTAAGATATCTCAATATCCTTTTTATTGCTGCATAATGTGACTCTCTAGGTTTAGCTTGAAATCTTGCTACCATTTTAATTGAATGTTGTATATATGGTCTAGTGTGTGTCAAGTACTGCAATCCACCAATCATAGATCTGTATTTCTTTTGCTCAAATTTTGGTGTCTCATCTTTACTAGATAGTTTATGTCCTGTAACAATAGGTGTTCCTACTGGTTTACAATTCTCCATACTGAATCTTTTCAATAAATCATTCAAGTACTTTGTCTGACTTATAAAGATACCATCTTTACTTTGTGTTATCTGTAATCCCAAAAAGTATTTCATTTCTCCAATCATACTCATTTCAAATTCTATCTTCATTTCATCAGCAAATTTGTCACTAGCTTCATCTTCTCCTCCAAAAATAATGTCATCAACAAAAAGAACCAAAACTAACAATCCATTCTCAATTTATTTTGTGTATAAGTTACTATCAACTGTTCCTTTTGTAAATCCCAATTTTAACAAATACTTATCTAATCTAGCATACCAAGTTCTAGGTGCTTTCTTTAGTCCATATAATATTTTCTTTAGTTTACATACCATGTCTCCTTCTTGAGTCAAAGGAAAACCTTCAGGCTCTTCAATGTAGACTTCTTCTTCTAATTCACCATTCAGAAATGTTGACTTCATATCCATCTGATACACTTTGAATTTCTTAAATGCTGCATAAGCCAAAAATATTCTTACTCCTTCAAGTCTTTCCACAAGGGCAAATGTCTCTTCATAGTCAATTCCTTCTTGCTGTGAGTATCCCTTACATACCAATCTTCCTTTGTTTCTAATTACTTCTCCTTGTTCATTCATCTTGTTCCTGAATACCCATTTAGTTCCAATCACATTTTTTTCTTTAGGTCTAGGGACCAATTCCCATGTCTTGTTCTTTTCAATCTAATCCAATTCTTCTTTCATAGCTTTAATCCAATGTTCATCTTCACAAGGTTCATTAGTAGACTTAGGTTCAATTTGAGAAATCAAACATAAATGTACCTTCTTTCTAGTCATAACTCCTCTTTCCAAACTTCCAATAACTTTCTCAATAAGATGATGTCTTGATATATACCTGTTAGGTGTCATAGTCACTGATCTTTCTTCAACTGTAGATTCTTCTTTGTTTTCTTCAGCATAACTTTCATTCAACAATTCACTGTCAGTCTCAAAAAATTGTTCAGTAGTTTCAATGTTAGGCCGAGGGTTAGTTCCTTCATCAGATTCATAATCAAGCATTCTTTCCTGAATTTTAAAATTCTCATCAACTTTTACATTTGCACTTTCAACAATAGTTTTATTTCTCTTATTGTAAGATCTATATGCTTTTCTTTTCAAAGAATATCCATGAAAAATTCCTTCATCACTTCTAGAATCAAACTTTCCTATATCATCATCTCTCTTAATATAACATTTGCTTCCAAAAATTATAAAATAATTAACCAAGGATGCATGTCCAAATCACAATTCATAAGGTGTCTTGTCTGTGTCTACTCTAATTTGTACTCTGTTCATTATATATACTATTGTATTCAGTGCTTCTCTTCAAAATGTCTTTGCCAAATCACCTTCAAATAACATAGCTCTAGTTGCTTCAGTCACTGGTCTGTTCCTTCTTTCTACAATACCATTTTGTTGAGGTGTTCTAGGGGCTAATAATTGTCTCTTAATACCATTTACTTCACAAAAAGTTTTAAACTCTTTAGATGTAAATTATCCACCTCTATCAGATCTCAAACATTTAATCCTCATTCCTGATTCATTCTCAACTTTATTCTTCATGACCTTAAACTTATCAAAGGCTTTAGATTTTTTTTTCAAAAATGCAATCCACATCATTCTTGTAAAATCATCAACAAGAATCATAAAATACCTTTCTCCATAGAATCATGTAGTCCTAGTAGGACTGCTCAAGTCTATATGAACAATCTCCAACTTTTTTGTAGATGTGAACTTCTTGCTAGGAAATGAACTCCTTTTCTGCTGAGCCATCACACATTCTTTGCAAATCATGTTACTAGGATTCATAATCTTAGGTAAATCTCTTACTGCAAATGTAGAGCTTACTTTCACAATATTATCAAATTTTATGTGACAAAACCTTCTATGCCATAACCAACTATCATCAATCTTATTCATCAAGCATGTCATCTCAGTAGGGTTCAACTAAAATACATTACCTCTGGTTCTACATCCAGTTCCAATTAGATTTCCATCTTTATCCTTAATCACACAAGTTTTCTCAGTAAACCAAACTTGATATCCCTTATCCACTAACTATCCAACACTCAAAAGATTATGTTTCAATCCATCAACAAAGTAAACATCATCAGTATTAGTCTTTCCATCAAGAGTAATAGATCCTATACCTTTAATCAAACAAGGTGCATTGTTACCAACTCTAACAACTCCTCCATCATAATTGTTAAACTTTATGAATTTTCCTTTATCACCAATCATATGATGTGAACAACCACTATCTATAATCCAATCATCTTTCTTTTCAACTTGGGAAACTAAGGCTTTTTCTTCTTTAATATCAAATTTAGAATTTTCTTCCTTAATTGCTACAAATCCTATGTCATCAAAGTTATCATTATCACTGTCACTCAAATGTCTTTCAATTCCTGCTTCAATTTCTTCATCATTTGCATAATAACATTCTTTAGATCTTCTAGGCTTAACATTGTTTCTATACTTCTTAAATCTCTTAGGACACTTAGATGCAAAATGACCATATTCTTTACATGTCCAACATTTAAAGATTTTCTTACCATCTAGTTCTCTTTTCACAAGCAAGGCAATACTTTCTTCAATCTTCTTATCTTCATCAGATTTGGATCTGCTACTACTGTCATAATCTCCATTCACACTTGTACTTCTAGATAAAGTAGGTCTGATGCTAAGAGCACTGAATGCTGTCTCCACTCTAGGTAGTTCTCCTGATAATCTCAAATTCATCTCTACTACTTCCAATCTTCCAAGAAGAGTCTCTCTTGAAAATTTTGGTGTACAAGGTATTCAATCATTTGTGTAGTCTGCTTGAATACTGGTGTCAATGTTCTCAAAATCTTCCATATTACTTCATTCTCTATCTTTTCACCTCCACAAGACTTTATTCCTACAACAATTTTTGACATCCTACCAATATAGCTTCTAACAAATTCATCTTCCATCATTCTTTTGTCTTAAATGCACAAATCCAATTATGTAACCTAGCTTTCTTTGCATGTTCATCACCTTCAAAAGTAGAATGTAAAGCTTTCCAAATATCATGAGATTTAGTTAAACCTTTTACCTGACTGTATTCATTCTCCAAAAGTGCTAATAAAAGTGCTTCTCTTGCAAGTATGTTACACATAAATAGATCTACCTCATCTTTAGAACTTGTTTCAAGATTGTCTTCTTCAATTATAGTCCTTTCATTCTTTATAATCAACCAATAACCTGCTCCTAAACACAAGAGATGTGTCTTCATCTTTTCTTTCCAGCTGTCAAAATCTACTCCATCAAACTTAGGGTTTTCTTTCCTGAAATTTTCCATAGATCTCCTTAAGTTGTTAAACTTCTCTTTCAAGGACCTGCCGCTCTGATACCAATTGTTAGAAAGTAAAGACCACCAAAATAACTAAGAGGGGGGGGCTAAATCAGTTATCTGATAATTAAACCATTTATCAACATTAACTTCATTATCAACTTCAATAGCTTTAAACCATATAATTAATGTAGTAACCAACCATAGAAAGATAATCATACACAATGACACAATAACACAAGATATGTTAACTAGGGAACCTCTTGATCAAAGAGTAAACCCCGGTGGGAATGATGCCCACAAAATGATGCACTAATATGAAAGTTACTTGTTAGAGGATGGACCTTGTTAGGAGTCTTATGAAATACATTCAGTACATATGAATCTCTGTTAGGAGATTTTAAATCCCTATTAAAAGATTCTAACCTTGTTGGGAGTTATGGAAGACAAAAGGACCCACTGCCCAAATAGCTTCAAGGCAAGAGCTCTGAACTCACTGTCCAATAGATCTTAGGATTATTCAATAGAATAATATGAAATATGTTACCTCCTTTACACTGTTCCAAAACCACTCTCTGCTACACAAGATCACAAATCCAGATCTCTGTACTTTGCAAGTCTTCCTTCATCACTGAATTAGCTCTTTTCTTCACTTCATGCATACATTCACATCACAACTTTCACAACTTCATATCACAACTATTAAAATCCTCTCATAACAAGGAAAACATTCCTTCCTTTATACCACACTCAAATAATTACAAATGAGTCAACATGTAAATACAAAATAATAATTTCAACACACTATATCAAAATTACATAAAACTATCGACTTCCAAATACAATAACTTTCCAATCGTGTGACCTCAAAGTTTAAAATATGAACCATGTCACCAATAATGAATCTCAAACTTCCCTTTAACTACATAGAATCAGATTTCATCCCAGTTAGGAGATATCCTCTGATTACCAAAAACGGCTACACAGGAATACTGCCAGAATACTACTTCCACCAAAATGCTTATAACTTTCATGAATAAATGAATTTATTTTTGCACTCTTAACCATAGGCTAATAACAAAAAAAATAGCATACCATCAACTACACATAACTCAATCTGTAATATAACATGTGTGCAAAACAAAACTATACCTACTTTTCTGCTAAACTTCAAAATATCACTATGTTGGCATCAATGATAATCATAGTCATGAATGCAACAACCACTGCTACAGAATGACTGCCAAAGGCTTCAGCATTCATTCCTAATAGTAGCATCATCTTTTGCAAGGTCTTCTAAAGTAGGAATCTTGGCTGCTTTGATAGTTATATTAAAATTTTTGAAAGCAATGCACTACAAATGAGTCACCATCTTGTTCTTCCAATCAAGGTAATTCTCTCCATCAAACTTAGGACTTTATTTCTTGGAGTACACCATCTAATCAACCTCAAGCTATTAAAATTTCTCTCTGAGGAACTTGGCTCTGATACCAATTGTTAGGAATAGTCCCAAGAGATAACTGAGATGGGGGGTGAATTAGTTATCTACAAGATTCAATTATTTATCCAATTAAGTATACTTAAACATAAAGCATAAACATAATGAAAGAACACAAGAACATAACACCAATCTTTTGGTTACAGGGAAACCCAAATAGGTAAAAACCCTGGTGGGAATTGACACCCACTTATATTATACACTAGAGTATTATGATCCTTGTTAGAAGATCCTTAACCCTGTTAGGATTTTCTTTACAATATATTTAGTATAGTAGGCTTGGTCAAGGGTTGGACCTTATTAGGAGTCTTTTAAAATTGTCCCTGCTAGGGGAGAGGATGCATTGTCTGAGAGCTCACTGCTCAAATGGGCAAAGGCTACAACCTTTTGAATAATAGATACACACTATATCTGGATCTTGGTGAACTGTGCTTTGACCTACTATCTAGATTAGTTCCAATGAATAGCACAAGTACTTTACTTGGTCACATAGACCTTCTTTTGATGGTTCAACACTTTGCGCACTCAGCTCTACTTTGCTTAATCAACTATGAACCACACTTCAACAATCACAAATGACTGTCTATAAATATCTTTCCTCCAAATGATACAATCAAGTTGGCCTATTAGAACAACCTTGAAATCATATTATAAAAACCATAACAAACTCCAAAAAACATTTTGTCAGCTCTACTATGCATGCAACACAATCTAGGACTTGTCTAATAAGATAATTGTAGATGCATTCTACACATTGTCAGCTCTACCAAAACAACTAGAAATTTCTCTATAGGATGAATTAAATCATGCACTCTTAACCAAACATAAATAACACTTCTCCAAGCTTAACTCCAAGGGAACATACCCTAAAGATAGGCACAACACAAGAACTGATAAAATCTCTATCGGCTCTTTTGAACAAACATAGGAAACTACTACTGGCGAATAGCGACTACATAACTTCACTTCTACTCATCAATAGAATATGCGTCTATAACTAAAACATCACTCACATACCTTCAACATAAATCAAAGCATGCAAGGCTCCATGATAACTGTACAAACAACCATACATAGAACACTACCTATAACTCTGTTAGGAACATTGCTGACACAAGCTACTATATCATTGTTTGTACTAACAGTTAACCTCTACACCCATGATATGACATTGATATCATGTCCATGCTTCATATATAGAAAGCTTACTACATAAGACTTCGATGCATGCTACTTTCCATATGTTGTCATCAATGACAAACATACAGTCAGTACTGGCCTGCTGGTAAATCTCCAACAATCTCATCTCATGAATTGAAGAGACTCTAATAGCATAAGCAGGTAACAAGGGTTTGAGAATTTTACTTACAACAGTGTCTTTTTCAATAATACCTCCTACTCCTCGGATAGTATTCACAATCTCCTTAATGTATTTATTGTACTGTGATATGTTCTCTCCTTTCATTTTCATGTCATCAAACTTTCCTCTAAGAATTTCATCTTTATCCCTTAGCACATTCACATCTCCTCCATAAACTAGTGTAAGCTTGTCCCACATCTATTTAGCATAAGTACATGTCTTAACATCTTCAAATTTGGCATCTGATAAGGAAGAAGCAAGCTCTATCATCATAGTATTATGTTCATGCCTTTCTCTCATCTGATCTGTTATGAATGTTATAATTTTTGGTCCTAAATCTTAAAAACCATAAAAATACTCTTATTTTCATAGCCCTAGGTCTTCCCATTCCAATGTCCTAATTATTTATTGCCTCTATTTTAATCCTTCGTTACTTTTTCAATCACTAAAGTTTTGATTTCTGCATGTTCTTTTAAAGAATTATCTATCAAAGGGTTCAAATTGTTAGAAAATCACATGTCCCTATCCTAATTTTAGTACTTTTTAAAAAAATGTTCTTTCTTTTTATATCCTCATTATTCAATCTTGTTTAATCTAACAACATGAAAATGGTAGAAAAGATACCCTTGGTGATATAACTTTATATCGCTACCATCAAAAATTTTTGATCTAATGGTAGGCACAATCCCTTAATCCTCAAGTTGAGAATATTAGAAATAGGGAATACTGAGAGGGGGGGTGAATCAGTATTCTTCAAACTTTTACTTTTCCCAATTATGGATATAACAGATTAACTTGATACTTGCAAAACAAAGTAAACTAAATAACACGCATAGCAATAAAGAAAATGAACTCATAACACATTATTTGTTCTCGAGGAAACCTTGGCCAAGGGAAAACCCTAGTGGGGATGATACTCACAATGATACACTAATCAAAAGTATCATGTTAAGAATGTTGACCCTGTTAGGAGTCTGTTACATACATATAGTATCTTAGTCATGATTAAGGGACTCTAGGCCTTGTTAGAAGCCTCAACCTTGCTAAGAGTTGGTTGTACAAATAGAAATGATTACAAGATGAGCCCACTACCCAAACATGTTAGGAATGAATGAAAAGTGTTTTGGCAGTCATTCTGTAGCAGTTGTTGTTGCATTCATGACTTGGATTGTCATTGATGTCAACACAGTGATATTCTGGATATTAGCAGGAAAGTAGGTATAGTTTTGTTTTGTGCACATGTTGTATTGTAGATTGGCTTTTGTGTAGTTAATGTTATGTTCTTTGGTGTGTTATTAACCTATGGTTAATAGTGCAAAAAGAAATTCATTCATTTGTAAGAGTTATGAGCATTTTGGTGAAAGCAGTGTTTAGACAATGTTTCTGTGTAGCAATGTTCAGAAATCGAAGGATATCTCTTAGCTGGGATGGAATCTAATTTTGTGTAGTTAAAGGGATGTTGGAGACTCATTAATGATGATGTGGTTCATAGTGAAAAATTTGAGGATATGTTTGGAGAAAGTTACAGTATCTGGAAGCTAATAGTTTTATGTGAATTCTGTGTGTAGCATGTAGAATTTATTATTTTGTAATTGAGGACCAACTCATTTGTAATTATTTGAGTTTGGTATATAAGAAGGAATTTTTTCCTTATTGTAATGTGTACTATGAAGAGTGAGATGCGAATATATGCATGAAGTGAAGAAAAGAGCTAATTTAGTGATGAAGGAAGACTTGTGAGTACAGAGATCTGGAATTGTGATCTTGTGTAGTAGAGAGTGCAATTTTGGCATAGTGTGAAGGAGGTAATATATTTCATATTATTTTGTTTAATAATTCTAAGATCTTTTGGAAAGTGGGTTCAGAGATCTTGCCTTGAAGCTATTTGGGCAGTGGGTCCTTCTGTCTTCCATAAACTCTTAACCGGGTTAGAATCTTTTAACAGGGATTTAAAATCTCCTAATAGGGATTTATATGTACTGAATGTATTTCATAAGACTCCTAACAGGGTCCATCCTCTAACAAGGAACTTTCATATTAGTGCATCATTTTGTGGGCATCATTCCCACCAGGGTTTACTCTTTTGAAGAGGTTCCCTAGTCAAAATATCTTGTGTTATTGTGCAATTATGTATGATTATCTTTCTATGGTTGATCAGTAAATTGATTACATTGTTTAAAGTTGTTGAATGGATAAATTATCTGATAATTGATTCACCCCCCCCCCCCCCTCTCAGTTATCTTGGGGATCTTTACTTTCTAACAATTGGTATCAGAGCAGCAGGTCCTTGAAAGAAAAGTTTAACAACTTAGGAGATCCATGGTGAATTTTAGAAAAGAAAGCCCTAAGTTTGATGGAGTAAATTTTGACAGCTGGAAAAAAAAGATGAAGACACATCTATTGTGTTTAGGACCAGGTTATTGGTTGATTACAAAGAATGAGAGGACTATCATTGAGGAAGACAATCTAGAGGTAGGAACTAAAGATGAACTAGATCTATTCATATGTAACATACTTGCAAGAGAAGCACTTTTGTCAACACTACCAGAGAATGAATATAGTCAGGTAAGAAGTTTGAAAACATCTCATGCAATTTGGAAAGCTTTACATTCTACTTTTGAAGGTGATGAACATGCAAAGAAGGCTAGATTACATAATTGGATTTGTGCATTTGAAGATATCAGAATGATGGAAGATGAATCTATTAGAAGCTATATTGGTAGGATGTTTGAGATTGTAAAAGGAATAAAGTCTTGTGGAGGTGATAAGATAGAGAATGAAGTGATATGGAAAATTCTGAGAACTTTGACACTAGTATTCAAGTAGACAACGCAGATAATTGAACAAGTGATACCTTGTACATCAAAATTTTCAAGAGAGACTCTTCTTGGAAGATTAGAGCCAATAGATATGAACTTGAGATTATCAGGAGAGCTACCTAGAATGGAAACAACATTCAGTGCTCTTAGCATTAGACCTACAAGAAGTACTAGTGTGAATGGAGATTATGCCAGTAGTAGCATATATTTTGACTAGGGAACCTCTTCAAAAGAGTAAACCCCGGTGGGAATGATGCCCACAAAATGATGCACTAATATGAAAGTTCCTTGTTAGAGGATGGACCCTGTTAGGAGTCTTATGAAATACATTCAGTACATATAAATCCCTATTAGGAGATTTTGAATCCCTGTTAAAAGATTCTAACCCGGTTAAGAGTTTATGGAAGACAGAAGGACCCACTGCCCAAATAGCTTCAAGGCAAGATCTCTGAACCCACTTTCCAAAAGATCTTAGAATTATTAAACAAAATAATATGAAATATATTACCTCCTTCACACTATGCCAAAATTGCACTCTCTGCTACACAAGATCACAATTCTAATCTCTGTACTCACAAGTCTTCCTTCATCACTAAATTAGCTCTTTTCTTCACTTCATGCATATATTCGCATCTGAGGAAGGTATTGCATTACTTGTAAAAAGAGAACCAAATGGTAAGAAGATCTTTAAATGTTGGACTTGTCAAGAATATGGTCATTTTGCATCTAAATGTCCTAAAAGAGTTAAGAAGTATAGAAGCAACTTTAAACCTAGGAGATCTAAAGAATGTTATTATGTAAATGATGAAGATCTTGAAGAAGGAATTGAAAAACATTTAAGTGACAGTGATAATGATAACTTTGAGGAAATAGGATTTGTAGCAATTAAAGAAGAAAGTTTTGAATCTGATAAAAGGGAAGAAAGAGCATTAGTTTCACAAGTTGAAAAGAAATCTGATTGGATTATAGACAGTGGTTGTTCACATCATATGACTGGAGATAAAAGTAATTTTGTTAAGTTAGATAATTATGATGGAGGAATTGTTAGGGTTGGTAACAATGCACCTTCTTTGATTAAGGGTATAGGATCTATTACTCTTGATGGAAAGACTAACACTGATGATGTTTACTTTGTTGATGGACTAAGACATAATCTACTAAGCATTGGACAATTGGCTGATAAGGGTTATCAAGTTTGGTTTTTTGAGAAAACTTGTGTGATAAAAGATAAAGATGGAAATCTGATTGGAAAAGGATCCAAAACCAAAGGTAATGTATTTCAGTTGAATCCTACTAAGATGACATGTTTGATAACTAGGATTGATGACAGTTGGTTATGGCATAAAAGGTTTTGTCATATAAACTTTGATAATATTGTCAAGGTGAGCAGTACACATGCGGTAAGAGATTTACCCAGAATTATGAAACTTACTAACATGATTTGCAAAGAATGTATGATGGAAAAGTAGAAAAGGAGTTCATTTCCCAACAAGAAGTTCACATTGACAGAAAAACTGGAGATTGTTCATACAGACTTGAGTGGTCCTACTAGGACTAGATGATTCTATGGTGAAATGTATTTTATGATTCTTGTTGATGATTTTACAAGAATCATGTGGATTGCATTTTTGAAAGAAAAATCTGAAGCATTTGATAAATTTAAGATCATGAAAAGAAAAATTCAGAATGAATCTAGAATGAATATTAAGTGTCTAAGATCTGATAGAGGTGGTGAGTTTACATCTAGAGAGTTTAACACTTTTTGTGAAATGAATGGCATTAAGAGACAACTTTCAGCCCCTAGAACACCAGAACAAAATGGTATTATAGAAAGAAGGAATAGGTCAATAACTCAAGCAGCAAGAGCTATGTTGTTTGAAAATGATTTGGCTAAAACTTTTTGGAGGGAAGTAGTGAACACAACAATATACACTATGAACAGAGTACAAATCAGAGTAGATACAAACAAGACACCTTATGAATTATGGTTTGGACATACACCCTCAGTTAAGTATTTTAGAATTTTTGGAAGTAAATGTTATAGAAAGAGAGATGATGATATAGGAAAGTTTGATCCTAGAAGTGATGAAGGAATATTTCTTGGATATTCTTTAAAAAGAAAAGCATATAGATGTTATAACAAAAGAACTAATACTATTGTTGAAAGTGCAAATGTAAAAGTTGATGAGAAGTTTAAAATTCAGGAAATAATGCTTGATTATGAATCTGATGGAGAAGCACAACCTCAGCCTAACATTGAAAATGAAGAATTATTTTTTGAAACTAACAGTGATTTGCTGAATGAAAGTCATACTAAAGAAGACAAAGAAGAAAATAGAGAAGAAAGCAGAGAAGAATCTATAGTCGGAACAAGATTAGTAACTATGACACCTAACAGGTATACTTCAAGACATCACCCTATTGATCAAGTTATTGGAAGTTTAGATAGAGGATTTTTGACTCAAAATAAGGTACATTTATGCTTGATTTCTCAAATTGAACCTAAGACTACTATTGAAGCTTGTGAAGATGAACATTGCATCAATGCTATGAAAGAAGAACTAGAGAAAATTGAGAAAAACAAGACATGGGAATTGGTCCCTACACCTGAAGACAAGAATGTGATTGGAACAAAGTGGGTATTCAAAAACAAAATGAATGAACAAGGAGAAGTGATAAGAAACACAACAAGATTGGTATGTAAAGGATATTCACAACAAGAAGGAATTGACTATGAAGAAACTTTTGCACCTGTGGCCAGACTTGAAGCAGTGAGAATGTTTCTAGCATATGCAACTTACAAGAAATTTAGAGTGTATCAGATGGATGTGAAGTTAGCATTTTTTAATGGTGAATTGGAAGAAGAAGTCTACATTGAGCAGCCTGAAGGTTTTCCTTTGACACAAGAAGGAGATATGGTATGTAAGTTAAAGAAAGCTTTATATGGATTAAAACAAGCACCTAGAACCTGGTATGCAAGATTGGATAAGTATTTATTGAAATTGGGATTTATAAAAGGAACAACAGATAGTAATTTATACACAAAAGAAATTGAGAATGGTTTGTTGGTTATAGTTATATTTGTTGATGATATTATCTTTGGAGGAGAACATGAAGCTAGTAACAAATTTGCAGATGAAATGAAGACTGAATTTGAGATGAGCATGATTGGAGAAATGAAATATTTTTTGGGATTACAGATAACACAAAGCAAGGAAGGTATATTTGTAAGTTAGACTAAGTATTTAAATGACTTATTGAAAATATTTGGAATGGAAGATTCTAAACCTGTTGGAACACCTATGGTAACTAGACATAAGTTATCTAGCAAAGATGAGACACCAACAGTTGAGCAGAAAAAGTACAGATCTATGATTGGAGGATTGCAGTACTTGACACATACAAGACCTGATATAGCACATTCAATGGGGATTGTAGCAAGATTTCAAGTAGAACCTAGAGAATCAAATTATGCAGTAGTAAAGAAGATACTGAGATATCAGAAAGGAACAATGGATTATGGATTATGGTATGAGAATTCTGATAATTTTACTTTATGTGCCTATACTGATGTAGATTGGGGAGGCAGCATTGATGACAAGAAAAGCACTAGTGGTGGAGCCTTTTTTCTTGGAGGTAAATTGGTCTCTTGGCTAAGTAAGAAGTAGAATATGTTGCAGCAGCAAATAATTGTAATTAGATTATTTGGATGAAGCAGATGTTGAAAGATATTGGAATAAAGTTTGATGAGCCTGTTATTATACATTGTGATAACACTAGTATAGTGAGTATGTCAAAAAATCTTGTTTTACATTCTAAGACTAAACATATTGAGATCAAGTATCATGTTGTAAGAGAGAAAGTTGCAAAAAAAGAAGTAACATTGGAGTACATAAGTACAAAGGAGCAGATAATAGATATATTTACAAAGCCTTTACATAAGGAAACATTTGTGTATCTGAGAGGTATGCTTGGGGTTATGCCCCAACCTATTTTTCAGAATTGATACAGATGATTGCATCCGTCCAGTGGTATATAAGCCCTATCTTTCTTCTAGATTGGATGTTGGAACTTCCTCTATGGGGGAGTTTATGAGCTGAGTCATGAGGACTCTTGTTATTGTATTCTTCTGAAAAGTGTCTTTTGACATTAAGTTGTTGTTGACTTAGTGATAGAATTTATGTCATTGATGTCAATGGGGGAGAGATATACATGAAAAACATTATGGATTGTATGAGAGAGCTGAATAGGAAAATGAAACAAGATTTAATTTGATATTTTGCAGTGATGTTGCAGTATTGGATTTTTGGAACATTGGATTTTTTCATCTATGTTGCCATCAATGCCAATGGGGGATATTGTTAGGAATGAATGCAAAGTGTTTTGGTAGTCATTTTGTAGCAGTTGTTGCATTCATGACTTGGATTGTCATTGATGTCAACATAGTGATATTTTAGATATTAGCAGGAAAGTAGGTATAGTTTTGTTTTGTGCACATGTTGTATTGTAGATTGGATTTTGCACAGTTGATGGTATGTTCTTTGGTGTGTTATTAACCTATGGTTAATAGCGCAAAAAGATATTCATTCATTTTTAAGAGTTATGAGCATTTTGGTGAAAGCAGTGTTTAGACAGTGTTTCTGTGTAGCAATGTTCAGAAATTGGAGGATATCTCTTAGCTGGGATGGAATCTCATTTTGCACAGTTAAAGGGATTTTGGAGACTCATTAATGATGATGTGGTTCATAGCACAAACTTTGAGGATATGTTTGGAGAAAGTTACAGTATCTGGAAGCTGACAGTTTTATGTGAATTCTGTGTGTAGCGTGTAGAATTTATTATTTTGTAATTGAGGACCAACTCATTTGTAATTATTTGAGTTTGGTAAATAAGAAGGAATTTTTTCATTATTGTAATGTGTACTATGAAGAGTGAGATGTGAATATATGCATGAAGTGAAGAAAAGAGCTAATTCAGTGATGAAGACTTGTGAGTATAGAGATCTGGAATTGTGATCTTGTGTAGCAAAGAGTGCAGTTTTGGCATAGTGTGAAGGAGGTAATATATTTCATATTATTTTGTTGAATAATTCTAAGATCTTTTGGATAGTGGGTTCAGAGATCTTGCCTTGAAGCTGTTTGGGCAGTGGGTCCTTCTATCTTCCATAAACTCTTAACCGGGTTAGAATCTTTTAACAGGGATTCAAAATCTCCTAACAAGGATTTATATGTACTAAATCTATTTCATAAGACTCCTAACAGGGTCCATCCTCTAACAAGGAACTTTCATATTAGTGCATCATTTTGTGGGCATCATTCCCACCGGGGTTTACTCTTTTGAAGAGGTTCCCTAGTCAACATATCTTGTGTTATTGTGCAATTGTGTATGATTATCTTTCTATGGTTGATTAGTACATTGATTACATTGTTTAAAGCTATTGAATAGATAAATTATCTGATAACTGATTCACCCCCCCCCCCCCCTCTCAGTTATCTTGGGGATCTTTACTTTCTAACAAAACATGTAATGTACAATGATTTATGATTATAAAAAGGGTAAGGTATATAACCTTTACTGCTTTGCTTTCACATACAATGTCTACTTGCTTAACTTTCACACTTTACAAATTTGCATCAATATCTTTCACATACATATATTCTCTCTTATTCTTCGCATTACATATGTCTTACATTTATACAAGTTATTAAGAATAATAACTTTTACAGTCATCTTTACAAAACATAAAGCACTTTACAAAATATATATTAACTCATTCTTCCCAAGGGTTAACATATAGTATGTCATCCCTTTTTATGATTAAGTTATTATTTTGATAAACAAAATTATCCCTTAATTATTTACTAATTCTGACTTCTTTCTTTATCCTGTCGGCTTTAACTCAATTCCTGTAATACTACAATAACTTCTGCCGTACATGTTGTACAGACTTGCACTCTTAGGTGAGTCTTCATTATACATCATAGTATCCATGTTCAAGTGTGAAAGCACTGAACTTACTTCTATTGATGTCTCCAATCAAAATTGTCTCTGGTTAGACTGGGAAAACTATTGCTTACACTTAGACAATTTTGCTCTGCGCTCTATCATAACTACTCTCTGTCATATGTGGTCTTCACATAGATCATATGTTTTCATAATGAAAAAATCTAGATATCTAACTCAGCCAAATTTCCAACAATCTCCCCCTTTGTCATTGGTGGCAACATATGAGAAAATTGGCTAAGTCATGGAGAACTTTAAAATTGTGGCCAAAACAAAATATATCTTTACTATCCTTATATCTCCATATATCTTATATATCATCTATACCCCCCATAGGAATATACTTCCATATATATAACAATATATCAATTTTCTACTATCACTCCCCCTTTGACAACAATGACAAAAAAAAGAGTACCAAAAACTGTGTTGTCAAAAATGTTTACCTTAGATTCAAAATTACAGAGCTGATAGGCTTGCAACACAATCTACAAAATTTACTTTGATGCTCCTTAATTCCTTTTCCCATGCCTTCTTAATGGTGTCTACAATACTAAGTAGTGCACATAAACCATCAAATGTGATCTCACATGCATGAAGGTTTGCAAATTTGAACTTCTCATAAGATGTCTTGGATGAAAGACATTCTTCCAATTGTCCTTCAATGATACTTATCTTAACTGAAATGTGCTCTCTTAGAAGAGAGAATCTTGTCAATTTCCTATCTCTTTCATCACTAAGGATTCTTATATCATCTTTCAGTATACTAATTTTATTTTCACAATCTAATAACTTTACATTTGGGATGGTTAACAAGTTTACCTCTATTTGAATTTCTTCCTCTTTTGTTATTATCTTCTCAGTTACTTTTGATACATGATTCTTTTTATTTTTACACTGTATGTATAAAGCTTTTCCTCTGTCCAATTCCTTCTTAATTCCTTTATACACACATCCAAATTATTGATATCATTTCTGATATACTGACATATATCATGAAATACTTTAGCCTCATAGGCTGCCTATGCCTTTACTGTAGCTATATCTGTCAAGTTAGTGTATTCATTGTCAAATGTCTTCATAAATTCTCTAGCTTTTTATTGTGGATCTACCTCTGTTATTTGATTAGTCACAACACTCTACAACTTCTTTGTTACTTCCAGCAATAATCCTTCAAGGCTTTTTACCTTCTTGTTCTTACCAATAATTTTTTTAAGAGATGAGATCAACTCCATTTGATCATCATCATCAACCTCTTTCCCAAAGTTAGAAAAAATTGATTCTATCTGTGGTTTCTTTGCTGTGATCTCAGGGGTAGGACTGATTTCTACTTTGCTTGGTTCTCCTTTCTATCCTTCAACTACTGTGTTAGTACTCAAATCTACAGATTATGAAATACTCATATAATCCCAATGGACATAATCTAGCAAAATGCAAACACTAAGGTATTAAGGTTAGAAAACCTTCTTCACTTCGAGTATGAATACTTAGGTGGGTGTACCTATATCAATTCACTATTTGATTAAGCTCTGAATTGTGAACTAGCTCCTTCACTGCTCTGTCCTTGCTTTCTAACTCAGCTTAATAGGATGAGAGAACTCTGAGTATGGCCCAAATTATCTTGATACACAATATTATGATAGAAATCATGAAAGCAGCAACATGAAACAATGGTTTAAGGATATTCATCCTTCTTCTTTTTAGAGTTGAACTCAAGGAAGGCTAACCTCATTCAGTGCTTCTACAAAGCATTACAAAACACATCTATGAACTTGTCATAGAATGATTCAGATTATGATTGTACAAGTAAAGTAAAATGAAATAGTTATTTATATTTTGGGTGGCAAATCAGTGTAAATGGATCCAAAACCAGTGCCTTATCCACTTGGGTGATAGAGTCAAACCCTACCTCTACATATAACTATCAAAACAAGTACACTGAAACTCAAATGACATGCCTAACATACCATCCTTTTAATTCCTACTACTGTAATCAAATTCATACATGGATTATTTGTTCCTAGAGATCTCCCCTAAGATTTTATTCTTTCCTTCAAAGAAACTTAAGCTCAACCCCTATATTCACCTTGTGAATAATGCATTTAAGAAGCCTTGCAATTTAAATACATAAGAAAACTAAAACATTCCATACATAAAGACAAAAAAATAGTAGTGAAAGAGCACCAATATTTTGTATTAATGGTCAAAATGCATTGATATAGTATCCTCTTACTTTTAGAAAAATAAGGTTTTGTATTCAGAACCTTTCTTAAAGAGTATTTTCAACCACCCTCTAAAATGAGAAAAACTTGCTATATATACTAGTCAGCCATCTTGGAATCCTTAGAAGGATGCAACAAGCTTCAGATGGTTGTTAAAAGATCTTGCACTAAAAACAAGATTACAAACTGACCAAATTTGATTGCTACAACAGATTACAAATATCTATTTCCAACAATCTTGCAGGTGGCACCTTTGTCTAAGGATATTTTAGAGCAGTTGCTAAATTTTTTGCATGAATGATGACCACCATTACAGGCTAACCTACATCATCTTTTGTTTGGACATGCCCTCCCTCGAACTCTGGATCAGGTGCCAAGTGCATTCTATTCTTCTTCTTCCTCTATACGTTGGACAACTAGCTTCTTCTTCTTCTTTATTGTTAACTTCTCCCAAGCTGCCACATCATCATCAGATGGCCAGTTGTAATTCTGTAGCTCCTGAAGTGATTTGATCTACTACTCCCATGTAGAATTAGTTATATAGTTGGCTTCAACCACAAACCATATGCAATCATTTTCAATCTTGAAAAGACTATCAATGATATTATTACATCTATCCAGGTCTAAAGCATTATCATCCTTTAGGAAGGCATCTTGTTTAATCACCAGCTGATCCATTGATAGCTTCCATTCTTCCAACTTAACCACATTTCCATTGTCATCATAAATCGGAGGAAAATATTTTTTATAATCTTTATCAAACATGGCTAGCTTGGCCTTTATTTGGTTTGACTTTCCTTTGAAAAACTTTGAGGCAACACTTATTAAGCCAATCTTCTCAAAAACCTCACTTACCACTTTAGGAACATCTGCCCTATATTCTTGCAAATCATCAAGTTTATCAAATAATATACTCCTTCCTGACCATGTACTGAAAAGTGGGTCCAAGGTGATTAAATGCTCATTCACCTTTTCATTAGTCTGATGTAATAAGATGAATGATTTATGGACTGATTCCATTTTGTCCTTTATCTTACCCTACCTATATTACACAATTCTTACTATAATATCCAGGGATGCATCTATTCTTATCTTTTCCAAATCCTTAGTAGGTCTTTCAGGCACTTCCACATCTATCTGAACAAGGGCCTCAATTTGCATAGAAGGAGGAGGAATTACCTTTGAGGCTTCTTCAAGCTTAACTTTTACTTCTACCAACTCATCCTCTAATTGTTTGATCTTCATCATTTTCAAGTCTCTATCCTTGGCCACCAAGTTTGTGCTTTCAAACAACTTTGAATACCTTTCAGACAATTGAATTGTCTTTTCTTCATTCAGGTTAGCCCAATGAGTTACTACCTTGGAGACTTCAAGGTCAGTTGTATTTTGCATAGTCCATATGATCTTATTCCCTTCCATTTTATCCTCTATACTTAAAAGAGATGGCTTTTGGGTCCTAGGGGCCATAGACCACATTGCAAAAGCTTGAGATTTAGGGTCATAGCCACTTCCTCTTATCATGTCACCAATGTGAACCTCATATGATAGGCTACCCTATGGTTATTTCCTTATTTGATCTATGATGAATGCAGAAGTCAGATCCCACCCTAGAGTTAATAGCATTCCACTTGCCTTAACCAATTGTCTAGCTTCATCTGTAGTTATAGGATTCAGGCTAGGATCATAAGAAGCTAAATCTCTCAATGTTTTTGCACTTGGCTCCACACCTTCAGGCATAGCCTTCTTCACCTCTTGTTGCTTGTTCCAAATAAGAAAACTCTTGAATTCATCAATTTTAATAAATTGGTCATCACTCAAAAATTCCTCTTGATAAACTTCTCTAATATCCTTTTCTAACCACAGAGACTGTTCCTTATCTATTTCATCAGTGGCCACCTTCTTGCCTACTCTTATTATTTTTCTCAATTGGTGGTGGTAATCCCTATCACCTGGCACTAGAGAAGATGCTCTATTAATTATTCTCTTTTGTTTTCCCTTCCTTGAAGGCTCTCCTTCCTCAAGCCTCTACTTCTTCAAAGGTGGCTCTTGGACATTCTCTATTTTTGGCTGGTCTTCAATAGGCTCAACAATCTATACATCCCCAACTTGTGGTGGGCTATTCCCCTCTGGGGACTCATCAGAAGATTCCTCTTGATCAGAAGATGAATAATCTTTCCTTTTCTTTGGCTGCGTCTGGTCAATCAATTTCTCCAACTGATTTGATAGAGTGTCATGCATCTCTATCATCTTGTCAATTCTTTTTAGATAAGGAAGGTCAGGGAAGAAACCCTCAAAAGGAAGTTGGGCTGCCATCACTAGTTTTGATAAATCTATCAAATCAAAGTACTTGTTCCATCTTCTTTTAACCTCATCACTTTCTATAATATTTTTGATTACATCTTCCTCATCTAAACCTTCATGTTCCTTAATCACACCAATGTTTGGAATATAGACCATCCTGGCAGTTTTGATAAAGTCCTTAGGATCTACATGTCTACAAGCACCAGTAACCATCATGAATTGATTTAACCATGCAGTGATTTGAGGAAATGCCCTCTTTCCCACCATGAAGTCACCTATCTTGAATTGCCTAGGTGTGAATGTACCCTTCCTATGAGGGGCTAGAAGTTCTCTATCTATGCACATCAACTGCCAAACAAATTCCAAATAGGCAACTCTTGGAGACACAAATTTTGGTAATAGATGTGGGGGTTGGGGGAAACCATAAACCCTAATAATTGTAGAATTCTCCCCTAAGTAAAAATCACCCCAATTATGGTCTCCCTCCCACTTATCCACAAACTGCAATGGTCTTAGGAGCCTAAGGACCCTTGGGGATAGCCTTGTGACATTGATGCCTACCATCTTTATAATTGGAAAGATAATGAAATTTTGAAAAACACAAAAATCCCCTTCATTGGAAATAGAGTTCCATAACCTCACCCATAATGAAACTGGATTATATTGGCCTTTGAAGTTAAACCTTGGTTTCAGCATGTTCCAATCAAAGCTATTGATGTTGAAGAACAAAATCAAGTGCATTAACAATGAATAATGCATGAACTTAATTGGACTCTTACTTTCTTTGACAAAAATCAAACCCTCATGCATTCTATCAATTATATATTGAATGTAATCATAGTCAATATTTACCAAGGAATTCTGGATGTCCAAGATTATCATCAACAAATCAGCTGGCAAGAACTCTACATCTCCATCAATTCCCAAAACCATACACAACCCATAACAAGTATGCTTCATATAATGCTGGAGGGATTTAAATTGGTAAGGGGCATTCATATGAGTAGGAAGGGGAGCTATATATTTGTCCTATTTTGGGATGTGCTTCATCATTTGGTCCTTTATTGTCCCTATGTTATTCTTGTACCTCTCCCTTTCTTTGCTTAGGTCAATTTCAGTTGAGGAAGACGTATAGAAATTGAAAGCTTTCATGAATGAACCCCTATGTAGAGTAACCAAAGGTGACTAGTCCTCTTTTCTAATTGTTTTGGAAATAGGGTCATAATGCCTAGCCAGTGCAACAATTAGATCCACATCTAAAAATACATCAGGAACAACTAATTTTCCTAAACCCAAAGTCCAACCATTACACATAGGAACATGCCTATCTCTATTTCCATAAAAGAAGTTGAAAATAGTATAACCTATACTATTTGGTATGATAGGATCCCTGTAGAGCCCCAACACATCTTCAAAAACATCATCGAGAGCTCCTTTGTTTTGACTAGATCCTGACAGCAATTTCATAGATTCATCTGAATAGTTAGGCTTGTCTTTGTCTTCACCACTTTTAGACTTGGCTTCACTACTGGAAGATGTCACACTCCTCTCAAGTTGACTCATCTTGCTATAGAATTACCTTCAACTTCTGTAAACTGGATTTACTTGGCACTCAAAAATTGCTTCAGAAAGACACAATTCTCTTCGACTAATTTTTGACATAGGAAACTATGAGCTTAGCTTATTTATTGATACAGATCAAAAGTGTATAGCTACCACAATCGTTGCAAATCAATTCTTAATTTCTCCTACATTCAATTTCACATATCACTAGTTTTCAAATCAGAGCTAACCGATGCAAAGATGTTGACAGATAGATTTAAAAACTTGAAAACAAGGCAAAAAGGGAATGATTAGTACTCTGTACTTTAACATCCTATTTACATCATGAAATCCTTCTTTGAAACTAATTGGATGGCTTATTAGTTTACTTTCTAGCTTAACATTGTACTTTATCCACGTAGGCAATGATCTTTTTCTTTTCTTCTATTACCTTTTCCAACTGAGCCCATTCATGGAATCAGTGATTGAAAGCCTCTAATGATCACTTAATACAATGTTAACCCTGGGTCATATTTAGAGAACTGGCGACCAAAGCCTTCATGGGTTCTCGCAATGCAATTCTTAACTCTTCATCCACTTAGTGAATCAGTGACTGAAGTGATCACCTTCGAGCACTTGACTGCAGTTATCATTTGGAGAACTAGCGAATAAGGCCATCTCCCATTCTCTTAATGTCCCGACTAACTATCAATCTTCTTGGAGATTTGGAAAACAAAGGGTTCACACATTCTCTTGATGAAACACTTAACCACCTAATTATTTAGAGAACTGGTGAAGCCTTTACTCTCTGAATCATTGAATCTTTTCTTAATTGTCACCTTCATTCTGAGACCTAGTGACTAAATGCTTCTCTCATTCACTAGATGTTAGTGCTAATTGCCTGGATACTTAGCAACTTGGTGAACAACTTATCTCTGAATCATTGAATCATGTAGCTTTGACTGCCAACATCATGTGACTTGGTGAATGTGGTTAGTTGACCATTTCATCAAAACATATGATCTTTAGTCATTTGATTGCGAGACTCAGTGAACAAAGGGTTCACTAAATATCGCAATACTTGAAACATTGAATATTTCATTACACGATTAAGCGACTGAAGACTTAAAACTTTTCTAATCATTTGATTCACCCATTCACCAAATACTTCTAGCCTTCACATTTCCTTTTAGAGAACATGCAACCACATGATTCTTTGAATCGCTAGATCAATTAGCACATCACTAACTTACTCCGAGAATAAGTGAACATAAGAACTCTTACCTTCACTAAAGTTATTTGGTCAAACTGTCAGAACCACCAGAACATTTGGAGACTCCTATTACAAGTACTCAGTGGCTTATTCACCAGGTCAAACATGTAGAACCCAAAATATACTTGAGATTAAAACAAAGCCATTGATCTTGAAACCAATCCATGGTATTCACCAGTTCTCCATTTGATATATCCCTTGACCGTTGGATTCAGAGAATGAGCGAATACTACTTTTGCTAGGTCACTGAGTGTTAACACATGACATAATTTCCAAAACATTTGGAGACTCAGCGAAAAGGAAAAACATATAACAAGGTTCAAACACATTCACCAATTCGCTGAATGGTTGAGGTATCCACTAGGAGACTTAGAGACCACATGACTAAAATGACACTAAGCATAAGATTGACTTGTTTGCTAATTCGTCGAATACTATATGAGACATGCTATGACATTTTCTGATTCAATGAACACTTGGGATAATTAAGCACGTGCATGATTAATCTGCTTAAGTGACTAAAAGGTAACAATGAAATAGAAGAATCAGGGCTAACATGAGGGTTTCTTTTTTTAATTCAACATCTTTCAAAAACAAAACCTAGGGTAAGGATTTATGAACTTGGCTATGACAAATTTTATGAATTTTCAAAACCCTAGACCAAGCAAAACACCTATAAGGAGATTTAACCCAAAATCTAGACACTCACCTTAGAAAATTAAGAATATACCCAACACACTATATTTTCTTGAATCTTTGCTTGTTTTTCTTCTTCCTTCCTTGTTTCCTTCCTTTCTACCTCAACTGATCTATCATGTTCTTCTAAGGCTGAATTTTCAAAAATGTTCTCAAGGTTGCTAAAAGGATTATCATCACTATCCAGTATAATATGAGTTTGTTCCACATTCATTGATTCATCTTCAATGTTAATTGATGGTGGTGGAGATGGACTTTTCCGGTGCTTAGCTTCCAAAGATTGATCTGTTGCACTTGAGTGCTTACCAACATCTGTAGTCATCACCTTTATGAATTTATATTTAGTTTCCTTATTGATTTCCTCATAATTTTCTCCCATTATCTGAATTGTTCTTCTTTTTTTTTCTCAGATGAATACCAAGATCTTTCATAATTTCCTTGAAGTGGTCTTCATCTCTGATGTCACAGAGCTTCCTTACAAAGTTTTCTCTGATCTTAATATCTTCTTCAGATGCTCTCTTCTTCCTATTAACTAATTTCTCAAACAAATCATTAGGTATATTCCCTTGAATTGTATCAAATTTCTTATCTGCTAAAATCATGTTCCTAACAATTGCATTCTCCAAGTTCAACCTTTCTAAATAATTGTATAGCTCATAATACTTGTTCATCTTGGAGAAGTCTCCATCATTAATAATTTGTTCATTTACCTTTTCTATCTTAGGTTTCCATTTCTTCTTCTTCACTTCAGTATCTTCATCATCTTTAATTTCAGATACTTTCCTTTGTACAAGAGAAACTATTACTTTTTGTCTTATACCTGGTCCAGTAGCTATTTCCTTTACTCTTTTACCTGGTGGAGTGGTGAAAGATCTTATAGATTTTCTTATTTCATGTTCCTTCTCAACTTTCTCCACTTTTACTACATTCTACAAATTTCTAGTCTAATCTACAACTAATGATAGTGGTGGAACAGGCAAAACTTCTTTTTGTCCAATATCTCTTTGTGCTTCTACTATATTCTTTGCAATTAGGAATTCTTGTTCTGACATTCCTGTATCCTTAAGAATTTTCTTTATAGTTCTTTCCACTCTCTTCTTAGATAAATTTTCTTCTTGAATAGACTTTGTGGAGTTTAAGTTCTCCTCAAAAGTCCCAAATCTGGTGTTGTTCACATCCAATTTACTTTTCAATAATCTATTCACATATTCTTCTGCTTCAACTTCATAAATTTCATGTCTAATAAGGTCTAAGAATTCTACTCTAGGTTCAACTTCTTCAATAAGGGTAAATTCAGTGTCAACCATAAAGCATATTTCATTTTTATACTTCTCAACTATAGCCTATGGGATTCTTGATCTTTTCTTCATCAAGTTCTGAAATAATTTGATCGCTAAGGTTACACTCTCATTAACCTTGTCTATGGGGTATCTCAGATACACTTTCTTAATTCTGCCCATGGTGGTTCTGTTATCATTCCAGTCTTCTCCAATAGTAAATGGAAATCTTCTTAGCAAATGGAAAAACATATATGTAATCAATGATGAGAATCTAAACTCAGAGCTTTTAGTCTTCTTGATCTTCTCAAGGTTCTTAAATAGCTGAATTCTCAAAATTTCACACATATCCACTTGAACTTTATCAACACACATCAAATAAGTTGCATGAATCATGCCAGCTACCATGTCATCTTCTCTAGAGTTAGCACAAAACTTAGATGTTAAGATCTTGCATAAATATCTAACATCATCTTGTTGTATCTTGCTGATTACTATTCCTCTACCATTGTAGGATGACTTATACAATACTATTTTCTTCACATTTTTCTCATTAAATGGTATAACTCTTGATTTTGATAAACCAGTTACTTCATGAATTAGGTCTTCTATTATATCAATCACTCTGTTATCTAACCAAAACTTCCCATTATGAATTCTGCTCAAAATTATTTTGGTGCACTCATCATCATCAAATTCATGTTGTAGTGAATACCTTACGATCTCATTTTCATTCAAATGTTCAAATCCTACTTTTAATGACATATCCTAATTGTATAGTTTCTCATATTCCTTAGTAAAATCACTTTCACTAAGGGTTTCAAGTTTGCATCCTAAATAGCCTCTAACATTCTCTAAATGCAGAACTTCATCTAGTACAGATGATAATGCTAGTTTAGGGTCTTCTTCCAAGGGTTCTACTGGTTCCCTTTTGATCTTAGGTCTAATTGTATCTCTTATGCTATGAATAAATGAAACATCCATATCTTCTACAAATTCTCTAACTGATTGATAGATTTGCTTAGTAAAATACCTTAATTTCATGATTTAGGGCTTTGCATAGATCCGACATGAAGTTCTTTCACCAAATCCTTCAAATTGCCTTCAATCACTACTGCTTCGATCTCCTTAACACTTGTAGTCACTTGAATGATTAACTAATATCGATCATAATCTTTTAACTTCAAGATTCTGACATCGCATTCAATTCTTTTGCTGCTTCTTTCCAAAAATTTGTTCCTACTTTCCTACGAAATTTCAAACTTCTTGCAAACTTGCATAACTTCATATTAGCTCATGTGCTCTTAACCATAGCATCATTACATCATATACTACCTTACATTAACTTCGCAAGACTCAATTCATCCTATACTAATTTCTACACTATCCTAAGTTCCTATTCTAATGCATTCTTTATGAATTAAGTACTTTCAAATGGGTTAGGAAGAGATTCACTCTTACCATTATATACTTCACCTTTCATATTACCTTATGTGTTGAATGTTTATCCTTGATCTATGGCTTTAAAAAACTTTACTTCTTTTGAATTACTATAGGATTCTTTTTGACTGTTGTTTGCATTCTCATTTCTCCTTGTATAACTTCTAGGATTAGGGTTTCTCGTGTTATTCATTCTGTAAAACCTTGTTGTATGACCAAATTTTTTGCATATCTGACAAACTATTTCATTGTTTCCATATCTTGGTCCAGTCTGGTTGATTTGTGATCTGCAATTCCTGGCAATGTGTCCAACCTTGTTGCATCTATAGCATACTACTCTATTTCTTCTATTCATATCTATAGTAGGTCTCTTATCTGAATGGTTAGTATCTCTAAACATTCTACTATTATTATTATGAATAGATCTAGGATTCTTACATTCAATAGATCTATGTCCAAAACCATGACAATTATAACAATAACCATTAAGAGGTTTAAATTGCTTACCTATGAAATCTTTCTTCATATGACCAAAAGTATTAAATGCAAAACATCTACCTTTAAATTTTCTCTGCGTACCTTTAGGTGATTCTTCTTCTTTAGGCATGTCCTCAGATTTGTTACCTTCATCAGACTTCTTTTCATCTATGTTTTTAGAAACTTTCAGATTTGGTTCCGCACTTTCTTCACTTACCTTAGATGAGTTAAATCCAAGACCATTTTATAATAGAATGGCTTTTGATAAGACATTTTTTCATCAATCTTCTCACTAGTGGAGTATAGTCTCTCAAGTTGTTGCTTAGACTGAGTCAGTTCACCTTTCACAATTGTATTGTACTTTCCAAGTTTAGCATACTACAATTTTGTTTTCTCAAGTTCAAATGCCACTTTACAAAGTTTTGATTTCGGATCTTCATTCTCAGATTTTAGGTTTTCTTCATTCTTGTTGTTTCCATCGTTCAAAGACAACTTCAAAATTACTATCTTTAATTCATGTTTAAGGATCTCATTTTATTTTTTCAAATTTTCATCACAATGTTCAATTTGAATTGTAGATTCATTTTCTAATTTTAGTTCTTCCAGCTTCTTTTTTAGCTTCTCAATGAGGTTCTTTGCATCATCATATTTTCCTTTCAGAGTATCTCTTTCTTCAGTAAGTATATCAATCTATTCAAGATCTTCTTCAAGATTCTTCTGTAACTGATCCATATCCATAGAAATCTTACTCAAGCTTCTAGGATTTCTCTGAATGATTATTTTCTGAGTAACTAAGCTCTGATACCAATTTTTAGAAATAGGGAATATTGAGAGGGGGGGGTCAATCAGTATTCTACAAACTTTTACTTTTGCCCAATTATGGATATAACAGATTAACTTGATAATTGCAAAATAGAGTAAACTAAATAACATGCATAGCAATAAAGAAAATGAACTCATAACACATTATTTTTTCTCAAGGAAACCCTAGCCAAGGGAAAACCCTAGTGGGGATAATACCCACAATGATCCACTAATAAAAAGTATCTTGTTAAGGATGTTGACCATGTTAGGAGTCTGTTACATACATATAGTGTCTCAGTCCTAATTAAGGGACTCTAGGCCTTGTTAGAAGCCTCAACCTTGCTAAGATTTAGTATTACAAATAGAAATGATTACAAGATGAGCCCACTTCCCAAACATGTAATTTAAAATGATCTCTCATTAAAAAAAGGGTAAGGTATATAACCTTTACTGCTTCATTTGCACATACAAATTCTGCTTGCTTGACTTTCACACTTTACAACTTCGCATCAATATCTTTTGCATACATATGTTCTCTCTTATTCTTCACATTACATATGTCTTATATTTATAAAAGTTATTAAGAATAACAACTTTTACAGTCCTCTTTACAAAACATAAAGAACTTTACAAAATACATATTAACTCATTCTGATGAATGGTTAACATCTAGTGTTAGGAATGGGAACACTGAGAGGGGGGGGTGAATTAGTGTTCACTGTATTTTATCTTTTTTCTTTAATCTTTAAACTAAACTTGAATTCTTAACAACTGAAATAAACATTCTCATAAACATGAAACATGAAATCAACACATGACACCAATATGGTTACGGAAAAACCCAAATAGGTAAAAACCCCAGTGGGAATTGACACCCACTAATATTCTGCACTAATGTTTTGTGATCCTTGTTAGAAGATTCTTAACCCTGTTAGGAGTTTCTTTACAATGCATTAAGTACAATAGACCTTGTTAAGGGTTAGAACCTGTTAGGAGTCTTTTACAATAGCCCCTATTAGGGGAGAGGGCACACTATCCTAGAGCTCACTGCTCAAGTGGTGAAGGCTACAACCTTCTGATCTCAGATACACACTATATCTGTTGGATGAATTGTCACTATGACACTACTTGTCAGATCATTTCCTTTGATGTGCTGATGCTTTGACCTATTGCAAAGATCTAATACATCTTATACTATCTTCATCCACTTCTTCGCTACTTATCACAATTCTATCTTACTTCCATACCAAATATAATGGGCACATCTTATATTTATAAGCGCATACAAAATAAAAAACTAGGTCAGCCTTTAATGTTAGGAATGAATGCTGAAGCCTTTGGCAGTCATTCTGTAGAAGTGGTTGTTACATTCATGACTATGATTGTCATTGATGTCAACACAGTGATATTCTGGAGTTTAGCAGAAAAGCAGGCACAATTTTATTTTGCGCACATGTTATTTTGTAGATTGATTTATGCACAGTTGATGTATGTTCTTTGTTGTGTTATTAGCCTATGGTTAAGAGCACAAAAAGAAATTCATTTATTCATGAAGGCTATAAGCATTTTGGTGGAAGCAGTATTCTGGCAGTATTCCTGTGTAGCGGTTTTTGGTAATCGGAGGATATCTCCTAACTAGGATGAAATCTGATTCTATGTAGTTAAAGGGAAGTTTGAGACTCATTGGTGGTGATGTGGTTCATAGTGCAAACATTGAGGTCACACGATTAGAAAGTTATTGTATCTGGAAGCTGACAATTTTATGTAATTTTGATGTAGTGTGTTGAAATTATTATTTTGTATTTGCATGCCGACTCATTTGTAATTATTTGAGTGTGGTATAAAGGAAGGAATGTTTTCCTTGTTATGAGAGGATTGTAAGAGTTGTAATATGAAGTTGTGAAAGTTGTGATGTGAATGTATGCATGAAGTGAAGAAAAGAGCTAATTCAGTGATGAAGGAAAACTTGCAAAGTACAAAGATCTAGATTTGTGATCTTGTAGCAGAGAAAGCAGTTTTGGCAGAGTGTGAAGGAGGTAACATATTTCATATTATTCTATTTAATAATCCTAAGATCTATTGGACAATGAGTTCTGAGATCTTTCATTGAAGTTGTTTAGGCAGTGGGTCCTTCTATCTTCCATAACTCCTAATAGGGTTAGAATCTTTTAACAAGGATTCAAAATCTCCTAATAGAGATTCATATGTTTTGAATGTATTTCATAAGACTCCTAACAGGGGCCATCCTCTAATAAGGAACTTTCATATTATTGCATCATTTTCTGGGCATCATTCCCACCGGAGTTTACTCTTTGATCAAGAGGTTCCCTAGTTAACATATCTTGTGTTATTGTGTCATTGTGTATAATTATCTTTCTATGATTGGTTACTACATTAATTATATGGTTTAAAGCTATTGAAGTTGATATTGAAGTTAATGTTGATAAATGGTTTAATTATCAGATAACTGATTCACCCCCCCCCCCTCTTAGTTATCTTGGTGGTCTTTACTTTCTAACAATTGGTATCAGAGCGATAGGTCCTTGAAAGAGAAGTTTAACAACTTAAGGAGATCTATGGAAAATTTTAGGAAAGAAAGCCCTAAGTATGATGGAGTAAATTTTGATAGCTGGAGAGAAAAGATGAAGACACATCTCTTGTGTCTAGGACCAGGTTATTGGTTGATTACAAAGAATGAAAAGACTATAATTGAAGAAGACAATCTTGAAACAAGTTCTAAAGATGAGGTAGATCTATTTCTGTCTAACATACTTGCAAGAGAAGCACTTTTATCAGCACTTCTGGAGAATGAATACAGTCAGGTAAAAGGTTTAACTAAATCTCAGGATATTTGGAAAGCTTTACATTCTACTTTTGAAGGTGATGAACATGCAAAGAAAGCTAGGTTACATAATTTGATTTGTGCATTTGAAGACATAAGAATGATGGAAGATGAATCTGTTAGAAGCTGTATTGGTAGGATGTCAGAAATTGTTGCAGGATTAAAGTCTTGTGGAGGTGAAAATATAGAGAATGAAGTAATATGGAAGATTTTGAGAACATTGACACAGGTATTCAGGAAGAATACACAAATGATTGAACAAGTGATACCTTGTACACAAAAATTTTCAAGAGAGACCCTTCTTGGAAGATTGGAAGCAGCAGAGATGAATTTGAGATTATCAGAACTACCTAGAGTGGAGACAGCATTCAATGCTCTTAGCATTAGACCTACTTTTTCTAGAAGCACAAGTGTGAATGGAGATTATGCTAGCAGTAGCAGATCCAAATCTGGTGAAGATAAGAAGATTGAAGAAGGTATTGTCTTGCTTGTGAAAAGAGAACCAGATGGTAAGAAAATCTTTAAATGTTGGACATGTCAAGAATATGGTCATTTTGCATCTAAGTGTCCTAAGAGAGTTAAGAAGTATAGAAACAATTTTAAGCCTAGAAGATCTAAAGAATGTTATTATGAAAATGATGAAGAAATTGAAGCAGGAATTGAAAGACATTTGAGTGATAGTGATAATGATAACTTTGATGACATAGGATTTGTAGCAATTAAGGAAGAAAATTTTGAATCTGATAGTAAAGAAGAAACACCCTTAGTTTCCCAAGTTGAAAAGAAAGTTGATTGGATTATAGATAGTGGTTGTTCACATCATATAACTAGTGATAAAGGAAAATTCATAAATTTTAACAATTATGATGGAGGAATTGCTAGAGTTGGTAACAATGCACCTTGTTTGATTAAAGGTATAGGATCTATTACTCTTGATGGAAAGACTAATACTGATGATGTTCACTTTGTTGATAGATTGAAACATAATCTTTTGAGTGTTGTACAGTTAGTGGATAAGGGATATCAAGTTTGGTTTACTAAGAAAACTTGTGTGATTAAGGATAAAGATGGAAATCTAATTGGAACTGGATCTAGAACTAGAGGTAATGTATTTTAGTTGAACCCTACTGAGATGACATGCTTGATGACTAATATTGATGATAGTTGGTTATGGCATAGAAGGTTTT
Organism: Chamaecyparis obtusa; assembly: GCA_027943335.1. NCBI lineage: Eukaryota > Viridiplantae > Streptophyta > Pinopsida > Cupressales > Cupressaceae > Chamaecyparis > Chamaecyparis obtusa. The sequence continues at coordinate 533,333 of BSBK01004232.1, read as the reverse complement.
TCCATATAAACTTTGATAATGTTGTGAAAGTAAGTTCTACACTTGCAGTAAGTGATTTACCTAAGATTATGAAGCCTACTAACATGATTTGCAAGGAATGTGTGATGGCTAAGCAGAAAAGGAGTTCATTCTCTAGCAAGAAGTTCACATCTACAGAAAAGTTGGAGATTGTTCATATAGACTTGAGTGGTCCTACTAGGACTAGAGGATTCTATGGAGAAAGGTATTTTATGATTCTTGTTGATGATTTTACAAGAATTATGTGGATTGCATTTTTGAAAGAAAAATCTAAAGCATTTGATAAGTTTAAGGTAATGAAGAATAAAGTTGAGAATGAATCAGGAATGAGGATTAAATGTTTGAGATCTGATAGAGGTGGAGAATTTACATCTAAAGAGTTTAACATTTTTTGTGAAGTAAATGGTACTAAGAGATAGTTATTAGCCCCTAGAACACCTGGACAAAATGGTATTGCAGAAAGAAGGAACAGATCAGTCACTGAAGTAGCTAGAGCTATGTTGTTTGAAGGTGATTTGGCAAAGACATTTTGAAGAGAAGCACTGAATACAATAGTATATACAATGAATAGAGTACAAATCAGAGCAGACACAGACAAGACACCTTATGAGTTGTGGTTTTGACATGCACCCTCAGTTAAGTATTTTAGAATTTTTGGAAGCAAATGTTATACTAAGAGAGATGATGATATAGGAATGTTTGATCCTAGAAGTGATGAAGGAATTTTTCTTGGATATTCTTTGAAAAGAAAAGCATATAGATGTTACAATAAGAGAACTAAAACTATTGTTGAAAGTGCAAATGTAAAAGTTGATGAGAAGTTTAAAATTCAGGAAAGAATGCTTGATTATGAATCTAATGAAGGAACTAACCCTCAGCCTAACATTGAAACTACCAAACAATTTTTTGAGACTGACAGTGAATTGTTGAATGAAAGTCATGCTAAAGAAAATAGAGAAGAATCTACAGTTGAAGAAAGATCAGTGACTATGACACCTAACAGGTATATATCAAGACATCATCCTATTGAGAAAGTTATTGGAAGTTTGGACAGAGGAGTTATGACTAGAAAGAAGGTACATTTATGTTTGATTTCTCAAATTGAACCTAAGTCTACTAATGAACCTTGTGAAGATGAACATTGAATTAAAGCTATGAAAGAAGAATTGGATCAGATTGAAAAGAACAAGACATGGGAATTGGTCCCTAGACCTAAAGACAAAAATGTGATTGGAACTAAATGGGTATTCAGGAACAAGATGAATGAACAAGGAGAAGTAATTAGAAAAGAAGAAAGATTGGTATGTAAGGGATACTCACAGCAAGAAGGAATTGACTATGAAGAGACATTTGCCCCTGTGGCAAGACTTGAAGCAGTAAGAATATTTTTGGCTTATGCAGCATTTAAGAAATTCAAAGTGTATTAGATGGATGTGAAGTCAACATTTCTAAATGGTGAATTAGAAGAAGTCTACATTGAGTAGCTTGAAGGTTTTCCTTTGAATCAAGAAGGAGACATGGTATGTAAACTAAAGAAAACATTGTATGGACTAAATCAAGCACCTAGAACTTGGTATGCTAGATTAGATAAGTATTTGTTAAAATTGGGATTTACAAAAGGAATAGCTGATAGTAACTTATACACAAAAGAAATTGAGAATGGATTGTTTGTTTTGGTTCTTTTTGTTGATGACATTATTTTTGGAGGAGAAGATGAGGCTAGTGACAAATTTGCTGATGAAATGAAGACAGAATTTGAAATGAGTATGATTGGAGAAATGAAATAATTTTTGGGATTATAGATAACACAAAATAAAGATGGTATCTTTATAAGTCAGACAAAGTACATGAATGATTTGTTGCAAAGATTTGGTATGGAGAATTATAAACCAGTTGGAACACCTATGGTTACAGGATATAAACTATCTAGTAAAGATGAGACACCAGAAGTTGAACAAAAGAAATATATATCTATGATTGGTGGATTGTAGTACTTGACACACACTAGACCAGATATACAACATTCAGTTGGAATGGTAGCAAGATTTCAAGCTGAACCTAGAGAGTCACATTATGCAGCAGTAAAAAGGATATTGAGATATCTTAGAGGCACAATGGACTATGGACTATGGTATGAAAATTCTGATGATTTTACCCTATGTGCATATACTGATGTTGATTGGGGAGGAAGCATTGATGATAAGAAAAGCACTAGTGGTGGAGCCTTTTTTCTTGGAGGAAGATTAGTTTCTTGGTATAGCAAAAAGAAGAATTGTATCTCACAAAGTACAGCAGAAGCAAAATATGTAGTAGCAGCAAACAATTGTAATCAGATAATTTGGATGAAGTAGATGTTGATGGACATTGGAATCAAGTTTGATGAGCCTATTGTCATATATTGTGACAATACAAGTATAGTTAGTATGTCTAAGAATCTAGTTTTACATTCTAAAACAAAACATATAGAGATCAAGTATCATGTTGTAAGAGAGAAAGTTGTAGATAAAGAAGTCAGACTAGAGTACATAAGCACAAAGGAGCTGATAGCAGATATATTTACTAAGCCTTTGCCTAAGGATACATTTGAGTATCTAAGAGGTATGCTTGGGGTTATGCCCCAACCTACTTTTGACTAATGATGTAGTTGGTTCCATCCATCTAGTGGTTTATGGCCCTATCTATTTTTTGGATTGGATGTTGGTACTTCCTCTATGGGGGAGTATGTGTATCTGAGCTGAGTCATTGAGGACTCTTGTGAATGTATTTTCTAAATAGTGTCTTTTGAAATTGAGCTATTGTTTGACATACTGATAGAATTTTTGTCATTGATGTCAATGGGGGACAGAATCATGAAAAACATTGAGAAACTACATTTGTTGGAGAGATTGAATAGGATAACGAAGCAAGATTTGATTGATGATGAGCAACAGTGCAGTTGAGTAGCATCGATTGGATTTTTGGAACATTGGATGTTTTTCATCTATGTTTCCATCAATGCCGATGGGAGATATTGTTAGGAATGAATAATGAATCCTTTGGTAATCATTTTGTAGCAGTGGTTGTTGCATTCATGACCATGATTATCATTGATGTCAACACAATGATATTCTAGAGTTTAGTAGAAAAGTAGGCACAATTTTGTTTTGTGCACATGTTATATTATAGATTGAGTTATGTGCAATTGATGGTATGTTATTTTTTGTGTTATTAGCCTATGGTTAAGAGTAAAAAAATAAATTCATTTATTCATGAAAGCTATAAGCATTTTGGTGGAAGCAATATTCTGGTAGTATTCCTGTGTAGCAGTTTTTGGTAATCGGAGGATATCTCCTAACCGGGATGAAATCTGATTCTGTACAGTTAAAGGGAAGTTTGAAACTCATTGGTGGTGACTTTTTTCATAGTGAAAACTTTGAGGTCATGTGATTGGAAAGTTATTGTATCTGGAAGCTGACAATTTTATGTAATTTTGATGTAGCGTGTTGAAATTATTATTTTGTATTTGCATGCTGACTCATTTGTAACTATTTGAGTGTGGTATAAAGGAAGGAATTTTTTCCTTGTTATGAGAGGATTTTAAGAGTTTTAATATGAATTTGTGAAAGTTGTGATGCGAATGTATGCATGAAGTGAAGAAAAGAGCTAATTCAGTGATGAAGGAAGACTTGCGAAGTACAGAGATCTAGATTTGTGGTCTTGTAGTAGAGAGTTTGGTTTTGGTATAGTGTGAAGGAGGTAACATATTTCATATTATTCTATTGAATAATCCTAAGATCTATTGGACAGTGAGTTCAGAGATCTTGCGTTGAAGCTGTTTGGGCAGTGGGTCCTTCTATCTTCCATAACTCCTAACGGGGTTAGAAGCTTTTAACAGGGATTCAAAATCTCCTAACAAAGATTCACATGTACTAAATGTATTTCATAAGACTCCTAATAGGGTCCATCCTCTAATAAGGAACTTTCATATTAGGGCATCATTTTGTGGGCATCATTCCCACCGGGGTTTACTCTTTGATCAAGAGGTTCCCTAGTTAACATATCTTGTGTTATTGTGTCATTGTGTATGATTATCTTTATATGGTTGGTTACTATATTAATTATATGCTTTAAAGATATTGAAGTTGATATTGAAGTTAATGTTGATAAATGGTTTAATTATCAGATAACTAATTCACCCCCCCCCTCTCAGTTATCTTGGTGGTTTTTACTTTCTAACACTTAAACCTATTACATACAACACTTCCAAATGAATTGGCTTAAGCATGTTTACAATGAAACATATATACATATCAGAAACCTAATTACAATAGGTGCATAGCCTTTACAACATTAGAATATAATCATAACACAAAATGATAAATGTCGGCTGCTTGCTTTTTTCTTTGCTGGCACATACTGGTTGTGCAACTTCAATTTACTGTATCTTTCTCATTCTTGCATATCTGATTATGCGCTCATAGACTAAGCATGAATATAGTCTAAATAAATTAATTTCCAAGGCATACACCATAACTTGGTCATATGCACATGCACTAATGCTTTGATTTGTAGGAACTCTGTACTCTGTCTAGTCTTCAACACTTAACTAATTTATGATCTTCTCATCAAGTGCCCTAACTCCAAACTGCTATATGACTTTGTTGCCATAATTAAAACACTATATTAAATCATATACATCAGTATAGCCAACTTTCCAACAATCTCCCCCTTTTTCATTGATGGAAATAAAGGAATGTGGCCAAGTTGCTAACTGTCCTTAATGAAAAAGGTGTTACAAAAACTATATCTATACATACTTTATGAGCAAAAACATCCAGATATGAAATCATTAGGTTCTGGATCTCCTTCTTCCAAAATGTTATCAAAGAGTTTACTATCTGGAGATGGGTCCATAATGCATACTGAAGCTTCTCCATCTTCTTCAAATTTGTGGAAGGACCTTGATCATAGGTTATCATGGTGGCATCAATCTTTTTGATGTTCTGATTTAGAATGTCTAATCAGGGTGCAAGAGCATCCCTCAACTGAGTTTGTCTAGCCCTTAACTTTTTCATCTCTTTTTCTACCTTCTCAATTTTGTGTAACTATCCTTAGTAGACATTATTGCACATGTTCACATTTCTATTTTTTTCTATCACTGAACTCTTCACTTTCTCAATCATAGCTTCTACCTCTTTTATTTTCTTGAAATGAGCATCAGTAAGCTTGTCTTGATCCATGCATTCTGCAATGATTCTTCTTCCTTGATCAGAAAATTCTTTTAGGGATGCTTGACTAGTCTTGAGTGAGCTAAGGTCAAGTGCAAAGTTTTTCACCAATTCATTCAATCTCTTCTTTAGATACTTTTCTTCTACAACTAGGGATGCAAATTCTTCAAGGCTTGAGAAATTTCTTTTGAAATGTGAGATGATTGTACTCACATCATCAATCGAGTATATCTTTGAAACTTTCTTATCCTTTGGTAATAAATTGTTTAGAATGTTTATTGATTCTACTAGGAGGGGATACCTCATCACTTTCTTTTCTTTGGCAATCTCCATAGCTAAGATGCTGAGCTTAATTAGGTCTTCTTCTCTCCATGAGTCCAAACTGGATGTGTTAGGTGTCAAAATTGACAAAAATGCTGCAAAGGGAGTGATGGGAGTGCTATCCATTACTTCTTGTTTTACCTTGACTAGTTCAACTGATGGTTCATTATTCTTTTCTTTTTCTATTTCTTTCTTTTCTTCTTCTTTTTCTATTTTTTCTTTTTCTTGTTCTTTTTCTTCCATCTTTTCTTTTTCTTTCTCATCTGTTATATTTTCAATCAATACCTCTTCTTGATGAATGGGAGATGTGTTGCTGCATAAAATTTCAGCTTCTTGTGTGCTCACAAAAGCTTCCTCAAACTTGTCCAACTCAGTGTCTGCCATGGCTATCTCTATATTATCAATGATAATGGTGTTGTCCTTGAGTGGCTTTGTCATGGGCGTAGACTTATCTAACTTTGTTTGTCCTTCCACTATAGGTGTTGAATCCTGAGGACCTGTAGATTGTACCTTGATGGTCTCTGACCCTTTTTTAACCATTGTGGGTACATGTGTTGTGGGCGTAGTACGTGGATATATGTTTATGTTCATAAAAACCTTCTCAAAGGATTTCTCTATCTCTTTGGAAACTAATTCATAGTTTTTATCCATTATATTTAGAGTTCTTGTCTTGGTTCTAAGGTGAGGCTTCACCAGATCTAACAACAACTTCTTTTCTTCTAGCTCACATATAGGAAGAGTTTCATCTAAGATATTTTCCCTTATCCGTAGATCTTCTTCAATAGCCTGTCTCTTTTGGAATTCTAGGATATTCCATACATTGTCAGGGATCATTGTTTTTTAGTTCCAAGACTATCCTTTTGAACTTGATCATGTGCTTTATGATCATGCTATGAATCTCTGATTTGTCTATTTCACAATATTTATCATAAAATTTCTTTACTTGATCAATTCTTCCCTCATCATTTATTCTGGTACTTAGCACACTGAGACTAGGTTTGAAACTTACTTCAGGAGGTGCTTGATTGTTCTTTCTGCTTCTTGTTGCTTGTGAGGATGGATGACTAGTGCCAACCTCTTTCTTCCTCTTGGGAATTTCCTTATACTTAGGAGGAGCAATAAGGTCAATGGTTTCCTTGGGTGTAGAAGGACTATCATTAGTTATATCCTTTTGTTCATCAGATTTCTCTATCTTTACCTTCTTCAACTTGGGATCTTGTGATTTTGCCTTTGTTGCATCTACGCTCTTTAGTTCCAAAGCAATCTTTTGTTCTTTTTCTTTTTCAAGATCTTCTTAGGACATGCCATGTATTCTCAAGATCTTTGATGTTACTTTAGCAACCTTTCTTTTTGTTTCTATGTTGTTTAGCTTGGTATCTATTTCTCTTGTCTTCTCCTCATAAGTTCCCCATCTAGGTTCATTAGGGTCAGTAGGAGCTATAAGAAATACTTGAGCATATGCTTCTAAAACTTGTTCCTCTACTTCATATCCAAGTGGATGAATCCACTTTGTTCTAGGGACTGCTACCTCCATGCATGTTGTATTTGTTTCAACTATAAAACAAATTGTTTTCAGCAATGTTTTTTGGAATTCTGAACCTCATTTGCATCTTAGCCCTAAAGGTCTTCAATTCCAATGTTACAAAATCTCTCAATGTACTCTCAGTGGATGCCTTGTTAGATATCTATGGCATGGTTGGAATGGACTTGTCCAAATACAAATCTGATACTCTCCCAACTATATGAAGGTACATGTAAATGACCAAAGACCCAAACCTAAATATCTTGGTCTTTTCATGCTTGATTGCCTTGATGTTATCAATCAACTGTGCATGCAAGATCTTACACAATTTGAACTCTCCATCTTCCTTCACAAGTCTAATGGCTACTAGAATTGTGCTTTCAGACACACTGTTCACTATGCTATTGTGATGAAACATGTATCCAAGTATCATAGACATCAATTTGATGTCTTCTTTCTCAATAGGCTCAATTGTCATCTCACGCCTATCACTCCTTGACTTACATGTTTTCTCAACAATTTTCCTGACATCCTTCCCTAGTGGAAGGACAGTGCCTATCTTTGATAGTCCTATCATCTCATATATCAAGTCACTGGTAATTTTGACTGACACATCACCTATCCAAAATAGGTCATCATGAATTCTTCTCAAAAGAATTTTAATCCATTCTGTCTCATAGAATTCATATGCCATAGCATACTCTACTATGGGGTGATCATTCCATTTTGTATATTCATCCAGGAAGGTTTTGTCTAGTTTTAACATTGTTTCTATGTGCACCCTTAACTTGTCCAATACTACTGGTTCCTTATTATAGTAAATGTAAGCCCATATGTCTTCCACATGCATAACCCCCATAGGCATGTGGGAGAATGCTCCCTCTAAGTCATCTAGGGTAGACTTAAATGGATGTTTCTTAAAGACATATATTTTCTTTTCTACAACATCAAAAATTATGGGAGTGGCCATCACTTACTTTATTTATCACTTTCCAAGTGTTTACTAAGATAATTCAAAGACTTTTGAATCAACATGGTGAGCTAGGGTTTCTACAACCGATCAATTATGTTTTTAATCACTGATAGATCAATCTCCAAGTCTTCATAAAAATGTCCAAGGCTCTTTCTGCTCTCCTATAGATCTGAATTTGAATGCAATGAGTAATCAAACAACTTTCTATGTACTTAAAGTGAAAATTCTTCCATTAATGCTTGCCACGTAAACCAGGTTGTCACTTAAAAATTTCTAACTTGAGTTCTGCTAACAATCAATATGTGCACTCTTGCATGAAGGTATCTTTATACTCTAAAAGCTTAAGTTCAAAGGTGCATACTCTGAGAGTGAGTATACTAGCCACGCAGGGGTTTAGAGCTAGATTAGCTCCTCCTATGACCCTGAGGGCCATTCATCTAGATGTAGAGAGTGCATCCACTGTGGATGCATCTAATACATTCTCATCAACTTTGTCCTTCTTTCCTTCTAACCAAATCAAGCTCACATCCTCTGAGGCTTTTACAAACTTGACTTCTCCTTCGAGATCCAAAATTGGTTCTTTGGCCTTTTTATGGCTTTCCTGACCTTGAGTTCATGATCTACAGAACTTTGAGATATGTCTAGCCTTGGTACAAGAGTGACAAATGACTGGAGGTCTTATATGCCTTAGCGCATTGACATGAGTCACCATTTTACATTGTCATGTAAAGTGAGCATTATAGTTACATATCTAACATGTAACATTCTAAGAACTTCTTGTGTTTGTCTGATTTTGATTTCTCTGATCATGTTGAATCCTATTCTTTTTACTAGTCTTGCAATTCATAGATTTATGACCAAATTTATTGCATGAATAAAAGTAACCATTAAAAGTACTCACCTATATACAATTCCTTGCAATGTGTCCATGCTTGTTACATGCAAAACAAGTGTGTTCTACTTGCTTGCACCCATTCTTAGGTGGTCCACCATTATCTTTGGTTTGATCTATTAGAAATAGGGAATACTGAGAGGGGGGGTGAATCAGTATTCTAAAAACTTTATCTTTTTTCCAATTATGGATATAACAGATTATCTTTATACATGCATAACATAAGAAGCTAAATAATCTGCATAGCAATGGAAATAGAGAACTCATAACACATGATATGTTCATGAGTAAACCCTAGCCAAGGGAAAACCTCAGCAGGGATGGTAGCCACAAAGATCCACTAATCAAAAGTATCCTATTAAGGATGTTGACCATGTTAGGAGTCTATTACAATCATATAGTGTATCAGTCCTGATTAAGGGACTATAGGCCTTGTTAGAAGCCTCAACCCTATTAGGAGTTGTCAATACAAAATCTCATTACCAGATGAGCCCACTACCCAAACAAGTAATGTACAATGTATACTTATTTAAAAAATGGATTAAGTTATATAACCTTATGCTACTTGCATCAATATCTTTTCACTGCTCTTACACTCGCATCATATCATTGCAATATCTTTCATCTCACTCTTCTTCTTGCAATTACATATTACATATATACAAGTTATTAAAGATAATAAATTTACATGGTCATCTTCCATATATCTTTATCAAATATTTAATATCTAGGATGTCATCCCTTTATTTTGATAAACAAAATAATCCCTTAACTCTTTACCAATTCTGCCTTCATATTCTATCCTATCGGCTTAACATTGTCTTTGGTAAAACTGTCATAACTAATTTCGTACAGGCTGGATTGACTTGCACTCTGAGATGGGTCATCATTAGACATCATAGAGTCTATGTTCAAGTGTGCAAGCATTGACCTTACTCTAGTTAATGTTGCAAACAAAAACTATATCCTAGTGCACTGGTGAAAACACTATCTTACACTTAGAAAAATTTGCAATGCGCTATGCTATACTTGCTCTCATACCTATGTGATCTTCATGTGGATCATATATTGCCATAATGAAAACATCTATGTACTCACTTCAGCCAAATTACCAACAATCTCCCCCTTTGTCATTGGTGGCAACAGATGAGAAAATTGGCTAAGTGTACAAGTCAAAATCTCAAAATTGTATCAAAATTGTGGCCATAGTATATAATATGTATACTATCCTTATAACTCCTTAGAATATAAACTCTAATACAATGCACCCCCTAAGAGTATCAATCCTTATCAAATATATCAATTTTCTGCTCTAATATCTCTCCCCCTTTGACAACAATGACAAAATAAGGTAAGGAGGATTACAAAATCGTATCCCAAAAAGATTGTACCTTCATTTTCTTATTGCAAAGCCAGTAGGCTTGCAACACAATCTACAAAATCAGCTTTCATAGCTTCTATCTCCTTTTCCCATGAATTCTTTATGGAATCTTCCACATTGAGTAATGTGCTTAGTCCATAAGCTGCTATTTGACAAGCTTGGAGGTTGTCAAATTTGAATTTGTGAAAGGATGTCTTAGCTGTAAGACATTCTTCTAACTGCTCTTCAATAATACTCAACTTCATAGAGATGTGTTCTCTCAAAAGAGTGAGTCTCCTCATTTTTTTGTTCCTCACATCTTGCAATATTCTTATTTCATCATAAAGCTTCCGAACTTTCTTTTTAGCATCACATACCTTCATATTAGGTCTAGAAAGAAGGTTACATTCATTATGAATCTCAGCTTCCTTCAACTTGATCTTTTGTTCCTCTTCTACTATCAAAATCTCTGGTTTTGTACACTATATGTACAATTATTTTCCTATCTCAAAATGTTTCCTCAAGTTCTTGATAAAAATATCAAGAATGCTAATATCATTTCTGATATTCTAACTTATGTTCAAAAGCATTTCAGCTTCATAAGCTGCTTGAGCTCTCACTTTTGCAATATCAGATAGGTCAGTGAATTCATTGTCAAAAGTGCTCATTACCTTCTTAGCTTTCTCCAAAGGGTCTACCTCTGTGATTTGTGTAGTTACAATGCTTTGTAACTTCTCAGTAAGGTCCTTCAGACTCCCTTCAAGATTTTTCACTTTCTTGTTCTTGCCAATGATTTTATTCAAAGAAGTGATCAGTTCCAACTGATCATCATCATCAACTTCCTTTCCTAAATCTTCAAACAAAGATCCAATTACTTTCTTCTTTCCAGTCTTAGGAGTAAGACTGATGTCTTCTGAGGTAGGAATGGGTGCTTGAATCTTAGTATTCTTAGGTTTTTCATTGATAGATTGGGTCTGCTCTACTTTTTTAGTTCTATCTAGTTCATCAAGAGCTGAATTGTCAACAATGTTTTCTAAGTTCTTGAATACATTGTCATTATCATCCAAGGTGACCTTAGTAGCTTCTATATTCATAGTTTCATCTTCAATGTTAATAGCTGAAGGAGAAGGAATATCTTGTTGTTCAGCTTCAACTGCTTGCTCTATTGCAACCGATGGCTCTCCAATGTTTTATGCCATGACCTTGATTATTGCCTACTCTGTATCTGAATTAACTTCTTCATATCTACCTCCCATAATCAAAATGGTTCTCCTTTTGTTTCTCAAATGGATGCTTAAGGCCTTCAATATCTACTCCAAGTGTTCATCATCTCTCACATCACAAAGCTTCTACACAAGATTCTTTCTAATATTGGTGTCTTCTTCAGTTGCTCTTTGCTTTCTATTTAGTAGTTTGGTGTATAACTCATCAGGTATTTGACCTTGAATAGAATCAAATTTCTTTTTTGCCAAAATCATATGCTTCATAATAGAATTCTCCAAATTAAGTCTATCTGAATAATCAGAAAGACTAGTATTTGTTCATTTTGGTAAAGTCTCTATTTTCAATAATCTTCTCATTAAGCTTTTCAACTTTAGGTTTCCAAGCTTTCTTCTTAACTGTAGTGTCATCATCTTTTATTATTGAAATTTCTCTTGGTACTGGTTGAACTAGAGTCTTCTGTCTCTTTCCTGGTCCAATAGCAATTTCTTTCATTCGCTTGCTAGCTGTGGAGGAAGTGGATCTAGTTGTTACTTGTTCCTTTTCTGGTTCCTCTACTTTCACCTTGACTTGTGTAGGTTCTTGTTGTACTGCACTGGATGACAATGGTGGTACAATCAAGACTTCTTTCTGTCCAATATCCCTGATTCCTACTGCTATTTGTTTTGCTATTAAGAATTCTTGTTCTGAGATTCTTGTATCTTTCAGTATTCTCCTAATAGTGCTGTCAACTCTCTTCTTAGATTGCTTCTCTTCAATTATAGCTTTTTCCAAGTTGAAGTTCACTTCAAAAGTTCCAAATCTACTGCATTGAGTGTCCAATTTACATTTAAGTAATCTGCCAACATATTCTTCTATTTCAGCCTCATATATCTCATAGCCAAGAGGGTCTATGAACTCAATTCTAGGTTCCACTACTTCAATATAGGTAAAGTCAGTGTCAACCATAAAACATATATCATTCTTATACTTCTTCACAAGTGGCCATGGAATTCTTGATCTGCTAGTTACCATGTTCTGAAATGTCTTCACTACTAACATAACACTCTCATTTACTTTGTCAATAACATGTGTCAAATATACTGTATTTATCCTTTCCATAGCAGTTTGTCCATCATTCCAATCATGTGCAATGGTGTATGGAAATCTTCTCAATGAGTGGAAAAACATGTATGTAATTAAGGATGAAAATCTAAATTGTGCATACTTAGATTTCTTTATCTTCTCCAAGTTCTCAAATAGTTGAATTCTTAGAATTTCACACATGTCAACTGGTACTTTGTCAACACACATTAAATAGGCAATATGCACTATTCTAGCTGCCATATCATCTTCTCTAGAATTTACACAAAACTTAGTTGTTAGGTACTTGCATAAATATCTAACATCATGTTGTTTGATCTTGCTAATCACAATTCCTCTACCATTATAGGATGAGTCAATGTTGTATATGACTATTTTTATCATATTTTTCTCATTTAAAAGAATAGCACCAACTTTAGATAAACCTGTGACTTCATGAATCAAGTCATCTGTAATGTCTATCACTCTATCCTCTATCCAAAACTTCCCATTATGAATTCTACTCAAAATAATCTTAGTGCATTCTTCATTGTCAAACTCGTACTTCAAAGCATACTGAACAATCTCATTATCTTTCAAATGTTCATATCCTTATTTTAATGACATATCCTGATTGCAAATGTTCATATGTTCATTGGTAAAATCACTATCATTGACAGTTTCTAACTTGCATCCAAGATAACTTCTCACATTTTCTAAATGCAAAACTTCATCTCATACAGATGATAGTGCTACCCTAGAACCATCTTCTTCCAAGGGTTCTACTGGTTCCTTCTTCATTCTAGGTCTATTCTTATCTCTAATATTGTGAATTAAGGATACATCCATGGCTACTTTAAATTCCTTATACCGATTCAAAGATCTGTCAAGATAAATACCTCAAGTTCACAATTTTAGGGCTTTCGTAGATTCGACGCTCAAATCTTCCACCAAATCACTGCAAAATGCTTCCAATCTCTGTTCTTTTCTCTCCTAAACACTTCAATTCACTTTGATAATCAAATAACATCGATCATAACCTTTTATTACTTCAACCTCACTTAGATCTGACATCGCATTCAATTCTTTTGCCGCTTCTTTCCAAAAAGTTGTTTCTGTTATCCTGTAAAACTTAAAACTTCTTACGATCTTGCAAAACATAAAATTTTATTTTGTGCTCTTAAGCATAGCATTATTACATCATAAAATACCTTACATTAACTGTGCAAGACTTAATTCATCAAAAATCTACTTCTGCACTAATTCTAAGTTCCTAATCTATTGTAATTATCATAAATTAAGTTCTTTGAGTTAGGTCAGGTAAGGATTCATTCTTACCACTTGATATTCACCTTTCTGATTACCTTCAATGTTGAATATGTTTCCTTGATTTGTGCCTTTAACAAACTTCACTTCATCTACATTACTACAACAACCTTTCTATCTATTACCTGCATCTTCATTTCTTCTTGCATGATTTCTAAGGTTAGGATAGAAAACTTCATTGTTCATTCTGCAAAACCTTGCTGTATGTCCAATCTTATTACATATCTGACAAACAATTCCACTATTCCCATATCTTGGTCCTTGCTGATGGATTTGCGATCTACAATTTTTACCAATGTGTCCAATCTTGTTACAGCTATAACATACTACTTCATTTCTTCTATTCATATCTTCAGTAGGTCTTTTATCTACATTGTTAGTATTTCTAAACATTCTACTACCATAATTATTCTCAATAACTTTAGGTCTTCTACATTCAATAGCTCTATGTCCAAAACCATGACAATTATAACAATAACCATTAAGAGGTTTAAATTATTTACCTATGAAATCTCTCTTCATGTGACCAATAGTATTACAACCAAAGCATCTACCTTTGAATTCTCTTTGCATACTTTTGGGTGATTCTTCTTGGTTTGGTGGTTCTTCTCCTTTAGGTGTGTCTTTAGATTTGTTGATCTCATCTGACTTTTTCTTATCTATGCTTTTAGATTCTTTTAGATCTGGTTCCTTGCTTTCATCATTTGTTCTGAATATATTAAATCCAAGTCCAGTCTTATCATAGGATGGTTTTCCATAAGATACTTTTTCATCGATCTTCTCACTATTTGAATATAGCCTTTCAAGTTGTTGTTTGGATTGAGTCAATTCACCTTTCAAAATCTTATTGTATTTCTCAAGTTTTGAATGCTGCAAGTTTACTTTCTCAAATTCAGATGTTACTTTGCCAAGTTTAGATTTTAATTCTTCATTCTCAATCTTCAACCTTTCATTTTTAGATCTCAAATTTGCTTCATTTTTTTCATTTCCATCTTTCAAACTAAGCTTCAGATTTTCTATCTTCAGTTCATGTTTAAGGATCACATTTTCTTTTTCTAAATTGTCATCACAATCTTCAATAAGAATTTTGGATTCCTTTTCAGATTTCAGATCTTCTACCTTGTTTTTAGGTTTCTCAATAAGGTTCATTGCATCATCATATTTCCTTTTTAGAGTTTTTCTTTCATCAATAAACATATCAATCTATTCAAGAGTTTCTTCAAGATTTTTCAATAGCTAATCCATATCCATAGAGATCTTACTCAAGCTGCTAGGCTTTCCTTGAATGATTCTTCTCTGAGTAACTAAGATCTGATACCAATTGTTAGAAATAGGGAATATTGAGAGGGGGGGTGAATCAGTATCCTACAAAATTTATCTTTTTCCCAATTATGGATATAACAGATTATCTTTATACATGCATAACATAAGAAGCTAAACAATATGCATAGCAATGGAAATAAAGAACTCATAACACGTGATATGTTCTCGAGGAAACCCTAGCCAAGGGAAAACCCTAGTGGGGATGGTACCCACAAAGATCCACTAATAAAAAGTATCCTATTAAGGATGTTGACCTTATTAGGAGTCTATTACAAGCATATAGTATATCAGACCTGATTAAGGGACTATAGGCCTTGTTAGAAGCCTCAACCCTGTTAGGAGTTGTCAATACAAAATCTGATTACCAGATGAGCCCACTACCCAAAGAAGTAATGTAAAATGTATACTTATTGAAAAAATGGATTAAGGTATATAAACTTATGCTGCTTGCATCAATATCTTTTCACTACTCTTACATTCGCATCATATCATTACAATATCTTTCATCTCATGTCACTCTTTGTAATGTCCCCTTCTTTATGCCTTTATTTTTAGCTTATTCAATATTTATTTCCTTTTAATATTCTCCTACATTTCCTCCTTGATCTTCTCCTATATTTCCTCCTTGATTTTCTCCTACATTTCTTTTCTTGTTTTCCGTTGGAATTTGAATAATCACCTCTTCTTATTATTCTTCTCCTTTTTATTTATTTCTTCTATCTATCCATAATCCACGAGGAATGGATTTGATATCCATTATATACATTTGCATGTTGAAGGGTTGCCACCTTTAGATTTAGAGACATGCCTCTATATTTTTATTTATTTATAATTATTATTATTATTTATTATTTATTTAAATTACCATTTACAATGATTATTAATATCATTGTTTATATTATAATTACATTTTATTATTATTTATTTATTTTACTACTTTATAATTATACTTATTATTTATATTAATTCTATTGATTCATTTATTATTATAATAGTCTAGGTTTCATTATAGAATGAATTTAATAATAAATTATATTATTATTATTTATTTGTCTATTAATTTATTATTCATTTATTTGTTCATTATCTATTTCTTTATTTAATATCTTCATATTTAATTTAAACTTATCCAATTGTAGATATTAATCATATTATATTTAATTATTAATTATTATTAATCACTTACATAATTATTATTACTGGGTATTTCATTTTTGTCATAGCTTAATATTATGATTTATTTATTAAATTCACTTCAGGAGAGGGGACATTACACTCTTCTTCTTGCAATTACATATTACATATATACAAGTTATTAAAGATAATAACTTTACATGGTCGGCTTCCATATATCTTTATCCAAGAGTTAACATCTAGGATTTCATCCCTTTATATTTTTAAGTCATTATTTTGATAAAAAAATAATCTCTTAACTCTTTACCAATTCTGCCTTCATATTCTGTCCTATTGGCTTAACACTGTCTTCGGTAAAACTATCATAACTAATTCCGTACATGCCATACTAAATTGTGCTCTAAGATGGGTCATCATTAGTCATAATAGAGTCTATGTTCAAGTGTGCAAGCACTAAAATTACTCTAGTTAATGTCGCAAACAAAAACTATATCTTGGTGCATTGGTGAAAACATTGTCTTACACTTAGACAAATTTTCAATGCGCTCTGCTATACTTGCTCTCAGACCTGTGTGATCTTCATGTGGATCATATGTTTCCATAATGAAAACATCTATGTACTCACTTCAGCCAAGTTTCCAACATGATCTTCAGTCTTCTCAGCATCAGTAGATTCTTTTTATGTATCCTTTCTTGCTCGCATGTTGTCAATCTGATTTTGTGCTTCATTGTATCCAATATAGCTAGTGTCTCCTTTGGCTCTTCTTGCATACAACTGAGATTCTTTCAAATCAAAACTGTTGTGTAATTTTTCAATGTGATTCTTAGCCTCTTTCAATTTAGATTCCAAGCTTTCCTTGTTATTTCTTAGTTCTAATATTTCCATGTTTGCTTGCCTCAATTCTTCATTCAGTTGAAGGTTTTCCTAAACCTATTCATCATAGACTTCCTGATTGTTAGTTATCTTATCATCAAACTCTTCAAGTTGTTCTTTTAAGGATTTATTTTCTTCATTTAGTTTCTTGACCATTGTCCCTAGATCACTGGAAGAGCATTCTTTCAAATCTTCCCTTAGCCTTTTGATGACTAATTGAGCATCCCTGAGTTTATCCCTTAATTCTTCAATTTCTCTTTTGGAATTGTCCAGGTCTTCAAGAGAAGCTTCCAGATTTCTTTTTAGATGTTTCATTTCTTATTTTTCCATGATCTCCTCAAGTGTTTAAACTTCTTTGCTGACGACCAAAGCTCTGATACCAATTGTTAGGAATGGGAACACTGAGAGGGGGGGGGTGAATCAGTGTTCACTATATTTTATCTTTTATCTTTAATCTTTAAACTGAAATTGAAAGCTTAAGAACTGAAATAAACATTCACATAAACATGAAACATGAAATCAACACATGACACCAATATGGTTACGGGGAAACCCAAATAGGTAAAAACCCAAGTGGGAATTGACACCCACTAATATTCTACACTAATGTTTTGTGATCCTTGTTAGAAGATCCTTAATCCTGTTAGGAGCTGCTTTACAATGAATTAAGTATAGTAGACCTTGTTAAGGGTCAGACCCTATTAGGAGTCTTTTATAGTAGTCCCTGTTAGGGGAGAGGACACACTATCCTAGAGCTCACTGCTCAAGTGGTGAAGGCTACAACCTTCTGATCTCAGATACACACTATATCTACTGGATGAATTGTCACTGTGACATTGCTTGTCAAATTTGTTCCTTTGATGCGCTGATGCTTTGACCTCTTGCAAAGATCTAATACATCTTATACTATCTTCACACACTTCTACTCTACTTATCACAATTCTATCTTACTTCCATACCAAATACAATGGGCACATCTTATATTTATATGTGCATACAAAATAAACAACTAGGTCAGCCCTTAAACCTATTACATAGAACATTTCCAAATAAATTGGCTTAAGAGTGTTTACAATCAAACATATATACATGTCAAAAACCTAATTAAAATAGGCACATAGCCTTTACAACATTAGAATATAGTCACAACACAAAATGATAACTATTGGCTGCTTGCTTTGTTGTTCACTGGCACATACTGGCTGTGCAACTTCAACTGACTGTATCTTTCTCATCTTTACATATCTGATTATGCACTCATAAACTAAGGATGAATATAGTCTAACTAACTTAACTTCTAGGGCACACACCATAACTCAGTCGTACGCACATGTACTGATGCTCTAAGCTGCAGGAACTCTGTACTCTATCTAGTCTTCAACACGTAAGTGATTTTTTATCTTCTCATCAAGTGCGCTGACTCCAAACTGCTATATGACTTTGTTTCCATAATGACAACACTATATTAAGTCATATACATTAGTATAGCCAACTTTCCAACATCTAGGATGTCTTCCCTTTATATGATTAAGTTGTTATTTTGATAAACAAAATAATCCCTTAACTATTTACTAATTTTTTCTTGTTTCTTTATCATGTCGGCTTTAACTCTGTTCCTATAATACTACAATAACTTCTTCTGTACATGTTGTATAGACTTGCACTCTTAGGTGAGTCTTCATTATACATCATAGTATCCATGTTCAAGTGTGCAAGCACTGAACTTATTTCTATCGATGTCACCAATCAAAACTATCTTTGGTTAGATTAGGAAAACTGTTGCTTACACTTAGACAATTTTGCTCTGTGCTCTGTCATAACTACTCTCTGTCATATGGGGTCTTCACATAGATCATATGCTTCCATAATGACAAAATCTAGATATCTAACTCAGCCAAATTTACAATAGAGAATTCTTTATCTATCACGGGATCAGACCTGTGTGACACCTGGTGGATGATGGGTCCCTGGTCAAAGACTCAAATAGAATGTTATTCAATAGGTAGATCCTGATGATCCAATGGTTGACATGATCTATTAAGCCTCAAGTTGTAGATCTTTTATCTTCATGGGATCATGCTTGAATGCCACATGTCCATGGTTGTCAGTGGGACCACATAACTTCAAAACATCCCATCAACTACCCGGTCAAGGTTATTTGGGTGGTTAGTGTCAAGCGGGCCTAGTTAGCAAGTGGTGCAAATTTTAGTTAAAGTCTAACAAAGATGTATGGTCGGTGTGATGCCTCAAATGAAAATAAATCAGTCTTTATCCATTGTAGGATCATGATAGCCATCCAATCAAATTGAATCGATGAGGAAATAGTTTCGGTGGGGTTTGTTGGTACTCAAAAATACATGGGTTTTTGAGTACCATGTTAAAATTTTACAGTTTGAAGCCCTTTAAATGCTTTTCATGCATATGTACATGGCTGTCATTTTGAAGCTTATGAGGTGTTCCAGGTGTTAAACACACTCCATTCAGTATATGTATGCATTCTATGATGTTATTTTATCATCCCGAATCATTCGGTGAAGTCCCATTTTGAGCAAGTGTCAAATTGCACAATTCTGCCTAAGTGTCAAATAGATTACAATAGCCTAGTTTACCTTTGAATATCTTGTGTCCAGAAATGTTTCATGACCCACCAATTTGAGGATGTTTAGTATGCATATCAAAGAACCTATGTTCCAATTTTTAAGTCATTTCAAATCCATTTGATTAGGTTTCGAACCCCTCAAAGTTGGTAGTTTGTTGTTGTCATACACTTGTGTAATTGTTCAAAATTTTGGAAGGGTCTGTTTGACCAATCATATCTTTTCACCTTGTGACCCAATTGAGAAAATTCATTTTTCATCATATTCCAACGATCAATTACTTCCTATGTTTCAACTTTGAGGTCATGACGAATCCATTTTCTTAGTTTGCAAATGCGGTTCCAAATACAACTTTTGTTGTTTTACAAGTTGTGAAATGTGCAACTTGATTTGTACCCATGTTCGTGATGTTATGACTTTTGATTCATGATTGATAAGCCTGAATGGGTTGTACCACTATTTTCTACTTTGAAAGTACTACGAGTATGCCAAGTTAGAAGTCTTGAGGAATCTTTCAACATAATTTCCCAGGGTCAATCCCTATGCACAAATCATTGTTTTACTATGTTTCCCAATTTGCAATTTTGAGAGGCTATCTTTGCTTGATTTCCAAATGCACCCTGTTATTCCTAATAAGCCCTAATTATGGAATTATACTCTCTATATGACAAAGAACAAATTCCCCTATTTTTAGATCCTGATGTCATGTTTAGCCTAGTTTTCAAAGCAATTTCCAAACCCAGTTTCTATGTTTTTCACTATTTTAAATTCTGAACATATCTTGTAAGTTGACTTTGGTGATTAATTGTAAACGATCATTTGATCCTTTGAGTGATTTGATTATGGATTCATAATCCTTGTATGGAGGTGATTCAGTGTGCAAGTTGCCAGTTTATGGAAGTTTCAGTTGGTCAGTTTTAAAAGCCAGTTCCAGAGGCAATTTATGGGATTTGACAAGTGCAGATAGGTTTGGTTTCCAAGTGACCCTGTTTGATCATTAATAACTTTGGGCTCGAATCTTCTGAGAGGTTCTCATTTGGTTGGCATGCTACAGTGTTGAGAATGAAGGCATGCTCAGAATGGCATCCTCATATCAGGCCTTTTTTACAGTTTTTGAGATCACTCCTAAATGCCAGCTGATGTTAGTAATTTTGCACAGGTGAAAAGAGGTGAATAGTGTGATTACACTTTTGATGCATTGCAAATTGGATTCTTAAGAGCTTGGCCTTATGAATAAACTGGGAAAAGTGGATATCAAAGGAGGCCTATGCGAGGGCTAAAATGGAGGCTCCCATATCGAATTCATACAAAGCTCCCCAGTCCCACCATGTCCTCTATGCAGACATTTAACTGGGTTTTGATTAAAACCCATTGATATTTCAGTACACTTAGTGTTTCTTTTATGAAATCGATCACTCATGTAATGGATTGGAGTGGAATCATAGATACAATGGCTGATGTTGATTTAAGCTTTGAAGCAGCTGGCAAGTGCAAAATGCCCGAAGGAATGTTTTAAAAAATGAACAAGAATGAGGTGAATGCCAATGCAATGGATAATGTTTCAGCCTATGGCATCTCCAACACACTTGTGTAACACTTACAAAGTGACCGTTGCTACCAGATATGTGTCAAATTATATTTCCTTATTGAGTGTATGCGGCAAATAAACAAAAGGGGGTTGCCTTAGCTAAATAAAGAAATTGTGTGAGGATTAAAAGGAGTATGAAAAGCCAGTGACCAGAGGGATACCATACCAAGGAAAAATTATTAAGAGGAAAGGAAACTTGGAATTTGTGATGGAATTTATGCACTTTTTATTGATGAGCTAGGCACACCATTCAGAGGAATGTCAATCATGTGAGTAGAAGATGAGTTTAGACAATGCACAGGCTGCAAGAAATCATGGAGATTTGCGTGAGAAACCAATCAGAAGGCATGTGTAAAAAATAAAAAAAGAGGTAGAGGGGCTGTGAATTAATTTAATGATGGATATATGTGTTGAGAAATGGTGTGGGTGTGTTTGAGTTAAGTTCTCACGCACTTCCCCAACATGAAATAAGACAATACATACATACAGTGCTTGCGTGAGGTGTGTGCCAACATGGATCATGCTTTGTGTAATAATCATTGGCAGGATATATATCCAATATGTTCTTTATGTGAAGCTAATAGATGTTGCATATTGTGGAAAGGGGTCATGCACTTATAAGCCAGTGCAAGGCAGAATGAAGGGGTCTGTGCATACATACATATTGGGGGCATTTTTGCATATGATGCTATATATGCCCAACACATATGAGTATGTTTTGTGTGACAGGGAAGATGCCAGCATGAATGAAGACAAGGGTAGCCAGTTTGCTAGATATACACGATGTCAATGGAGTCCACACAATTGTTTGAAGGGCCTCATACATTGATGGCATCCAGTCCACAAGTGTGGAGACAGTCAAAAGGGGATATGAAGATAAACAAAGCAAAATGAAGTCCAAACACCTGCGTAAAAGAGGGACTTGCTGGCAGTGCACATAGTTTTAGTGTTAAGAATTGAAAAGGTCTCTGGTTTTGATCAAAATGTGAGTGCTAGTTCTTTAATCATTGCACTAGCATTAGCCAGAATAAGGCCTCATGCATATATAAGTTGGAATCTGTGCAAATAATGAAATGGCTCACACAAAGGTCAGCAAAGAATGGCTCACATAGGTGTGAGCTTGCAGATTTATGGCTCACAAGAGTGCCATCACATAAAGGAAACTAACGCATAACAAAGGCCATGGATGCCAAGGGCATGAGGCATTGTTCTAGGTGCCTTGCGTGATACATTGGATGCCAGCGACAAATAAACAGGCTTGGTGTAAAGTCAAAAATGGAAGCTGCCTACTATGCACATATTAAAATGAAGGGGTGAATTGTGTATGTGGAAGAGCCGGCATTATATGATGAGCATTATCCCACATCTATCCCAAGAAAGGAGTTTTTAATGTTTATAAGCTAGGCTGCTCACATAGAGTGTAAAGCAAGTGGATTGGAGGCTATTGGCCACCTCTACCTTGTGGGCCCACCTCGATATGCATGTTGGCTGGGTGCAATAGAAAGAATTTTAATATGGTCTTCAAAATACTCTAAGAATTTAGTCCCACATTGTTCCTGCAAAGTGAATTTGTGGAGTTTATAAACAATAACACAAACATATGAAATAAGATGAAGGCACAGAGGCTCTGCCTGTGTGACCAGTTGGAGGTGCCTTGATTTTTATGCCGGTGGGACCATGCAGGTAAGTAATTTTTCTAGAAAGGTGATGGTAAGGTGGCCAAGGAGGACACATGTCATGTCATTGTGAAGTATTGTGACCAAACTGTGAGTTAGATGAAAACTTGGTGACCTGGAGATGCGGTTAGTCGCCAGGTCACAGCGGTCAAAAATGGTGTTCAGAGGTTCCGAGACAGTTAGTCACCTAGTCTCATAATGTTAGTGGTTAGAGGCAAATGGTTTGGAAATATAGAGACTATCCTTGTCACGAGGTCTCATGATGCATGCGGTTAAGTGGTGAGGATCCAGAGATTGTGAGATAACATTAGTCACCAGGTCACTGGAAAAGTTATTTAAAGATCTGGAGACTTGGAGATCTAGAGACTAAAGGCAATCTCCAAATCTCTGAACAAAACCATGGTTAAGAGATAACTCTAGAGATTTGGAGACTAATGTAGTCTCTAGGTCTCCAGATCAACTGAGGTCAAAGGTGAGTTTGCAGAGCCAGCCCGAGTAACCAATCAAAGCACGACACTTGGTGAGTTTTGGTGGCATGTGCACAATTGTAGATTTATAAAAGATTTAAAAAGTGATAAAATTGAAACATTAGAAATAATTTGAAATATTTCAATAATAGAGCTACTCATGGAAAAATGCCTAGAAGATCCATTTTTTGTCCAAATATAGCAGTATAATATCTTTTCAAAAATGGCAGAAGATGATGAAGACCATGGCATTGAAAAAAAATCTGATTTGATTGTGCAGATGAGAGCAGTTAAAGCTTTTTCATTCGGATCAGATTTTGCACAAATATTTTATTCCAAGCATATTTGATTTTTTAGATCTAACAGAGGGCTTTCATTATTGATTATTCTCCCAGGAGCAGAAGATAAAATTTGATTTTCAAAGGACAAAGGGTTGTTGAATCAGATTTGCAAGCAGATGAATAGGATAAGAATAAATTTTTGAAGGGAAAAAAGAAATCAGATTTTTTGAGGTGTCCAAGAGGAGCAGATTTTTAGAGGAGAGAAAGGGCTTTTGAAAGTAGATTGAAAAATGGACAGGTGTTGGTCAAGTGCAGATTTTAGGGTTTCTCTCTCAGTCTATTTATTCTCTTCTCCTCTCTATTTTAGGGGTTCTTGTCCCTATTTCTTCTTCCATTCTGTTGAAGGGTTTCAGACTAGTTCTGCCCTCTCACTTAGAAGATTTTACAGCAGGCTTCCAAATGGTTTTTTGAATGTATTTCTACAAAATGAATTTCTTAACCTTGTCTATGCTTTGAGTTTTATGTCCTTAATGTATTGAAGCAAAAATATTTTAGTGAAATACAATGCAATTCCTATTTTTTGTTGTTCTGTCTCCTTGCATTTAGTTTATGCTCTTGTATGTTTTATTTGTAAGGCATCTAAAAACATACCAACTACAAGGTAGCTTGCAGATACTATTGAAGGATTTGATAGAACAATATAGAAGTGAGAAGATAGTTTGTAAGGCACTTTGTCTAGATTGCATATAGTCTGTAAGGAATTCTATAGTATTTTACTTGATTTGTGACCTGTGGATTACATCTTTTGACTCCTTTCCCAAGAATAGGCACTGGTTGTCTATTTGTGATGCAATTATCTTTAAGTCATCAAGTACAAAATATCATTACTAGTACATTTATGTTCTTTAGTTATGCCTATTGTGAAAGGACTGTATCCAAGTGATATAGTTCAGTTTGGTGATTCCTTCAAGAGAGAATTAGAGGTTAACCTTCCTTGAGTTGTACTCATAAAAAGAAGAAGGATTCACATCCTTATTCCATTGTTTTGTGCTACCACATTCATAGTTTCTATTGCTATCCTTTATATCAGGATGTTCTTTGCTCCTTATAGAGTAATCTCTCTTTAAGGTATTTTAAAAGATATATAGCATAGCATTGAAGAACTTATCCACAACCTAAAGAGCTTACTTGAAACATAGTAAATCAACTGAATAGGCAATACCAGCCTGAGTCTTGTGGAGCTCAAAGAAGAAGGAGGATCTTATCCAATCCTCATCAATTAGGCTTTTCTTGCAAACTTGGAGTCCTTTTTAACTGAGAATCAAGCCCAATCATTGCCAAGTTTGATCCCACAAGAAAAATCCCTACCAGGGCCAGTGGTGTCTTGTTATATGGACCATGAGCTATGTTTTGATCTAATGATAGACGT
Source organism: Chamaecyparis obtusa (assembly GCA_027943335.1). Classification (NCBI taxonomy): domain Eukaryota; kingdom Viridiplantae; phylum Streptophyta; class Pinopsida; order Cupressales; family Cupressaceae; genus Chamaecyparis; species Chamaecyparis obtusa. The sequence continues at coordinate 508,062 of BSBK01004232.1, read as the reverse complement.
GAAGCCTTCATCAAGACTTGCATGAAATTTATCTATTGTGGGATCATGCTTTGTTGACGTGTGTCTTGGATGATGTCATATGTTAGTGGGGCCAAGGGTTTTCCAAGTGATAAAGAGTTTTCATCTGGGAAAGGATCCAATAGTGAGCACTATTCCGTGAAAAGGAGATATGAGTTTCTTATCCTTAGCGGGATCACACTTTATTGATGCGTCTCAATTCCAAAGTGGGTCTGTAGGTTTGTAAAGTGTTAAAGACCTACAATTTTTAAAGAAGATAGATGATAGGCGTGAAGCCTTAAATGGAAAATGATTGAAGGATAGTGATCGTGGGATCATGACTTTTTGACATGTTTCTTTCTCTGTGAAAAGTTAAAGTGACTTAAGATTGACACATCATTTCAAATGAAACATTTTCATTGGTTGATATGTTAACCTAGGGTAAAAGTAATGTTGTCACTAGTCAACTTCATGATAACTATCCCATATGTTAAGAAAAGGAAGACCGACGACATAGTTTTAAATTTTTGAAATCTAAGTTGTGATGTGATTTGTTAATGTTGTAAGTGCCAATTTTTAAACTTTGATGGCTTAATGGTGTATCATGTGAAGTAAACAAAAAATGATGGAAAGGGTATAAGACAAGTAATGATCATTTCAAACAACACATTATTTCCAGGGCTCTTAGATGAAAGATGATTCTCTCAACGCTTCAACTTTCAGGAATTTTCAAAGGTGGTAGGTGATCTTTGTTGTATTATTTGAGTTGTTCATGTTTGTGATTATAGTGCTATTGAATTGAATTTTTAGAAGGGTTAAGGTGCTAGTTGTATTATTATTCCATGAAAATCTATTCTTTCAAACCCTAGTTGTTTAAGATGGCACCACGTAGAGAGTTTAAGGGAGAAGTTGATTATCAAAAGAGAATTGTTTGCGATGATCTATTTTAGTTGTTACCCCCATACACAAATGATGCTTTGAAAATGAAGGAGATAGTTTTTAAAAACCCTAGTGGATAGATAAGGGCATGTGGACAAGAGAACCCAAGGTTGAAATTACTAGGTTAACCCTTTTCAAGACTGCATATTCATAGAGAAATGTATGTGTGCCCAATAGTAGCATATGGCAATTTGATGTTAGCAAATTGGTGGTGCTTGGTGTTTTCACGGATACAGATATCCTCATGTAAGTGGAAAAATGCTACGATCTAGTTGCCAAAGTGGTAAGGGATGTAGATGGAAATGTTTTGATCAGTATTATTGCAGATGAAATAAGAGAAGTGTTCTCATTAAATGATCCTTCTATGATTCTAGAGGAGATAGATTTTGAAAATTTCAAGAAGCTTTATGATGCCCAAAGGGATTACTTCAAGTCAGAACCTTTGAGGGAGTTTTTTGATAGAATTGATAGTTTTTGTATGGTTAACCAAAGTACTCTTGAACCAATTAGATTAGATCTCTTCATCTTGAGAGCACAAGGCATGTACAAGTCACTTGCGTACATATTTGGTGAGCATGAAGAGACACATATGTCAATTCATCACATGTTTATGATAGTTCATATATTACACCCTCACTTGGAAGTTAATTTTTATTTTTCTCCTTATGTTGTTGATCTGATTCACCAAGGTTTGGTTGGAATTCAGAATTTGAAAGTTGACAGGCCATTTGGGTGGTACTCCATGCCGATGTATATGTTTTTGTACAAGGGTGTGGATTAATTTAGTTAGACAATGGAGATAGAGAAGAAAAGAGATGGTGAGTTTCTTACAATTCAATTATGGAGTACCGAGTTGTCACGGGACCGTGCTGATGCCAAATTTGTCATTTTTGACATAAATTTTGCCTCTAGGTTTAGAGTATTATTATTTTTGGAGAACCCTAGAATTTCCAAGAGGTTATTAAAAAAATTTAGACCAAAGGAGTATGCAAAAGACATCACCATAGTGCATACTTGGGGTGATATAATCATGTATCTAGTTTCTACAGTCTATAGAGTTTATGGACTTAGAGGTACACCCTATGTGTTACCATATCAAGTCCCCTTGAAGGTGGGGTGAGCAGAGATTTTGAGGCAGCTTGGTGGGTTAAAAGAGGTAGCTCTAATAGGAAGAAATAGGGGAACTCTCTTTCCCACTATTGTTAGAAATAGGAAATACTCAGAGGGGGGGTGAATCAGTATTTCACAAACTTTTACTTTTCCCCACTTATGGATATAACAGATTACTTTAGTGCATACAAAGATTATCAAGCTGATTAACAAACATAGTAGTAAAGAGAAAGAACTCATAACACATGATATGTTCTCGAGGAAACCCTGGCCAAGGCAAAACCCTAGTGGGGATGGTACCCACAAAGATCACTAATCAAAAGTATCTTGTTAGGGATATTAGACCCTGTTAGGAGTCAATTTATAATATATAGTAGATCTATCTTGGTTAAAGGACTTTAGGCCTTGTTAGAAGCCTTAACCCTGTTAGGAGTTAGATTACAAAACCTGATCACCAGCTGAGCTCACTGCCCAAACAGGTAATACAAAATGTTTTTTACTATAATATGGTACTGCTTACAACTTCACATCAATATCCTTTTTTGCTATCACAATATAAAACTTTCGCAAGTTATCCTTTTCTTTCTTTTCACAAAAAAATATCATTATCATTACATTTCAAGTATGCCTAATATATGAGTTATTAGAGCTAATAAATTTATATGGTCCACTTCCAAAATATTTATCCAAGGGTAAACATCTATGATTTCATCCCTTCATAATGTTAATTCATTATTTTGACAAGCAAAAATAATCCCTTAACTCTTTCGTTAATACTGTCTCCAAAATTGTTCTGTCTGCAAAACTGTCTTCGGTAAACTTTGAATAACTTCATCTGTACTACTCCAAAATTTATGCCCATTGAGATGGGGTATCCTCATACTCTATATAAGCTTAATTTAACTATGCAAACAAAAATATTTCTCCAGTGGACATCACCAACTAAATCTTCATCGGGTGCTCTGTCAGGATCATTGTATCCACACTTAGAAAATTTCTTCCTTCAACTTGCCATACTTGCATTCCAGATTCTGTGCTCTTAGTAGAGATCGTATGTTTCCATAATGACAACATCTATGCATCCACATTAGCCAAATTTCCAACAATCTCCCCGTTTGTCATTGGTGGCAACATATGGGAAAATTGGCTAAGTGTGCAAACAAAACTTCAAAACACTTACACAAAATTGTGGCCAAATGTTATACAACACATATGCAATATTGTACTCCATAGAATAGCTCCCCCTATGAGTATCCTTCCTCAACATATTATCAATTTTCTACTATCTCTCCCCCTTTGACAACAATGACAAAGATAGGGTGTACAAAAATTTCAATAAAAACTTGATACCTTGTTATCAGCTATTGCAAAGCCGATAGGCTTGCAACACAGTCACCAAACTCTGACTTCCATGATTCAAAATCTTTCTCCGATATCTTCCTGATGGATTTAGCAACATTGAGTAGAGTACTCAATCCATATGTTGTTGTCTGACAAGCTTGCAGGGAATTAAAGCTAAACTTTTGAAAAGATGTCTTTGCTGAAAGACACTACTCAATTTGGTCTTCAACAATTGAGGTCTTGATTGAGACATGCTTTCTCAAGATGTTAATCCCAATCATCTTTCTATTCTTCTCCTCTGCTAACATTCTAATTTCATCATTTAACTTCCTTATGTTCTTCTCCACAAAACCTATCTTTACATTTGGGCTTGTCAAGGTGTTTGTTTCAGCTGTAATTGCATCTATCTTCTCTCTGATCTTCTTATCTTCTTTAGCTGTTAGGATTCTGATTATGTGCATTGTATATACAAACTCTTTCCAGTCTCAAAATGTTTCCTCAAATTATTTATACATACATCCAAATTACCAATATCATTTCGAATATTTACACTTAAATTTTGTTGCATTTCTACTTCATAGGCTTCCTAAACTTTTGTTCGAGCAATATCCTTTAAGTTAGAAAATTCAGAGTCAAAAGAGTTCATTACCATTTTAGCTTTCTCAAGTTGATCTAATTTAAATACCTTAGTGCTGATCACACTCTCAAGTTTCTCTGTCAAAACTCTAACTTTGCCTCCAAGGTCCTTCACCTTCTTATTCTTTCCAATAATTTTATTAAGAGATGTGATGAACTCAAGCTAATCATCATCTTCAACCTCTTTTCCAAGGTCTTCAAAAATTGAACCAATTTGTCTCTTCTTACTGTCAGGTGCACTAGGGGTAGTGACCTCTTTCAAAATTTGTTTACCTTTAACTGTCTGCTCTACTGGAACTGATTCTGATATAGCTAGTGCTTCCACTACCTCTATATCCTTTTCTGATTTTGTAACCTTCTCTTTCTCTTCTAAAGCCAAATTGTCAACAATGTTTCCTAGATCATGAAATACTGCATCATCTAACTCTAGTGTCACTTTGGTTCCTTCAATGTCCATTAATTCTTTGTCAATATTGATATGTGAAGAAGATGGGACTTCTTCAATACTAGCTTCCTCTGCATGCAGTTCCTCTGATTTCTTTTACTAAGGATCTGATTCAATATGCTTTCCTACAACTATATCTGTAAGAACTTCATTACTGCTTGCTCAGTCTCTTTTTGTACTTCCTCCTTTTTGCCTCCCATTATAAGAATTGTTCTTCTCTTAGTTCTCAATAAAGTTCCAAGAGGCTTCAAGATTCTCTTCAAATGATCTTCATCCTCAACTTCACAGAACTATCTAATTACACGTTCTCTCATCTTTATGTCCTCTTCTTGTGCTCTCTATTTTCTATTCACAAGTCTATTATACAAATCTTCTGGGATCTTACCATGAATAGTGCTAAGTTTCTTATCTGTCAAAATCATATGTGTAATCATTGCATTTTCAAAATTCAATATGTCAAATGATCCATATAGATCATAGAATTTATTTATCTTGGTGAAGTCTCCATGCTACAATATATCTTCATTAACTCTTTCAATTCTTGGTTTCCAAGTTTTCTTCTTGATTGAAACTTCATCATCATCTTTAATTACTACTACTTTTCTAGGTACAAGTGGTACAATCACTTTCTGTCTCTTACCGGGTCCTGTTGCACTCACTTTTACTCTTTTGCTAGGAATAGGAGAAAAGGATTTTTCTCCTTCATCTTTTTCAGGTACTTCAACTTTTACCTTTACTACAATAGGATCAATAGGGTCTGCACTAGATGCCACAGGTGGAACTACAAGATTTTAACTTTGCTTCAAGGCTTCTACAGTCTTCTTAGCTATGTCAAACTTATGACTTGACATACCTGATTCTTTCAGTATTTTCTTCATAGCAGATTCAACTCTCCTACTAGATTGCTTCTTTTCTTTCAAACTTATTGTAGAGTTGAAATTATCTTCATAGGTTCCAAACCTATTTGCATGACCATCCAACTCACACTCTAACAATCTGTTCACATATCCTACTATTTCTACTTCAGATACTTCATAGCCAAGAGGGTCTATGAATTCCATTCTAGGCTCAACTGCTTCAATGTAGGTGAAATCAATGTCTACCATAAAACAAATGTCATCTTTATGCTTTTCAACTAAGGATTGAAGAAGCCTTGATCTGTTCTTAACAATATTCTAAAAAGTCTTCAATACAAGCTTCACATTGTCATTGACTTTATCAATTAGGTGCTTCATGTAGACTAAGTTTATTCTTTCCATTGTGTTCACATTGTCACTCTAGTCAACTGTGTAAGGAAATCTTCACAAAATATGGAAAAACATATAGGTTATTAGAGATGAAAACCCAAACTGTGTGTACTTAGCCTTAATCTTTTCTAAATTCTCAAATAACTGAATTTTTAGGATTTCACATAGGTCTACTTGTTTCTTCTCAATACACATAAGATAAGCTACATGAACCATTCCTGCAACCATGTCATCTTCCCTTGAACTACCACAAAATTTAGTTGTTAGGATCTTGCAAAGGTACCTAACATCATCTTGCTTAATCTTACTTATCACAATTCCTCTACCATTATAACTAGATCCAGTGTTGTCTAAGACAATCTTTCTCATGTTCTTTTCATTCAGTGGAATCTCTCCAACTTTTGATAATCCAGTAACATCATGAATTAGGTCGATAGTTATATCAATAACTCTATCTTCCATCCAGAATTTCCCATTATGGATTCTACTTAAAATGATCTTGGTACATTCCTCATCATTAAATTCATACTTCATGGAATAATTGATAATTTCATTATTCTCTAGGTGCCCATAAGCTGGTTTAATAGACATGTCTTGATTATACAATTTCCTACAATCATCACTAAAATCTGCATCTCCCAAGGTTTCAAACTTGCAACCTAAATATCCTTTAACATTCTCAATGTGTAATACTCTGTCTGGTACGGATGAGAGTGCTAGTCTATCATCAATTTCAGCTAGTTCTACTAGTTCAATCTTAATCTTAGGTCTATTCTTATCCTTAACATTATGAACCATAGAAATATCCATCTTATCAACTGATTAAAGATCAAAAAATACCTCAACTTTGCAAATCTAGGGTTTCGGTATGATCGGCGCTGCAAACTGCTTCCAAACTTCTTCAAATCATCCTCAACTCACTTTTTCTTGTTTAAAATCTCTTTTCAATCACTTTGTAATCATGATAACTTTGATTTCAACCTTATAACACTTCGCATTAACTCGATCTGACATCACATTCATTCATTTTGCCGCTAAAACCTCAAAAAGCTGATTCTGCAAACCTACAACCATAAAACCTTTTTGCGACCTTGCAAAACACAATATTTTCTTTTGTGCACTTAACCATAGCATTAGTACAACATAAAAAACCTATATCTAACTGCACAAAACTTAACTTATTTAAATTCCTAATCTACACTAATCCTAAGTCCTAAACTATAGAAACTTACATAATTTAAGTACTTAAAGAAGGGTCAGGTAAAGATTCATCCATACCATTAGTTACATTACCTTCCTAACTACTTTCAATGCTGAATATACCTCCTTGATCTGTGCCTTTATCAAATTTTACTTCATCTTTATTGCTACAACAACCTTTCTCTTTGTTTCCTACATTTTCATTCCTTCTTGCATTGTTCCTAGGGTTAGGGTTATGATGCTAACCTCCATTGTTCATTCTGCAAACTCTTGCTGAGTTTCCAAACTAGTTGCATATCTGACAAATGATTCCATTGTTTCCAAATCTTTTTCCTTGCTGGTTAATCTATAACCTACAACTTCTAGCAATATGTCCTACTTTGTTACATCTAAAACATACTACCACTTTTCTTTTATTCATTTCTTCAATAGATCTCTTATCTGCACTGTTAGTATTCCCAATCATTCTATTATCATAATTATTCAAAATTACTTTAGGTCTTCTACATTCATTAGCTCTATGTCCAAAACCATGACAATTATAACAATATCCATTAAGAGGTTTAAATTGCTTACCTGTGCAATCTCTCTTCATGTGCCCAATAGTATTACAAGCAAAACATCTACCTTTGAATTCTCTTTGCATACCTTTAGATGATTCTTCCTATTTTGATTCTTCTTGCTTTGATTCTTCTTTCTCTCTAGGTGGTTCTTCTTTAGGTGGATCTTCCAATGTGTTCTTATCTAGCTTCATTTCCTCACTTTCAGATGTCTTCAGATCTGGCTTCTTACTTTCATGATTTGTTCTAAACATACTAAATCCAAATCCAGTCTTATCAAAGAATGGTTCTCCAAAAGAAATTTGTTTTTCAGTCCTATCACTATTAGAATATAGCCTTTCAAGTTGTTGTTTAGATTGAGTTAATTTAGCTTTCACAATTTTATTATACTTCTCAAGTTCCACATACTACACTTTTACTTTTTCAGATTTGGATGTTACCTTTTCAAGTCTTGATCTTAGATCTTCATTCTCAATTTTCAATTTTTCATTATCAAATCTCAAATTTCCATCTTTCATACTAAGCTTCAAATTTACTATCTTCAGCTCATGCTTAAGGATCTCATTTTCTTTTTCTAATTCATCACAATCTTCAACAAGAATATCAGATTTCTTTTCAGATTTCAGATCTTCAATCTTACCTTTAAATTTTTCAATAGCATTCTTTGCATCTTCATACTTTCTTCTTAAGGAGTTTCTTTCATCAGTAAGCATATCAATCTATTCAAGAGCTTCTTCAAGATTCTTCTGAAGTTGATCCATATCCATAGAGATCTTACTCAAGCTGCTAAGCTTTCCTTAAATGTTCCTTCTTCGAGTAACCTAGCTCTGATACCAATTGTTAGAAATAGGAAATACTGAGAGGGGAGGGGTGAATCAGTATTTCACAAACTTTTACTTTTTCCCACTTATGGATATAACAGATTACTTTAGTGCATACAAAGATTATCAAGCTGATTAACAAACATAGTAGTAAATAGAAAGAACTCATAACACATGATATGTTCTCAAGGAAACCTTGGCCAAGGGAAAACCCCTGTGGGGATGGTACCCACAAAGATCACTAATCAAAAGTATCTTGTTAGGGATATTGGACCTTGTTAAGAGTCAATTTACAATATATAGTAGATCTGTCCTGGTTAAAGGACTTTAGGCCTTGTTAGAAGCCTTAACCCTGTTATGAGTTAGATTACAAAACCTGATCACCAGTTGAGCTCACTGCCCAAACAGGTAACACAAAATTTTTCTGACTATAATGTGGTACTACTTACAACTTTGCATCAATAGCCTTTGCTGCTATCACAATATACAACTTTCGCAAGTTATCCTTTTCTTTCTTTTCACAAAAAAATATCATTATCATTACATTTCAAGTATGCCTAATATATGAGTTATTAGAGCTAATAACTTTATATGGTCAGCTTCCAAAATATTTATCCAAGGGTAAACATCTAGGATGTCATCCCTTCATAATGTTAAGTCATTATTTTGACAAGCAAAAATAATCCCTTAACTCTTTCGCTAATACTCTCCAAAACTGTTCTTTCTACAAAACTTTCTTCTGGTAAACTTTGAATAACTTCGTCTGTACTACTCCAAACTTTATGTGCACTGAGATGGGGTATCCTCATACTCTATAGAAGCTTTAGTTAACTGCGCAAACAAAAATATTTCTCCAGTGGATGTCGCCAACTAAATCTTCATCGGGTGCTCTGTCAGGATCACTGTATCCATACTTAGACAATTTCTTCCTTCAACTTGCCATACTTACATTCTAGATTCTACGCTCTTAGTAGAGATCATATGTTGCCATAATGACAACATCTATGCATCCACATTAGCCAAATTTCCAGCAACTATTACTATAGCCCACCATTTTGTTATCACCAAGGGTGGCTGGGTATACCTAAATAAGGTCTTGCAGCCCTACATGATGGCTACTACTATGTCCAGGTGTGTAGATAAGGAATGTTTTATTAATGGTATGTTTAAAGAGAGATCCATGTGTGTCTCCATGGAGCACTAGTTCAATTTTCTTGAGGATATAATTGGAAATGAATTTAAGCTATAGGAAGAAGTAAAGAAAGAGAAATGGTTGGTCTACAAGAAGACCTTGGACTTTATCCAAATTTTTGATAAGGTTTATGACCCATTGAAGAATTTCTAGTCTTGGGAAAGGAAAATTGAGGCTCTAATGGAGCATTTTGAAGGAATCATGGAGGCCTTGAATGAAAAGAAAAATGTTGTGATCCAATCTGATCCAACAAAGGCTAAAAGGATTTTGAGCCAACCAGGATATGTCAAGCTTGTTCCTAGGGGAACTTACATCATCCAACAAAGGTAGAGATATAATGTTGTGTTTCCTATGCAACAGAGAAGTAGGGATGTATGATCAACCTCCAAAGGGAAGAGACCCATGGTTAATGTTTCTAATGTGCATCCCTCTCCAAAGAGGAAACAACAAGGAGAAGAAGCTCAGCCTAGAGGAGATATGTACTCTACATCTCAATCCCCGTTGCACCTAGATGAACAAGGAGTTGTTGAGTAGCTGGTACAAATGAGTAGTGAGGGATAGTTTTTTTTAACCAATGAAGAGATACAAGAGGGGATGTCAGAGGAACCCAAGAGAATAGAAATGGACCTCACCATGTTTGAGTTCTCAGGTAAAGAACTTGACCCAATAATAAAGCAGGCTAGTGAAAGTTTTTTGGTAGATCATAGCTTGGTTAAATCTAGGGCATTCCTTCAATTTTTATGTTGAATGCATGTTAATCAATACAAGGAATTATCTAAGAAGAAAGAGGAGGAGTTACCTGATAGGGACATAAATGATATAGAAAATCAAATAAAGGGGGAGTTGATGAAGAAATTTTAGAAAATGACCCTAGAAGAAGGTAGAGCCATGGTCCATACTATAGGAGTAATGATTCTCCCCCAGTGGGATATAACTGATGCAATGGTTTTTGATGTTGTAAGAAAGAAGATGACCACTGTGCACTCTACCATTGAGGAAGCACAACAAGCTACCAAGGGAGTGGCTTTTAGTGATGACCATGCTACCCTTGTTATGTGGTCCCTTAAAAGAGAAAAGAATTGAAAAAGGAATGAGGTATACCCCACTAGATACTTAGGACCTTTATTAGTCAAAAGAGTGGGGGACACCTTAATTGTTGAAGCTTCTAATGTAGTAATGGAAACTGCTAAATTTAACCTCAAAGTAGCAGAGAAAGAGGCATAGGATAAAGATGAGAAGAAAATAAAATTTGAAACTCTCCTCAAGGCCTACAATGATTTGAAGTTGGTGATAATGGAGAAAGATAATTTTATTACACAGATGGAAGGGCCATTGGAAGACATATCACCATAGATGTTTCTTTCCAACTAACCTACAGTCCCCTCTTCTTCTAGTCCAATTATTGAATTCCCTCCTTCCCCATTCCCTAAGCTAGATATTGAAGTGAGAGTTAGCTAGGAGAAACAAAAATTGATGGAGGAGAAGGAAAGATTGAAAGAAATCAAAGAGAGCCTAACTAAGGAGAGAGACTATCATATGAAGGCCAAGTGTACAGTTAATCATAAATATGAAGAGAAGCTTAGGGAAACAATTCTTCAATTTTCTAGGAGCCTTGAGCCTACAATGTTGTTTGATCATGCAAAGAGGTTGGATATTGTTTTGAATTCTTTGATTATAGAAAAGGCTGATTTGAAGCCAATTTTGGATAAATGGGTGAAAGGCATCCAAATCTGAAGTTATTTTATTTTTTCTCTAAAGTTCAAGATAGTCCTGACCAAACAATTAAAACATTACACAAATTTGTAAAAATTTTGGTATAGTATAGGATAGTTGTGAATGATTTGGAAAGAAAATCCAATCTCTTGAAGAAGAAATTGACTACTGTCAATTGAGTTAATTTTGGGAGTTTTTAAGTGGAATGGAAAATTGAAGAAGTTGGTAAAATGGAATGCAGATTTAGATGATGAGATATCAATAAGGATGAATAGTACCCTAACTTTGGAAAATACTCTTTTCTCTATCCAAACAATTGAAGTGTTAGAAGCTGCCAGATCTCAGTTTGAGTACATAAAGAAAGAGATCAAATAGATGGAAAATAAATGGTAGGAGATATCTAGTAGGAAGGATGAGATTACTGGTTACCCATTCCCAAGTGAATAAATATTCAATTCTTGGTGGTACCAGTACATGCCTCATGTAGAAAAAGAAAGCACACTACCTACTTCTTGAAGAAAGAAAATGGCTAATGGCACAAAATTTTGGTTGGTAAGAATCAAGGTATATTTATCATAGGATATTTTGAAGATGAAGATAATTAGATTGGATGAATAGATCGAGGAAATAATTGAAGAATCAAAGGAGGCATCTGATTTGTGTAGATACTCGCAGATGGTCTCCCGTATCAGATTTTTCTCATTTATTGTAAACCCTACATGGTTGTTGAGAGTCTTTAGGTTAAGTTTTTGTTTTCTCTAAATGATCAGATGCTTATTGAAATCCTTATCATATAAAAGGATTTTTCATGATCATTTAGAGGCATTGAGAACTAGGTGTTGATAGAGTTTATTTTTTGTAAACCCTAGTCTCTGTCAAGATTTTAAATTTTGTATCAATGTTATCAATAGAATGAAGAAAGTTACAGGTCTACACTATTATTTACAAGTTTTTATTCTAAAGTAAATTGTATACAAGGACAAGAGTCATCATACTTAATACAAATAACCTAGTTCTTATCTCTCCTCTATGTCAAATCTTATGAATTTTGGACTTTCTAGTTCATTTCATAATTGTTTATGTGTGTATTTTCATTCCCAATTTCTGGTCAAGGATTAGAATAAATATTACTTTGGGTGGGATATGAGTTAATCTTGATTTGCATAAGGATTCTTTTTAAGTAATGAGGGTTTGGGGTGGATGTGTTTATATTTATGAATCTCTAATTTCTTCTAGTTTCTATATCCTATTTGTTTTAGAGTTATTGCCCAATGGATAAGGAATTGGTCTAAACAAGTGTCCCTTTTATTGGTATATATTGATCAAGATTGTTACAATCAGCAATATAAAAGAAAACTAGTTGAATTTTTTAATTTATGGTTGATAGGTTGAATGTTCTATCATAGCAATGGAGAGTCAATGAATTCTTGGTTATCATTTAGCACTTTCTTATTATTTATCTGTTATTTGAATCTAGTCTTGGTGTTGTAGAGGTATTTTATTCACTAGATTCGGTGCACCTACCTTGGTTTTATAGAGAAAGAAGTGCAAAGGGAAATCTTGTCCCTATATTTGGTCCAGTTACCTCAAGATCCTTTAATACATTTTGAATTTACCACTCCTAAAATCATTTCGAAGGTATATTGGAAGCCTAAGAGCATAAGTCATTTTGAAACACCAAAAAGATGATGAATCTACTGGGGATAGAGATGCAATCATCATGATTGAATCTAGTTTGATATCTCTAGTATTGTAAACTTGTCATAAATAATGTAGGTTCCAAGTTGAGCTAGACTCTTGGCTTGCTTATTTATCTTATCCAATAGTTACTATTGGAAAGTTGTCTATATTGGTGTATATGACTTAGTATAGTGTTTTCATTATGGAACCAAAGTCATATAGTAGTTTGAAGTCAATGCACTTGATGAGAAGATAAAAAATTAGCTAAGTGTTGAAGACTAGATAGTGTACAATGTACCTGAAACTCAGAGCATCAGTGCACATGCGTATGACCCATTTATGGTATGTGCCCTAGAAGATAATTTGGTTAGAGTATATTCATGCTTATTCTATGAGTGCATGATCAGATATGAAAGTATGACAAAGCTACAAATAGTTGAAGTTACACAGCTAGTGTGTGCGAGAGAAGAATAGAGTAAGCAGCTGATTGTTGGCATTTTGATTTGCAGTTATATTATTATGATGTAAAGGCCATGCACCTATTGTAATTAGGTTTCCCACGTGTAATTTTTTTTATTTTTAAACATGCTTGAGACAATTCAATTGGAAGCGTTGTATGTAATTGGTTAAAGGGACAACCTAGTTATTTGTTTTGTATAGGCATATAAATAGAAGATGTGCCCATTGTAATTAGTATTAGAGTTGATATAGAGTTGAGATAAGCAGATTAGTAGTGTGTGAAGAGTCTATAAGATTTGTTAGAGCTTTGCAAGAGGTCAAAGCATCAGCACATAAAAGGAACTAATCAGACAAGCAGTGTCACAGTAACAGTTCATCCGGTAGATACAGTGTGTAGCTGAGATCAGAAGGTTGTAGCCTTCACCACTTGAGAAAGAAGCTCTAAGACAATGATTCCACACCCCTAACAGGGTACAACCCTTGAAAAGGTCTACTGTACTTAATAAATTTTAAAGAAGCTCCTAATAGGGTTAAGAATCTTCTAAAAGGGATCATAAAACACTAGTACAAAATATTAGTGGGTGTCAATTCCCACTGTAGTTTTTACCTAATTCAGTTTCCCCATAACCATATTGGTGTTATGTGTTGATTTTATGTTTCATGTTTATGTGGATGTTCATTTTAGTACTTAAGTATTTAAGTTCATTTTGAGATTAAGTAAAAAGGTAAAATATAGTGAACACTAATTCACCCCCTCCTCTCAATGTTCCCATTCTTAACAATTGGTATTAGAGCTCTGGTCCTCAGAAAAGAAGTTTAACCACTTGAGGAGATCATGGATAAAGAAGAAATGAAACATCTGAAAAGAAATCTTAAAGTTTCTCTTGAAGACCTAGACAGATCTGAAAAAGAAATTGAAGAACTTAAAGAAAAAGTCAGTGATGCTCAAGTAGTCATCAAAAGGATAAGAAAAGATTTGAAAGAATTCTCTACCAGTGATTTAGGGATTATTATCAAAAATCTTAGTGAAGAAAATTCATCTCTAAAAGAATAGATTGAAGAATTAGATGATAAGCTAACTAACAATCAGGAAGTCTATGATGAACAAACCAAAGAGAACCTTCAACTAAATGAATAATTGAGGCAAGAAAACATGGAAATCTTGGAGCTAAGGAATAATAAAGAAATATTGGAATATGAATTGAAAGAGGCAAAGAATCACATTGATAAATTGCACACCAGTTCTGATTTGATAGAATCTCAGTTGTATGCATGAAGACTTAAAGGTGATACTAGCTGCATTAGATACAATGAAGCACAAAATCAAATCGACAACATGTGAGAAAGAATGAAAGCACTAGAAGACACCTCAAATGCTAAGGATACTGAAAGTTAGACTAAAGATAATGTTGAACCATCTAAGAATGAGCGCAAGCTAGTAGATCAAACATATTATGCATGTAACAAGAATGGACATATAACAAGAAACTATATAGAGGTAAGACCTTTCAATGGTTACTGTTATTCATGCAATAAATTTGGTCATAGAGCTATTAATTGTAAGACAAGTTAGAAAAATAAGACTCAGCACAATCAGAGAAATCTGAATCAGCCAATTATAAAAAGTTCTCAAAATGTTACATGTCAGATATGTAACTATAATGGTCACTCTGCAAGACATTGTAAAATGGTGACCCATGTTAGTGCATCAAGGAATATAAGGCCTCTAGACATTTGTCACTCTTTTAACAAGGTTGCACACATCTCAAAGTTTTTTAGATCAAGGACACAAGGTCAGGAAAGCCCTAAAAATCTTAAAGAACCAGTATTGGATACAGAAGGAGAAGTCAAGTTTGTGAAAGCTTCAAAGGATGTGAGCTTGATTTGGTCAAAGGCAAAGAAGGATAAGGTTGATGAGAATGTATTGGATGCATCCATAGTGAATGCACCCTCTACATTAGGATGAATGGCCCTTAGGGTCATAGGGGGAGCTATTTTAGCTCTAAACCCCTGTGTGGCCAGTATACTCACCATCAGAGCATGTGCCTTTAGACTTAAGATTTTGTAGACTAGCAGAACATATGTGCAAGAGAGCACAAGCTGATTGTTTGTAGAATGAAAGTTAGAAAATTTTTAGTGATAGCCTGGCTTACGCAGCAAGCATTAATGGAAAAATTCCTACTTTAAAGTACATAGAAGTTTGAAGATCTCTCATTACATTTGAATTTAGAGCGATTAGAGAGCATGAGAGCCCTAGCATTTGATTGTGAAGGATTTTAGATTGATTCATCAGTGATTTGCATTGAAATTGATTGATTGAGGAAACCCTAGTTCATCCCGTCGATTTAGAAGTCTTTAAAAGATCATTTGGAAAGCAATATACAAGTAAGTGACAACTACTCCCATTGTATTTAATGTGGCAAAGAAGAAGAGATATGTGTTTAAAAGACATCCATTTAAATCCACACTAGATGACCTAGAAGGGGCATTCTCCCACACGCCTATGGGCATTATGCATGTTGAAGACATTAGGGAATACCTATATTGTAAGAAAGAACCAGTAGGATTGGACAAAATAAGAGCACACATGGAAACAATGTTAAAACCTGATAAAACCTTCTTGGATGAGTATGCGCAGTAGAATAATCATCCTATAGTTGAATATGCAACTACATATGAGTTTTATGAGTCCGAATGGATAAAGATTCTACTTAGCAGGATTCATGATGACCTATTTTGGATAGGTTAAGTGTCAGTCAAGATTACATGTGACCTAATTCATGAGATGATAAGCCTCTCAAAGATAGGTGTTGTTCTTCTAGTGGGCAAGGATGTAAGAAAAATAGTTGAGAAAACTTGCAAGTCAAGAAGTGATAGGAGCGAAATGACTATAGAGCCTATTGAGCAAGATGACATCAAATTAATGTCCATGATACTAGGATGCATGTTCCAAAACACTAGTAGGGTGAACAGTGTTTCTGCGGCCACAATTCTTATAGCTATTAGACTTGTGAGAGAGAATGGAGAGTTTAATTTGTGTAAGATCATGCGCACACAACTGATAGATAACATTAAGGCCATCAAGCATGACAAGACCAAAATATTTAGATTTGGTTCTTTGATCATATATATGTACTTCCATATTGTTGGAAAAGTGTCTGATTTGTATCTAGATAAATTTATCCCCACAATGCCATAGATATCTCTCAAGGCATGTATTGAGAGTACATTGAAGGACTGCATGACACAAGAGTTGAAGACATTTAGAGTCAAGATGTAGATGAGATACATAATTCTAGAGAAGATAGTTGAAAAATAAAAGGATACTATTTGTTTCATGGTTGAGAAAGACACAACATGCATGGAGGTAGTTGAACCAAGGACAAAGTGGATTCATCCACTTGGATACGAGGTTGAAGAACGAATCTTAGAAGCTTATGCTCAAGTTCTGTTGTCAGCACCTAAGGACCCCAATGAACCTAGATGGCGAACTTATGAAGAGAAAACAAGAGAAGTAGATGTTGTATTCAACAACACAACAACAAAAAGAAAAGTTGCCAAGGTTACTTCAGAGATCTTAAGAATCCATGGTGTATCACAAGTAGACTTAGACAAAGCAAGGGAAGAGAAGATTGCTTTGGAAATAGAGAGCATAGTAGCAGAAACAAAGATAAAATCTGAGGATCCAAAGTTGAAGAAGGTAAAAATTGAGAAATTTAATGTTACTCCTTTTGTGCCCATAGTAACAATTGACCTTACTACTCCTCCTGAGTATAAGGAAATGCCTAAGAGGAAGAAAGAGATTAGCATTGGTCATCCATTCTTGCAAGTAGCAAGGAACAATAAGAACACTCAAGAACCTCCAAAAGTAAGTTTCAAACCTAGTCTTAGTGTGTTAAGTACAAGGATTATTGATGAAGGAGGAATTGATCAAGTAGGAAAGTTCTATGAAAATTATAGTTAAATTGACAAGTCTGAGATTCATGGAATGATTGTCAAACATATGCTGAAATTTAAGAAAATAGTCTTAGAACTAAAAACTATGATTCTAGACAATGTATGGAATATCTTAGAATTCCAAAAGAGATAGGCTATTGAAGAGGATCTAAGGATAAGGAAAAGATTCTAGATGAAACCCTTCCAATATGTTCTCTAGAGGAGAAATATCTATTACTAGATCTAGTGAATTCACATCTTAGAATGAAGTCAAGGAACCTACTCATAATAGACAAGAATTATGAATTGGTTGCTAAGGAAACAAAGAAGGCATTTGAGAAGGTCTTCATGAATAGGCACATGTATCTATCTACTATGCCCAAAGCTCAAGTACCCATAATGGTTGCAAAAGAGTCAGAGACTACTAATATACCATATATAGGTCCACAGGATTCAACACATGTAATTGATGCATCCACAAAGGCAAAGAAGTCTGTGCCCATAACAGAGACACTCAAGGATAATTCAATATTTATTGACAATGTAAAAGTTACTATGACAGCCACGAACATGGATTTGGACAATTTTGAAGAAGAATTTTTAAGCACATAAGAGGTTGAAACTCTTTGTAGTAACAGTCCTCCCAATCAACAAGAAGTATTGATTGAGGATATAACTGATGAAAAAGAAGAAAAGAAAGAAGTAGAAAAAGAAAAAGAAATAAAAAAAGAAGAAGAAAAGAAAGAAGAAGAAAAGATGGAAGAGGAGAAAGAAAAAGAAGTAAAAGGAAATGAGAAATCTATTGAAATGCTAATCGAAGTAAAGCAAGAAGTAGAGGAAATAACTCCTCTCACTCCACTACCCTCAGCAACATTGGTGTCAAGTTTGACACCTGACACAACCAATTTGCATTCATGGGGAGAAGAAGACCTAATTAAGATTAGTGTCTTAGCCATGGAGAAGGACAAAGAGAAATAGGTAATGAGGAACCCATTATTTTTTGAATCAGTCAACTTATTGAATAGTCTACTACCTTTGGACAAGAAAGTGTCTAAGGTGAATTCAGTTGATGATGTTAGCAACATCCTCATAGCCTTTAAGACTACTTTTTCCAGCTTGGAAGAATCTACATCTCAAGTTGGAAAAGAGAAACACATGAAGAAAAGGCTAAGTGAATTGATTAGAAACTTCTCACTTGACCTCAGTTCACTCAAAGTTGGACAAGAAACTTTGAAGGAATTTGCAACAAAAGGCATAAAAATTATTGCTGACTGTATGGATCAAGACAAGTTCACTGATGATCATCTCGAGAAGATACAAGAAGTAGAACCAATGATAGAAAGTGTAAAGAAATCAGTAGAAGACCACTCCACTGATGTAAACATGTGCAAAAATGTATATCAAGGGAAGATTGATAAGACTGAGAAGGTAGAAAAGGAGATGTCCAAGATAAGGGCAAGGCAAACACAACTAAGGAATGCTCTTACACCCTCATTAGATATACTTAATCAAAATATCAAGGAGATTGATGCCACCATGGTGACATATGATCAAGGTCCTAGCATAGATTTGGAGAAGATTGAGAAGCTACAATATGCACTATGTTCCCATCTCTAGATTGTTAATTCATTGATCACATTTTGGAAGAAGGAGATCCAAAACTTGCAGGTAGCATATTTGGATGTTCTCTCACAGTAAGTATTTGTAGATACAATTTTGAAGCACCTTTGTCATTAATTTCAAAGGGGGAGTATGTATAGAATATGGGTTATAGATATGTATAAGGAGATATAAGATAGAAGTTTATGTATAAGGGAGATATAGGACAAAAGTTTTTTGTATTAAGGAACAGTTAGCAACTTGGTCATATTCCTTTGTTCCCATCAATGAAAAAGGGGGAGATTGTTGGAAATTTGGCTATGCTGGTGTATATGACCTAGTATAGTGTTTTCATTATGACAAAAAAGTCATAATGTAGTTTGAAATCAATGCACTTGATGATAAGATCAAAAATTGGCTAAGTGTTGAAGACTGGATAGTGTACAGTGTACCTAAAGCTCAGAGCATCAGTGGACGTGCATAAAACCAAGTTATGGTATGTTCCCTACAAGATAATTTGGTTAGAGTATATTCATTCTTATTCTATGAGTGCATGATCGGATATGCAAGTATGAAAAAGTTACAAACAATTGAAGTTACACAACCAGTGTGTACCAGAGAAGAACATAGTAAGGAACAGACTGTTGGCATTTTGATTTGTGGTTATATTATTACGATGTAAAGGCCATGCACCTATTGTAATTAGGTTTCTAACATGTAATTACATTTTTTTGTAAACATGCTTGAGCCAATTCAATTGGAAGCATTGTATGCAATCAGTTAAAGGGCCGACCTAGTTATTTGTTTTGTATGTGCATATAAATATAAGATGTGCCCATTGTAATTAGCATTAGAGTTGATATAGAGTTGAGATAAGTAGAGTAGAAGTGTGTGAAGATTCTATAAGATGTATTAGAGCTTTGCAAGAGTTTAAAGCATTAGTGAATCAATGGAACTGATCAGACAAGTAGTGTCACAGTAACAGTTCATCCAGTAGATATAGTGTGTATCTAAGATCAGAAGGTTGCAACCTTTGCCACTTGAGCAATGAGCTCTAGGATAGTGAGTCCACACCCCTAACAGGGTTAATTGTAAGAGACTCCTAATAGGGCCTGACCCTTGACAAGGTCTACTATACTTAATGCATTGTAAAGAAACTCCTAACAGGGTTAAGGATCTTCTAACAAGGATCATAAAACACTAGTACAAAATATTAGTGGGTGTCAATTCCCACCAGGGTTTTTACCTAATTGGGTTTCCCCATAACCATATTGGTGTTATGTGTTGATTTCATGTTTCATGTTTATGTGGATGTTCATTTTAGTACTTAAGTATTTAAGTTTAGTTTGAGATTAAGTAAAAAGGTAAAATATAGTGAACACTGATTCACCCCCCCCCCCCTCTCAGTGTTCTCATTCCTAATAGTTACCATTGATAACATAGGGTTACTCTTTCCCTTTGTATACCTTTTGTCTTATAGAAATCATTCTGATACATATTTAAAAAAAAATATAAGTGTTTTAAAATTACAATTTTTAGTGGGTGGCGACTGAAAGAATCTCTACACTAGTCCTGGTCAGAAACTTATATTATCTACACACCTTTTCAAAATGAGTTACAAAAATACTAGGTCTTGGAGGAAAGAACACCCAGAGGATAAATTGGAAGAAGGGCTTTCAACTACTTCTAGACCTAGTCAGACAAGGAGGGAAAGAAACAGTAATGATATGTCTCATACTTGGAAGAAAAAGGGAAATCCTAGATAGGAAAATCCCATCTAGCTCTATCAAGAAGGCAATGCATCTAAATATGAAGAGGCTATTGATTTGGGACTGGGTCAGTATGAGGACTATTTCTCTCCTTCAGAAAGAGGAGGAGAAAGGTCACAATATAATGAGATAATAGTCCCTAATAAGTCTCTTTAGCATGAGAAGAAGTTTAGAAGCAAGAGAAGAAGTAGAGAAGACTTTTACCCTCCTTTTTCCCTTGGTGCTTTAGTACTCCAGGGCTTTCATGTCTCTAAGGATAAACAAGATGAAATTCATGTTGAAGGTTTAGAATTTGAAACAACTCTCCTAGATTCTAAAGAAATATTTAGAGAAGTTTATGAGCTCAAGAAAAAGATCCAAGAACAAGATGCCATTAGACAACAAAGAGAAAAGGAAAAGGAAGATAGAATAAGACAAGCTATGATAAGAGATGAATAGTTAAAGAGGAAGTTGTTAGACCTAGAAGCAATAAATTATGTTCCAATACCTGAAAAAAAAAATAACAACCCATTATCTAGGAAGTATGTAAAATAAGGAGACCCAAGGATAAAGGTAAACAAAGGGCTGTTGGAATTAGAATCAATGAACCTATCAATGAAAAAATCCCTTAGACCAAGTGTTAAGGTTAGATATTGATCTTGAGAAGGCCACAAGAGAAAAGGAAATATTGGTTAAGGAACTTGAGAAGGTAGAATTGGAGGCTACTGCTATAGAGATGAAAAAGAAAATTGAATTTCTTAAAAAAACTTGAGCCCTTCAAATGTTGCTACTTCTTCCCTAGTACATGGTGGAAATCTTGGAAATACTACAAAATAAGAAATAATTGTCCCACCACTAGCTAGTGCTAAAGTTTCTACTACTTCAAATACAAAGGCATCTACATCTTAGACTATTGGTCTATCTTAGGGAGGACATATTCATCTTGAAAGTTACAAACAACTTACTTTCTATGATATCATTGGTTACCCTAATGTGATCCTTGATGAACTTAGAGAAAAGATCCCCAAGTTTACTGGAAATAATGTCATCACATGTGAAGAACATTTGAAGAAATTTGTTGATATGATGGATGATTATAATGTTGAACCTGATGATGTGATCATGAAATTATTTGTGCAATCCTTAACTAAAGATTCTATGGATTGGTTCAGAGGATTACCACATGCCAATATAGGGTCTTATAATGAATTTAGAAATTGTTTTAATGAACAATATGGTGATAAGACAAATGAAGGTTTTATGTTGAGTGAGTTCAATAATATTAAGAAAAATCAGAATGAGGATGTTATTGAATTCAATGTAAGATTCCAAAAGGCCATGCATAAGCTCTTGCAAGTTACTAGGCTAGATGAGAAGATATGGCTTGTGACATATTTAAATGCCTTTGATGCCAAAATGGGATACCTCTTAAGGGACAATAATCCTAGTAATCTTGGGGATGCTTATAAATTGGCTATTAACATAGAAAGTAATAGAAGAATATCAGGAAAATTGGGAAGAAGAGAGGATTGGAAACCTCGAGTGCCAAGTAGGAAAGGACTAGGAAGGTTTGCAAATTTGAATCCAAAGGAAGATGATAACCTAAAATAGATCTTAAAAGTTTTGAAGGACCTAAATCCTGGTGAAAACAAAAATAATAGGGTTGTAGGTAATGACAAGCCAACTTTTAACAATTTTAGCAGATAGCCAAGAATGCAAAACTACCCATAGAACACTCAAAGTAAGGATTGGAAATCCATCATTATTGCATCAAAAAAGGATAAACCTGATGATAAAATCCCTGATCCCATAAAAAGAAGTTTAGTCAATGTGAATGATGATGTCCCATGGTGTATTGCTTGTTAGTCCCCACATAGCCTGGAATATTGTGCTATTGCTTTAAACATATTTGAAAATGAAGAGCAAGCTAAGTAATATGATGATAGTGGTTGTGCAATGACTTCTTCACACCTTTGGGATGAGCTTGATTCTACTAATGAAATAGAAAATCATGATGTTTCTTGTTCACAAGTTAGAGATGAAGTATACCAGCAACATTTTTTCTCTGATGAAGAGGATGAGGAGTCTGATGATGTTGTTTGCAATGCAGTGAAGGATGAAGAGCTAGTTATTTTAAGATGACTCTCTAATGAGGAAATTGTTCAAATTACTGCAGACATGGTCACCCAAGCCAAGACTAATTATAACCTAAGGAGTAGAATAGTTGGAAATACTAGTGGTAAGCTGACTGTAATATTTATCAAAAAATTAGAAGTAGATACTAAGCAGTCTCAGGAAAAGGAAAAGGAAAAGGTTGTTGATACTGTTAACAAGAATAAAATAAAGAAGACTACTAGACAAGTTGGCCCTAGTATTGTATATAAAGTAAAGACTAAGACACAAGAGGTAATTTTTCCTTCACCCCAAAAGGATAATAAGTCCCAACACAAGGAACAATCTAACCTAACTATCTAGATGGAGGATAAGGATGTTACTACTGTAAGGCAGGAAATAGTTGACTTAAAATAAACCCCTATTTATATGAGTAAGTTACTTTCACAAATCATTGTCAAGGTCACATTGTTGGAAATGATAAGAATAGAAGAACATAATGAAAAGGCCCTATATTGGGTAAATGGTGTCACTTACACAAATATCCAAAGATCAGAGGGAAATGATAAACATGTAGCTTCCCTAGATGACATACCCGACAGTAAAAGTGAAGAAATTATTTCTGAGATCCCACAAATTTACTTGGATAGAAATATTGTAAGCACCGCATCAAGAACAATTGGCCCTTTCCTTTTTCCTTTGATAATTAATGGAAAATTATTAAAAAATTGTATGATTGATTCTAGGGCATCAAATATTGTCATGCTTGTAGGAGTTATGAAGTCAATAGGATTGAATGTTGATACATCTCATGGGAGGTGTCAAGCTATGGACTCAAGGGAAGTACCAGTTATTGGTACCATCAAAGCTTTACCTTATAAGTTGGCAGCATATCCAAATAAATAGCTAACTATGAGTGTTTTAGTGGTAGATATCCCTCCTCAATATGTGATGTTGTTATCTAGGAAATGGAGTGCTTGTATGGGTGGAAGTATCCATTGTGATTTATCATTTGCCACATTTTACATTGAAGGGGAAAGTTTTAAGGTGTATAGGGAAATCATAACTCCTCACATGATTGAGGAGGAAGAAGATACCATGAATTTCTTTCTAGACACTAACATTGATTCTTTCCAAGTTCAAGAAAGGGAAGTGGAAGGAAGGATAGAGCTTACCCTTTCGGCTGAAGATAAAGATAATGTGATAGACCATAATGATGTGTGGAATTTTTATTTTGATGGAGAAAGTTCAAAGGAAGGAGATGGAGTAGGGGTGTTTTTGATCTCTCCAAATGGTAAAACCTTTAATTTCTCCTTCACTTTATTATTTTCTTGTACAAATAATGTTGCAGAATATGAAGCCTTACTAATTGGATTAAGGTTAGCATCAAGGCATCAAATAAAGTTCCTTAAGGTAATTGGTGATTCTAAGTTAGTAATTTCCCATATTAGATCAAGATATGCATCAAAAAATTAGAGGCTAAAATAATATCAAAATGTTGTTTGGGATGAGATTGAGAATTTCAATGCATTTGGTATTGATTGAATGGATAGGAGCTAAAATAGAATAGCCAATTTATTGGAAAATATATCCTTAAGGCCAGAGGATATCACTTTTGCAAGAATATCCAAAATAGAAGTTCAGTCTAGGCCTTCTGTCCAAGGCAATATTGGAAATTGGCAGGTTTTTTTTGATGACCAAGACATATTAAGATTTTTACAATGTGAGTCTCATTTTGGTGATAGGGAAATGGATTTCAAAACTTATGTTGTCACAAATAATGGAAAAGAAACTATTTTTGGAAAGAAAATTTTGCAATTGAAGTCAAATAGGGTCCATAAGGGGCTAGTTTCTCTTGAAAGATCATTTGAGAATAAATATAAGGCTTTCTCTGCCAAGGTTGTAAATAAATTGGAGGATCTGGAAGAAATAAATATAGGAACAAATATGGTACCAAAAAATGTTTACATTAGCAAGAGGTTGTCTCCCAAGGTCAGAAAGATGTTGATCGATCTTCTCAAAAAATTTAGGCATGTTTTTGCATGGTCTTATGATGACTTAAAAGCTTACAGAGAAGATGTTTTTCAACATGATATCCCACTAAAGGAGCACACTAAACCTTTCAAATAGAAGTTAAGGCCTTTGAACCCCAATATTGCACCTAAGATGCAAGATGAATTGAAAAGAATGATAGATGATGGAATAATTAAACCTATCAGACATTCTAATTGGGTGTCAAATCTAGTTCCAGTAAGAAAGAAGAATGGTGACATTAGACTTTGTGTTGATTTTAGAAACCTAAATATAAATTCTTTAAAAGATAATTATGGGTTACCTAACATGGAAAATATGTTTCAAAGAGTTACTAGATCAAGATTGATATCCATGATGGATGGTTTCTCAGGCTACAATCAGGTGATGGTCAAGGAATCTAAACATTTTAAAACTACATTTACCACCCCATGGGGGACATATGTATATGTCAAAATGCCTTTTGGTCTGACTAATATTGGTGCTACTTTCCAGAGAGCTATGGATGTGGCCTTTGCAAACTTCATAAATTTTTTTTTGGTTGTTTATCAAGATGATCTCACAACATATTTAGCTAAGGAAGATCAACATTGTGGATATCTTGAGAAGGTTTTTGGTAGAGCCTTGGAGTATGGGGTTTCCTTGAATCCAAAAAATTGTGCATTCGATGTTGTGGAAGGTAAGATTTTAGGACATATTGTCTCCAAAGATGGAGTGAGAATTGACCCTGAGAAGGTTGTGGCTATAGACAAGCTTTCCCATCCCAAGGATGTTAAAGGTATCAAGTCCTTTTTCAAACAAGTCAATTTTTTAAGAAGGTTCATTACTAATTTTGCTAAAACTAGTATCCCCATCTCAAAAATGTTAAAGAAAGGGGAAAAAGTTGAGTGGAATGAAGAGGCAATTGAGGCTTTCCAAAATATTAAACAAGCCATCAAGGATGCTCTTTTTTTAAGGACACCTGATTATAGTAAGTCCATGCAGATTTTTTCTTTTGCTTCCTCTCATATTGTTGCACCAGTGTTGTTACAAAAGAATCCAGAGGGATATGAACAACCCATATCAATTTTTAGTAAATCCTTACAAGCATCCGAATTGAAATATGATATTATTGAAAAAAATACATATGCTCTAGTTAGGGTTGTTAAAGCTTTTAGATGTTATCTTGTGGGAGCTACAATGGTTGTATATGTCCCTACTGTTGCAGTCAAGAATATACTAGTTCAACAAGAAGTCTCAGGGAGGAGATGTAGATGGATCAATAGTATCCATGAATTTAATATTGATATTCAGATTACAAAATTAGTAAGAGACCTAGGTCCTACAAATTTGATGGCCCAAAGTAATTTAGTTTCCAATCACATAAATATGCTATAGGAAGAACAAAGGCCATATATTTGTGACATGGATTGTTGTGATTGGTACAAGGATATCACTGGGTACTTGCAAAAAATGACCTTCTCTCCTGAGATGGATGAACATAAGAAGAGAATTGTCAAATTTCATGTTGTTAGGTATGCTATTATAGGTGGTAAGTTATGGTGGAGAAGCAATGGAGTATTGGTCAATTTTTTACACCAAGATAGATCCAAAACCTTGCTAGAAGAGATGCATAATGGTGTTTGTGGTGGTCATTAGATGGCAAAAAATATAGCCCATAAAATTCTTAGGTCTGGATTTTGGTGGCCTACACTTTTTAAGAATGCTCATTGGTTTGTTAAGAAATGTGATGCTTGCAAAAGATTTGTTGTTAAGTTAAAATTTAATAGAAACCTACCCCTTAAACCTGTTACTATTCAAGAACCTTTTCAAAAGTTGGGTATGGATTTCATTGGTGATATTCCAAATAAATCTAGTGGAGGACATTCCTAGATACTGGTGGAAAAAGATTATTTTACCAAGTGGGTTGAAGTTATCCCCACTAGAAGAGCTACCAAAAGGGTTGTAATAGATTTTGTAATACAAAATATTTTTGTTAGATTTGGTTGCCTAGAAATTATTGTGGCTGACAATACAATGTGTTTCAAATTAGAATAATTCATTGACTTATATCAACAATATGGGATAAAAATTTCATACTCCTCCCCTTATCATCCACAAGGAAATGGCCAAGCTGAATCTCATAATTAAAGTTTGATTAAAATCCTCAAGAGGGTACTAGATAAAAATAAGAAGGCTTGGGATTCAAAATTGTAGTTATCTTTGTGGGATGATAGGGTGACTGTGAAAAAAGAAATAGGATCTACCCCCTTTGATCTGATATATGTAATCAATGCTAGATTTCCTCAGAATAATTTATTGCAGATGTATCAGTTTATTCAAGCATATGATGAAGATCTCAATGATGAAATGAGGGTAGGATTGAATGAATTGATACAATTAGATGAGGTAAGGAGGGATGCACATGAAATAAATATAAAATTACAAACATAATACAATATCTTGTATGATAAAAGATTCACCCAGAGAATTTTTGAAAATTATGACCTGGTTCTGATGTAGAATGAAAGGTTAGAAGATAAAGGAAGGCATGGGAAGTTTGACCCAATCTGGTTAGGCACATACCTTATTGAAAGGAAATGGGGAATAAATTATTATATCTTAAAGGATTTAACTAGAAATACTTTAGAATTGCGTGTTCGTGGAAAATTCTTAAAGCTTTAATTCTCTTGAAGTTTTTTTATCCATGAGCAGTAGGATAGGGTTTCCTTGTACATTTTTTTATATAAGTGTGTTTGTTTTCAGTTGCAAGTTTTTTGATGGTGGTCTACATAACCAAGAGATTTTGAAGTTCTTGTTGTATTTGTAGGAGATACATTGTTAGGAATGAATTCTGAATATATCCTATGGGGGAGTATTCACAAGCATTATGTAGCAATTTTTGTTGCATTCATGACTATGATTTTCATTGATGTCAACACAGTGATCTACTGAAGATTATCAGAGAAGAAGATAGTGTTTGAGTTAGCGCACTTGGGATATTGAAGATTAATCTATGTGGAGTTGGGGAATTAATTTATGATGTTCTATAAGATCATGGTTAAGATTATAGATGGAATTTCATTTATTCAAGATAGTTATGAAGAAATCAGTGGAAGCAGTATTCAGGCAGTGTTCTTGAGTAATGGTTTGTGGAAATCAGATGATATCTCCTAATCGGGATGGAATATGATGATGCATAGTTATGAGGTATTTGAAGACATGACATTGGTGATGTGGATGTGAGTGCAATATCTAAGGTCACATGAGTGAAGAATTATCTTAATTGGAAGCTGACGGTTTTGTGTAAATTTTATGTAACGTGTGGAAACTTTTATTTTGTAATTTACATGCCGACTCATTTGTAATTACTTGAGTGTGGTATAAAGGAAGTAATTTTTTCCTTGTTGTAATATGAACATGAAGTAGTAATTGTGAATTATATTTGAAAGTGAATTGCAGAAGTGTGCAATACTTGTCGAAAGAGGATATGCGAAGTATAGAGATCTGAAGAAGTAGTTGGTGTGGTTTGGCACAGTTAGAGAAGGAGTATTGAATTGTTGAGATAAATAAAATTTTGGTATTATTGTGTTGATTAATACAAAGATCAATTAGACAGTATGTTTGGTGATCTTACCCTGAAGCTATTTGGGCAGTGGGCCCTTCTATCTTCCATAACTCCTAATAGAGTTAGAATCTTTTAACAAGGATTCAAAGTCTCCTAACAAGGACTCATATGTACTGAATGTATTTCATAAGACTCCTAATAGAGTCCATCCTCTCACAAGGAACTTTCATATTAGTGCATCTTTTGTGGGCATCATTCCCATCAGGTTTACTCTTTGATCAAGAGGTTCCCTAGTCAACATATCTTGTGTCATTATGTTATTGTGCATGTATATATTTCTATGGTTGTTGATTAAATTGCTTACATGGTTAAAATCTATTAAGGTTGATAAAATTTGTATTTATCTAATAACTGATTCACCCCCCCCCTTAGTTATCTTGGTGGACTTTACTTTCTAACAATTGGTATCAAAGCAGCAGGTCCTTGAAGGAAAATTTTAATAGCTTAAGGAGATCCATGGTGCATCATTTCAGGAAAGAAAGCCCTAAGCTTGATGGAGTAAATTTTGATAGTTGGAAAGAAAAGATGAAGACACATTTACTTTTTTTAGGACTAGGTTATTGGTTAATCACAAAGAATCAGAAGACAGTCATTGGTGAGGATAAGATTGAAGAATGTACTACCAAGGAAAGAGATCTATTCATGTGTAACATACTTGCTAGATAAGCACTCTTGTCAGCCCTTCTGGAAAATGAGTAAAGTTAGGTAAAATATCTAAAAACATCTCATGAAATTTGGTTAGGTTTAAAATCTACTTTTGAAGGAGATGAACATGCAAAGAAAGTCAAATTACATAATTGGATATGTGCATTTGAAGATATAAGAATTATGGAAGATGAATCTATTAGAAGCTATATTGGTAGAATGTCAGAGATTGTTGCATGTATAAAATCTTGTGGAGGAACCAAGATAGAGATTGAAGTGATATGTAAAATTATAAGGACATTAAATCCTAAATTTAAGTAGACAACATAGATGATTGAACAAGTTATTCCTTGTACTATGAACTTTACTAGAGAAACTCTTCTTGGAAGATTGGAAGTAGCAGAGATGAACCTGAGGTTATCAGGAGACTTACCTAGAATGGAGACAACATTCAATGCTCTTAGTGTTCTCCCTACTTTGTCAAGAAGCATAACTATGAGTAGAGATTATGCTAGCAGTAGCAGATCTAGAAATGAAGAAGACAAGAAGATTGAAGAAGGTATTGCCTTTCTTGTGAAAAGAGAACCAGACGGTAAGAAAAACTTTAAATGTTGGACTTGTCAAGAATTTGGACATTTTGCATCTAAATGTCCTAAGAGAGCTAAGAAGTATAGAAAGAACTTTAATCCTAGGATATCTAAAGAATGTTACTATGAAATGATGAAGAACTTGAAGCTAGTTTGGAGAAATCCTTGAGTAAAAGTGAAATTGAGAATGATGATATAGGATTTGTAGCAATTAAAGAAGAAAATCCTAAAACATAAGTTAAGGAAGAAAAGGCTTTAGTT
This sequence comes from Chamaecyparis obtusa, assembly GCA_027943335.1. Classification (NCBI taxonomy): domain Eukaryota; kingdom Viridiplantae; phylum Streptophyta; class Pinopsida; order Cupressales; family Cupressaceae; genus Chamaecyparis; species Chamaecyparis obtusa. The sequence continues at coordinate 478,196 of BSBK01004232.1, read as the reverse complement.
TCTTAAGTACAAAAGAAAGCTGATTGGATTATAGATAGTGGTTGTTCACATCATATGACTGGAGATATGAAAAAGTTCATAAAGTTTAACAATTATGATGGAGGAGTTGTTAGAGTTGGAAACAATGCAGCTTGTTTGATTAAAGGTATATGATCTATTACTCTTGATGGAAAGACTAATACTGATGATATTTACTTTGTTGATGGTTTGAAACATAATATTTTGAGTGTTTGACAACTAGTTGATAAGGGATATCATGTTTGGTTTATTGAGAAAACTTGTGTAATCAAAGACAAGGATGAAAATCTGATTGGTATTGGATCTAGAACTAGGGGTAATGTATTTCAGTTGAATCCCACTGAGATGACATGTTTTATTACTAAGATTGATGATAGTTGGTTATGGCACAAAAGATTTTGTCATATAAACTTTGATAACATTGTGAAAGTGAGTACTACACTTGTAGTAAGAGATTTACCTAAAATTATGAAGCCTACTAACATGATTTGAAAGGAATGTGTGATGGCTAAATAGAAGAGAAGCTCATTTCCAAGAAAGAAGTTTACAACAGCAGAGAATTTGGAAATTGTTCATATAGATTTGAGCGGTCCCATAAGGACTAGAGGATTCTATGGAGAAATGTATTTTATGATTCTTGTTGATTATTTTACAAGAATGATGTCGATTGCATTTCCTAAGGAAAATTCTGAAGAATTTGATAAGTTTAAGATCATTAAGAACAAGGTTGAGAATGAATTCAGAATGAAGATTAAATGCTTGAGGTCTAATAGAGGTGGAAAATTTACTTCAAAAGAATTTAACATTTTTTGTGAAGTGAATGGTACGGGTCATTAACTAAAGTAGTAAGAGCTATGTTATTTGAGAATGACTTGGCAAAGATATTCTAGAGAGAAGCATTGGACACAATAGTGTATACAATGAACAGAGTAAAAATCAGAGCAGACATAGACAAGACACCCTATGAACTATGGTTTGGACATGCACCATTAGTTAAGTATTTTAGAATTTTTGCAAGCTAGGGTATGTGCAAGATCATGAGGGGCCAAACTATGCCCTTAAGTGGCAATGAAAAATTAGAAAATTAGGGTTAGTCAACTTGACATTAAAATTTCGACTACCTATGAACCTAATATCAAAAATTTGTAAGAATAGAATCTATAGAAAATTGAATGTAGTTTTTAAACTACTAGGCCTTTTTTGAGAAAAAGTTAGTATGATTGGTGAAAAATATAGATTTCAATGCAGCAGTACAAAAATTTTAGGAAAAAAATAAGAAGTAGGTGTATGTCTAACCACCTTAATCATAATCAAATGATAATATTTTATTATAAGATTTTATATATAAGTAGTAGACTCATGCCCGAATGTGACGCATATTTTTTTGTAATTTTATTCCAAAAAAATAATTAATTATGAATTTTTTGCTACAACATTTTCAGAATTAAAAAACTCCTGTGTCTGACCACCTTAACTCATTCAAAACTTTACAAAATTCAATTTTATTTTTTTTTTCATTATAGTAGGTGAAGCATTAAATGTGACGCATTTTTTAGATTTCAAAAATGTTATACCGTCTGAAAGTTATAGTAATTTTTCAATCAGTATATAAATCAACACTTTAGAGGTAGCTCAATTAGAAAATAACTAATAATTACTTACCAAATTCAAAATTTGACAACAATTATATTGATAGAAAGCTGGTAATCTCCTTAAGATGCCCTTTTCATTTTATCAAATTCGGGTGAAAAAAAAGTCGTCAACTACATTGTCAAAGTTTTAAACTGACATCGCCACTTTTTGGCCCCTCATGATCTTACACATACCCACTAATGTTATATTAAGAGAGATGATGACATTGGAAAGTTTGATCCTAGAAGTGATGAAGGTATATTTCTTGGATATTCATTGAAGAGAAAAGCTTATAGATGTTACAATAAAAGAACTAAGACTATTGTTGAGAGCACAAATGTAAAAGTTGATGAAAAGTTCAAAATTCAAGAAAGAATGCTTGATTATGAATCAGATGAAGGAACTCATCCTAGACCAAATCTAGAGACTACTGAATTATTGTATGAAACTGACAGTGATTTTTTGAATGAAAGCCACACTGAAGAAATCATTGAAGAACCTATAGAAGAAACAAGTACTAAGAAAATGACACCTAACATAAATTTAATAAGGAATCACCCTGTTGAGCAGATTATTGGAAGCATAGACAAAGGAGTTTTGACATGAAATAAGGTATGACTAGTCAGAATAATATCCTAGTAACTCAAGGATTGGACATCCTTTGACAGTGATTCATTGCTTAAAATTGTCACATATCTACTTAGAACATCATGCTAGACTTCATTAAATGTATCAATCTGAGAACATGAACTTGAGATGATGGTTGTAAAGTTTATGCTTTAGTTCTTTTCAAGACTCATTACTACTAAAGTAAAAGCTATTGCTACAGGAGGTTTATACTTAGAAATTGAAACTATAGATTGACTCAAAACTTAAAGGAAAGCTTAGAAGTAAATAGATAATGCTTCAAAAGTAAACCTATGCTATAGGAAATAGTCAGTGGTTTTGTTACTAGTGGTTGTAGGAGCAACAGTGCTTATCTACTTCAAAGAAACTTAACTAAATCCTACTTTAACTTAAAAAGGGAATTCACCTCTCGCGTGGGCCCCCATGGAAGTGTGAATGATTTACAACTCAGAGATTGAAATTTGGAACTATCATATATTCATTTAAAAAACATAAGTACGATATGGAATATCAAAGTATTTCACTTTGTTGCTAGATTACAGTATGAATTCCTCAAAACATCTAACTAGCTCGGAATAATAAGTTCTAGCTTATTTAAAAGAAACTATGAAAAATAGAACACCTAAAAACTAGGTCCTTCATTACATAGCATAAAAAATTTAGTTATAAGAATGATAGCATCATTTATGCAAGAGGATAAGCCATATTTAGTGCTTCAAGAATATAGGAACACTTTGTAACCAGATTGACTTGGTCTGAACCAGCAACCGCAAAGTTATGGAAGTAGTGGATTAATGATAAAATATGAAATAGTTACTCACCTTAAAAGACCCACTCATCCTTGAGTCTGTGGTCCTTGCTGAATTATTCTTCTCCTAAAAAAGGTTAGCATACTGGAATCTGCAACACAAATCCAAGGAAAAGATTATAATAAGTTTTCCTATTTTAATGTATCCTTGTCACACGGCTGCAGGAACACTACCCATTAAAACTAGAGAAGAGAAATACTAGATTTTATCATAATATCCATTAGTCTATATATATATTCAGTCTTGTCCTTAGTTTCAAAAGTATCAAATATACATATGGTTAAAGCATAGAAACATAAAAGTCTACATAATGTTTATGAAAAACCATAAGATATTTAAGTCTGGACTTAGAAAATCATAAAAAAAACATCCCATAAAATAGACTCATCATTCCCCCTAGCTTAGCTATTTGTTGGTCCCATAGTAAACAAATTCTTCAACCTGTTTGTCAATCTGTAATCAATAGTTGTCCTCTACCCAGTATCTCCTTTTGTAAGACTCCAATAGAATCCCTTTGTCTCTCTATGTCTTTTCCATCCGTCCTTCTCTTTCTTCATATCAAAGCTATCCAAATTTTTTGAGTTTGCAAGGAGAGGAGACATCAATAATGGAGGCTAAAAGGTTAGTGGGATCCAAAAACTTTCCTGCTCTCTTCCCAAGGAAATATACCAAGGTGTGCACTGATTTTCCATAGAAAAGTTGAGAGGTGAATGTGGTTCTCTATTTCTCAGCTCCCTAGATAAACTATTCCAATGCCACTAAATGGCATTTCTAGCCTCAAGCAATTTAGAATCTACTAGTTGTTCATATGCATTAAATGATTCATTTCTAAGTGGATAGATGACTTTGCTACTTGATTTAGAGGGGGCAATTCTTAACCAATTATAATAGTAAGTTCAAGGATCTTTGGCTTCAGGTCTTAGATACAGGGGAAATTTTGGCTCCAAATCCCTATACACTTTGTCTTGAGTGTCCCAACTAATCTCATTTTGTACCCAGGACATAAGGGCTCTAAGCTGAATATCCCCAACACAAAGTAAGGGATTCCAAACTCAGTCATTTGGGATTGCAAGGTTGTGGAGATAGAGTTCACATAATAGATTTTGAATGGTTGCAGGAGAGTTATGGAAGGCTTGAGAAAAATGAGTAGGCTCTTGCAATGAGGGAGATTTGTCTTGCGTAATGCAAGTCATCTGATAGTTTAACAATTTTTCTTTAAGAAACAAGGCATAGACAGGTGATGGGGATCTATAGCCCATCAGGTTAGGAATTAGAGATGTGATTTTGTTAAGCTTCACACTCAGTTGTTCTACTCTTTCCTCTTGAACAAGTGTCTCCTGATAGTGATAGTCTATTACCCTATTTAGTTCTTTTCATTGTTGTTTCCACTACTCTCTCTCAGAAACTAATTTCTTAGATAATTGAAAGATAAAAGATAACAAAGATGCTAAAATAAATTGATCTAACATTGAATTAATGCAAGAGTTGTCTGTTGTTTTAGGAATAGATAACTTACCATTGTTAGCACTTTCCCTCTTCAAAGGATCTATCTAGATAATCATAAACCACTCAGTATTAGAGCATTGCTGAGCCACTAAGGATAATGTATATAATCCTTCATTCAAAATTTTCTCTTCTACCTTATTAACAAGGTCTGCATCAATATCAATGTTCTCTTCATAGGGACTCCTTTTTGTTGTAGGAGAAAACATTGTGTCATCTTCTTCCTTGATGTAACTATCTAAGTCATCGCTATCTGAGTCATTTTTTGGAGGGCTCCTAGAAGTTGAACCTCTTCTCTGAAACACATAAGCTTGCTCTTCTGAGCTGGAGTCATCACCAATTATAATGACTTCTGTATTTGCTAGCTTATTAGGAACCTGCTCTATTTCAAAATTAGGAAACCCCTCAAATGTTTCCTTCTACATAATCTAAGTCCCCTATTCTTCTTGCCTAGAGATTTTAGGTTGTATTTTAGCTTCTTGTCAAATGTTTCTAACCTCTTCTTCCTTCCATCTAGAATCTTGTTCTACATTTGCTTCATCAACTAGAATCTCTACAGTTGTGTTTAACTTCCTCCTATTACTTCTCCTTAATGGATTTTCTTCCTTCTTTTCAGAAATTTCCTTTTTCTGGAAGTGCTTGTGGCTATAGGAGATGCCTTAGCTTGCTGACCAGTACCAAGGTTATTTTTATTTTTCTTGTCCTTCAAGGAAACCTTTTTCACTGTAGGAGAAACTTCAGCCTTTTCTACATAAGTCTCCAATTCCTCTTCATGAACTGACCTTGAAGTAGAGAAATGAGGGGAATTAGGGGTCTTAACCCTAGATTTCTTCTTGGATGAAGAACATTGTCCAAGTTCAATAAAAAATTTCCTAACCCCTTTATTGGTTTGAATCCTCTATCCCACTCTTCGCTCAATTGGTTCTGGGGTTGGTTCCTTAAACCATTACAGTAGAAATTCATCCCAAGATATTTCTGACTACTCCCTTAAGCCTTTCTCAACTATTCATTTGATTAAATAGTGATGTGAGAAAAAATTACATTTACCCTTGTGAACTAGAGTGGCCTGTTTCGACAAGATGCTAAACACAAAACTAGGAACATTGATAGGCCTATTGTCATATCTTAGATAGCTCAAAAATTTAAAGTGAATGAAATGCAAGAATGAATGCCATCCTTCGCAAGTGAAATATATAATGACATGAACCACACATTTCCTAAATGGCTCTACAAGAGATAGTCTAAATGTACCTTATTTCTGGTCAACTTCAAGTGGTGGGTCTAAATACAGAGTGAACTGAGCTCTAGACGTGGTTGGATCAAGATTTTCTATAAATTCCTCCCCTTCCTGCGGTAACCCCATAATGTCTACCAAAATTGCCTATGAAAATCAAACCCTCAGTCCTTTGACTATAACCACTTCATCTTTTAATGAGTTCAGAAATTGTAGTGCAACTTCATCATCCTAGCTAGTTAGCTTCTGAATATAATCCCACCAACCCCTTTCCTGAAAATATGGCCTATAGGCTTGGTCTTCTAGAAAAACATTATGCATAGTGGGATCCCTATGAATGAGGTCACCTCCTATCTCAGGTTGCCAAGATACCCAAAATGGAGTTACAGGAGATAAAAAATAGACAAGAACAATTTCGAACAAGGAGGCTTGAAAAGGAAGGTTACAGGAAGATTTCAAATTTGGAAATTTCAAGCAGTGAAGCTCATAAAATGAGCTCATAAGTAATATAAATGCAAATTATTTCTTAACTTCTCATAATTACTCATAAGTACTCTCCGCAAAACTTGTACTTAACATAACTTGCCACCTTTACTTCATATGTGTGAAATAACAATGCAGCACAATGATTTTGAAAAAATGTCAAATCATAATAAGAAATGCAAGTACGATAGGATAAAAGAATAAATATAAAGATTTCATAAACATAATGACCAAAAAGATATAACTTCCCCCCAGCTAAATTAGGCAAGTGGTCCCACACTTGCACAGGTGACAAGGCATACGAGAAAATAATTGGAAAACAAATTAAACTTTCATACCTTGGAAAGTGTACTAACCGTAATTGCTGGTGAGGTGGCAGTCATTGTTATCAACTAATGAAGAATCAAATGAGGTGTATGGGTGATAGATAAGAAATGAAATGGAAGCTTATTATGGAGAAGTGACTTTCGTTAAGAAAGTGTTTATTATGAAAGTGACAAGATCTTCTAGAGTGAGGAAGGGAAATGAGCAAAAGGCTCATTACGAGTTGCTGCAAGAAGTGTGCCACCAATGGCAAAAGAGAATTGCTACAAGAACTCATTCTTACTCTAGGGTTTGTGATATAACTTCAATATGTGACCATTGACCAATAATTTGAAATGAACTAGATCAACTATGGAAAGCTGAACCACTCCATTTGGAAATACTGTAATTATCTCATATGGTCTGAGCCACCTAGTTTGGAATTTCCCTGGGTTATGCTAATAGCAGGAGTCATAGAGGAGCACCTAGTCACCAACATAAAAGACTTTGTCCTTAACATACTTTTCATGCCATTGCTTATGCTGGTGTTGTATCAATTCTATGTTGTGCTGGGCAGATTTTTGCCACTTATCAAGGCCATTCAAACTCAAGATCCATTATTGTTGTGCTAGAGTGAGATCCATCCCAAGATCAAGAGTTTCCCTAAGTGTCTTATGTTCAAACTCTATAGGCATGACTACAGAGTGACCATATACAAGCTCAAATGGTGTGAAACTAGTTGTAGACTTCCATGTAGTTCGGTAAGCCCAAAGTACTTTAGGAAGTTGGATAGCCCAATCTTTCTTCTGGATGGTTACTATTTTAGTGAGAATAGACTCCAACTCCCAATTGGTAACTTCTACCTACCCATTAGCTTGGGGTTGATAGGGTGAAGATTTACCATGCCTAATGTTATATTCTTCCATCAAAGAAGCAATCAAATTCAAAGTAAACTAAGGATCTTCACCAGATTGAATCTCCCTTGGTACCCCAAATCAGGTGAAGATGAATTCATAAAGGAACTTTGCAACATTGTTATCCCTTGGGTGCTTCATAGGTTTAGCCTCAGCCCACTTTGTAACATAGTCAATGTATACAAGGATATTGTATTTTCCTTGTTAAGAGGGCTTAATAGGACCAACAAAGTCAATCCCCTATTTATCAAAGGGTGTGACAACTACCCATGGTGCAAGGGCATTTCTTTTGTCTTTGTAGATCATCCCATGTGTTGGCATTTGTCACACTTTTTGGTGTACTGAGCAGCATCTTTGTGTAAACTGGACCAATAGTAACCTGTAGTCAAAATCTTCAATGTTGTTCTTTTGGTAGCAAAATGTCCACCACAAGGTTCATCATGACATGCCTTGAGGATATCATATGTTTCATCCTCTCTTATGCATCTTCTAGTTACTTGATCAGGACCAATATAAAACATGAATTCATATATCCATGAATAATTAAAGCTCTTTTCAGTCAACAATCTTTTTTGCTTTAGCAGAGAAATGAGTTGGTGTTTTACCAGTGGTGAGATAATTGGCAATATCGGCATACCAGGGATTGTGTGCAGACAGTAGGAAGATATGTTCATCAAGAAAACTATCATCGATGGTTGTAGGATCATCAGGTAAATGTAGCCTAGAAAGAAAATCAGCTACCACATTTGTCTTACCAGGTTTATCTATTATGGTAATGTCAAATTCCTACATAAGAAGCAACCAACGAGCCAATCTTCTAGAGATTGCAAGCTTGTTCATGAGATACTTAATAGTAGAGTGGTCGGTATGCACATAGATCTCATATCCAATAATGTCATGTCTGAATTTATTCAGGGCATAAATGATTGCAAGAAGTTATTTTTCAGTGACAGTGTAATTAAACTCAGCTCCTTATAAATTTTTATTGATAAAGTAAATTGCATGCTCAACTGAGTCCACCTTCTGACCAAGAACAACAACAATAGCATAGTTTGAGGCATTTGTATGAATGTGAAAAGGTAAGCCCCAATTAGGTCCTCTCAAAATTGGTGTTGTGGTGAGAACTTCTTGAAGCTGCAAGAAAAACTTTGCACAGTCAGAGTCCCAAGCGAAATTAGTATCCTTTTTTAGCATATTATACAATGTTGTTGCAAGCTGATTAAAATCCTTTATAAAACTTCTATAATACCTGACATGTCCAAGAAAACTTTGCACATCTTTTTAGGGTCCACTTGAATACCTTTTGAAGATATGAAATGTCCTAAGACAACCCCTTCTTCCATCATCATGAAGCACTTTTTACTATTTAGAGTGAGATTATAATCATGACATCTCTGAAGGACTTTCTCTAAATTTTTCTTAGCCTCATCAAAAGTATGCTCATATGTAGTAAATTTGTCCATGTAGATCTCCATGTAATCAATAGATACATCAAAGAAGATACTTATCACAACTCGGTGGAAAGTGGCAGGAACATTGCACAACCCAAAAGCTAGTACTGAATAGGAAAATGTGCCCCATGGGTAGGTGAATGTTGTCTTCTCCTGGTCTTTAGGGGCTATTTGTATCTGATTATAACCACTGAATCCATCTATGAATGACAATGGAAAGTGGTCCTTCTTAGTGGTTGTGTTAAGCTCCCTATAGTCAACACAAACTCTCCACTTCCCTCCTTTCTTCGGTACTATAACAAGAGGGGAGACCCACTGACTATCTAAAATGGGATAAATGAATCCAACATTTAACAAATTTTGCAACTCATTCTTAACTATATCCCTTAATGTTGGATTAACCCTTCGTTGAGGCTGGTGGACAGGTCTGCAGTCAAGACTAATATAGATTTTATGAGTGTAGAGTTTAGGATCTAGACCTTTCATGTCAGTGTAATCCCAAGAAAAATCTTGTTGATATTCTTTTAGAAGCTGCAGGACAACTTTCTGCTAAGAGAGTGTCAAAGCATTGTTTATATTTAACTCCCATCCTGGGCTGACTTCTAGCTTAATGACCTTTTCTACCATGGACAACTGAGCAATTGGAGAAAACTCCATTTCATGAGGCAATAATGTATGAAGGAATTATGAAGTTTCAGAATACTGTGGAGCATTTGAAGGTGGTAACAAAGTTTCAAGAACACAGTCTTCTTGGGAACATGTTGAGGATTACACTCCATATTCATTCATGATAATGGAGGAAATTATATCATCTTCTCCCCTAAAGGCTACAAATGGTTCCCTGGATATCATCATTAATTGGTGAATGGAATTGACCTTAGGTTCAATATCACCCAAGTCTGGCTAGATTATCTGATCATCTTGCAATAGAGGTTGAGCTGGGGAATATAGAGTCAAATTTTTAGTGTTGACTCCATTAGATATAGTAATTTTTCCTGATCGACAAGCTATATAGACATCTATAGTAGCCAGCCAAGGTCTACCTAGAATTATTGGATACCCTCCCATGTTAGCCTTTGGAGAAAGGACAAAAATTTCAACTAGATATTCCCAAGAATTCAAGGTGACTATTACATCCTCTACCATCCCATCAAGTGTAATTGTGGAACTATCAGCAAGCTAAAGGATGGTTGGGGTTTCCCTAAGACTGATGATATGCAACTGAGATATTACTTCCTTGTTCATGACATTTATAGATACACCTAAGTCAACTAGAGCATTTTGGACTTGTATTCCTTGAATAGTGACTGTGACTACAGGGCTACCAGGATCAGAATACTTTAGAACTATCAATTTCTCCAACATCAGATTAGATAACTGGCCTAGGACATGTATGGTTTTAGGATCCTTTTTCTTCCTCCTGGGCTATTTGATACAAGCTTCCTTCATGAATTTAGTATATGCAGGCACTTCCTTTATGGCATCTAGCAGTGGTATTTTAACTATCATTTGCTTTAGTTGGGAAAGCAAGTCCAACATTGCTTGATTTTCCACTAGTGTAGCTTGTTCCTCCAACCTATGAGGTAATGGGGGCTCTTAAGTTGCACAAGCAGCAAGTTTGACTGGTACCTCAGTTGGCTCTGTCAAGGCATCCTCAACTTCAGTGATGATAGGTTACTATGGAGGAGAAAGAGTTGTGCCAGACCTTAAATGAATATTATTAATGGAAATAGCATAGCTCTGCTTCTGTGTTGTTGGTTTAGCATTGTTGGGATTAGGAGTAGGTTGAGTAGGCAATTGAGTTTGTTTAGGGGAAGTAGTATTGGCTATAGGAGGAGGCATTAGAGCTTGTTGCTAAGGTGGTGGAATCAAAGCTTGTTGGCTTGATTGGTTCATCCAATTGTGTAGTTGTTGCCACCCCTACTAGGATTGTTGCTAGGGTTGCTGAGGTTGTGACCAACCCTATTGAGATTGCTGCCATCCTAGTTGATGCTACTACCAACCTTGCTGAGGTTGTTGCCAACCTTGCTGAGGCTGCTGCCAACTTGGCTGATGCTGCTGCCAGCCTTGCTGAGGTTGTTTCCAACCTTGCTAAGGCTGCTGGCAACTATTATACCCACTAAATCCACTATGTTGTTAATTTTTCTATGCATTATCACTATTAAAATTTTGAAGAGGATCTTGGGGAATACTTGGTCTCTGAGCCCATGGTCTTCGTTGGGAAACAGAGAGCACCTCTCCATTCTCATCAATGGCTTTGAACTTGGTGGTTCTATTACCAGTGGCTGCAAGAGCAACAGTGCTTATCAACTTCAAAGAAACTTAACTAAATCCTACTTGAACATAAACAAGGAATTCACCTCTCGCATGGCCCCATAGAAGTGTGAATGATTTACAACTCAAAGATTGAAATCTAGAACTATCATATATTCATTTAACAAACATAAGTACAATATGGAATATCAAAGTATTTCACTTTGTTGTTGGATTATAGTATGAATTCCTCAAAACATCTAACTAGATCAGAATCATAAGTTCTAGCTTATTTAAAAGTAACTGAGAAAAATAGAACACCTAAAAACTAGGTCCTTCATTACATAGCATAACAACTTCAGTTATAAGAATGACAACATCATTTATGCAAGAGGATAAGCCATATTTAGTGCTTCAAGAATTTATGAACACTTGGTAACCAGATTGACTTGGTCTGAACTAGAAACCACAAAGTTATGGAAGTAGTGGAGCCATGATAAAATCTGAAATAGTTACTCTCCTTAAAAGACCCACTCATCCTTGAGTCCATGGTCCTTTCTAACTTATCCTTCTCCTACAAAAGGTTAGCATACTAGAATCCGCAACACAAATCCAAGGCAAAGATTATAATAAGTTTTCCTATTTTAATGTATCCTTGTCACATGGCTGCAGGAAAACTACCCATTAAAACTAGAGAAGAGAAATACCAGATTTTATCATAATATTGATTAGTCTATATATATATTCAGTCTTGTCCTTAGTTTCAAAAGTATCAAATATACATATGGTTAAAGCATAGACACATAAAAGTCTACATAATGTTTATGAAAAACCATAAGATATTTAAGTGTGGACTTAGAAAATCATAAACAAAACATCCCATAAACTAGACTCATCAAGGTACAAGAACAATTGTGTTTGATTTCTGAAATTGAACCTAAATCTACTAGTGAAGCTTGTGAAGATGAACATTGGATTAAAGCCATGAAAGAAGAACTAGATCAAATTGAAAAGAAAAAGACATGGGAATTGGTCCCTAGATCTAATAGATAAGAATGTTATAGGAACAAAATGGGTATTCAAAAATAAGATGAATGAACAAGGATAAGTAGTAAGAAACAAAGAAAGATTGGTATGTAAAGGATACTCATAGCAAGAAGGAATTGACTACGAAGAAAATTTTGCACCAATAGCAAGAATTGAAGTAGTAAGAATGTTTTTTGCCTATGCAGCTTACAAGAAATTCAAAGTGTATCATGTGGATGTGAAGTTAGCATTTATGAATGGAGAATTGGAAGAAGAAGTCTACATTGAGCAGCCTGATGGTTTTCCTTTGACTCAAGAAGGAGATATGGTAAGTAAATTGAAGAAATCTTTATATGGATTAAAGCAAGCACTCAGAACTTGGTATGCGAGATTGGATAAGTATTTGTTAAAATTAGGATTTACAAAAGGCACAACTAATAGCAACCTATACACAAAAGAAATTGAAAATGGTTTGTTGGTTGTTGTTATTTTTGTTGATGATATTATCTTTGGAGGAGAAGATGAAGCCAGTGATAAATTTGCAGATGAAATGAAGACTGAATTTGAAATGAGTATGATTGGTGAAATGAAATACTTTTTAGGATTGTAGATAACACAAAACAATGTTGGTATCTTTGTAAGTTGAACAAAATACTTGAATGATTTATTGAAGAGATTTGGAATGGAGAACTGTAAACCAGTTGGAAAACCTATGGTAACTGGACACAAGTTATCTAGCATAGATGAGACTCCTATAGTGGAACATAAGAAGCATAAATATATGTGTTGGGGCTTCTTCTTGTAGGACGAAAATTGAATCAATATATGGGCTTGATTCTCGGGGTAGGCACTCAAGTTTGACAAGAAAATAGTCCAATTGATGAGGATTGAAAAGAATCCTCCTTCTTCTTTGAGCCCCACATCACTCATGCGGGTATTGCCTTATCTGCACACTCAAGACACCTCATGATAAACAATAGGCCTATAGATACATTATTTTGGAATAGTCTTCAAACCCTTATAGGTATCATGTACCCCAATGAAGCCAATTCTTATGCAATAGCCCTATTTGCATAGAATGAGTCTAAAGACTAGAGAGGACCTCCTACTACCACTACCAACATGAAAGGGAAAGGTATTTTATTTGAATGATTGATGTTGGGTTGAATGGACCCCTGAAATACCCTTAGTCTCTCATAGACCAATGCCTTATGCAATGGGCAATAGAGTCAAATACCTCAGTGCAACAAAGAGCTATGAAACAAGAAGACAAAATATTCAAGTATGATGATGCTTTACATCAACCATACACCATTAATCAGACTATATATTATCAAACCACTTGTGTATCCAAATGTGTTATCACCCATTCAAAGGATTTTAACCCTCCCCTTAGAAGAGACCTATAAACAAGTGATACATTGATCAGCATCCACTGCAAGACAAGCATGAAGTACCCTTGATACCCCAGCTCATACACACCTGAAAACTTTTCCTAGACCTAGTTGCTTCTGCGAAAATAACTCTATTGTAGACAAATAGGAAATGCATATAGAAAGATCAAAACACCATTAATGTCATAATCAATAAGTCTAAACACCAAGATAGAGACAATCTGATAACAAAAGAAACATATTGGATCTCATACATAAGACAAACTATCACAATTTGTATTATATTCTCAAGACCAGAAAGGAAAGAGGGAACACCCTATATGCAGAGAATAAGGCAATATTTACAAGGAAGAACATTCATGGAACTTGAATCATGGACATCCAAAATTGTGGAACCCTTACAAAGTAAAAAATATAGCCCTTTATACCCCTTAGTCATCTTGAAATCCCAAAACATGATGCAACAAGCTACGAATGACTAGGGTTAGGTTTTCACACACCAGGCCAACTAGAAATAGTCACAAATTTATTACAGGGGAAGAAACCTAGGCAACCAGGAGAAAGGAGATCCTAGAAAGATCCTAAATCATGACAAATTCTCTGAGAAAGTACTAAGAACCATGAAAATGCTAAAATTGTCAACCTGCTCAGTCACCTGCAACATACCTCGAGCACAAAAAACATATTACAGACCCCTACAAATGATCATGGAGCACCCTGAACCACACTACATCCACTGGCACCACTAACCAAATCAAATCCATCTGAAGAAACCATAAAAATGAGTCCTTTCTGTCGCTAGAAACCCTCAAAAAATTCAAATTTGAAATACAACAGTCATTTCCAGGGTGCCAGTAGCATATCAGCGGTCCACATTTGAAATTAGGTCAACTTTACATCACGACTGTCAGATCCTTCACTTTTCACAAGCTCTATGATTCATCTTTTAAAAGGACCCCAGTCAAATATAGCGAACTAGCGACCGAAGACCTTTTCCAGTTCATAGAAAACTTTATCTCTCCGCCATTTCTTCTCGTGAATGAGTGAAGCCCATTGAAATTTATTGGGCTACTAAACATATTTATTTGGATTGCTAGACTTTAGACCCCCGTGTGGGCCTAATTTGCACCAATTTTCATCACATCATTCGCTGAGACTGCCTGATCATCACTGACAAAGGACCCACTCTCTATAAGCCTATAAATTGGATGGTGGGTGCAAGATCTCATGGCTCTAACACCACCCATGAGATAATGCACCAACCGTAGATCTTGTCCTCATCACTGACCTCTCTAACAATGGCCCCAACCTACTTTATTATCCATGCCAACCAATGAGGAGATGCCATTTGTGTACACATAGTAGTGGACGCACTATACTTTATCGCTTTTGAAAAAGGTGAAATCGACGGCCGGCGTAAGATCTCATACCTCTGACTGTAGATTTACTGCAAGTGTTAGGACCCTCTGACAAGTTGGAAACCAGGTCCCACTGACAACTGCCAACACTTTAAATCATGGACCAATCAAAAACTGCCCACTGTGCCTATGTTTTATTTTGGACCCACCTTTATCTCTAACATGAACACTTGGAGGATCAGACGAATGGCACATGATCTCAAGGGCTCAAAAGATTCTATGAGATCATGCTCCCACCATAGATTTGGAATCTATTACCGATGACATAAAGCCTGACCCTACCATGCTGCATAGGATACCTTGACAAATGAGAGATTGCGACATTGCAAAATTCAGTAAGTAGATGAACCACTTTTTCTTCGTTCACGGGACATTCTGACAACCCTGCCACTTCATTGATTCTTTTGACCAATAGGGAACTACCATGTGTGCTGAAATGGAAATGGACCTGCCTGCCTAAAGCATTACATCATGAAAAGGAATCAATAATCATCGTAAGATCGCAAGCCTCTGACAAAACCCTTGTGAACTTATGACAACCATAGGATTAAAATGGTGTCAGAGTAAGGCCCAAGAAAGATTTAAGCCGAAACTATAGAAAAATTAAAGGCACAGAACTTAGGAAAAATTAAACCTACTAGACTTATGGACTTAGGAAAAATTAAAGCGCTAGGCAGATAGACTTAGGAAATATTTGCGCACATGGGTTTTAGGGAACTTAAGTGGCCCAAAAAGGTAACATTAAAATAGAATAGGGTCAGGGTAAAACAAAGGGTTTTTCAAAGTAATGACTAGTTTTTGGAATTTTGCTTAGGGTTTTAGCTAGAAAAATGAAAAATACTACAAAGGCTAGGGGAAAGATGATGAAGCCATGAAATATTTAACAGGTGCTAAGAGCGGCTCTAGTTGGGGATGATGGGTAACTTGTGCCCATACAAGAATATAGGATTTCTGGGAGAGCAGACCACCTACTAGACAAAAACTAGGGACCTCAAAAACTGGCAACCAAACTAGGGAGATAGGAAGGGAAACAAACACAACAGGAAAGGGAAAGATATTTACAAAATTTATAATATTTACAAAGGCCCAGGGCCCCAAAACTTTTGATCAGTTTTTACCTCTATCAAATAAATAATTTTCATCTCCATTTAGGAGAGGAAAACTAAAAATACATCTTTCATCCAGCCTACCAAAAACATTGTGATCCACATTTAGCAAATGATCATCACACTCACCATCATCTAGCAAGACAAAGATACCAAACTACCATGAGTGCTAATCATTGTGTGACACCAAAACATCACACTTTTCACTTTCACTGTCATGCTAAAAGAGGAGACTTTCCAACTTAACACCATGGCTGGAAGCATCAACATTATGACCATTAGTTTTCAATAAATAATAAACACTTTCTATCTCCCTACTTTGCAAACTAATATAAAACTTCTCCAAACAAAAATCTAATTGCATAAAAATGGAAAAAACTTGCTGACCAAAAATCACATCAGCATCTCCTAGAGAGGAACAAGCACTGTCAGCTAATGACCCATTAGTCATTTGCAAACTTGAGAGAACCCCTTCAGATTTACCACATTCTCTAGCATCAAAATATAACAAGAACCACTGACATTAGGCTCTTAAAAACTAAATCCACACTAGTACACATATCATCATACTCATCAAATATGACATTATCAAATTCATTACAATGATATGTACTATCCTCTTGCATATCAAAAATAGGAGAAAGGACATCCACAAATGTTTCCCACATCATGCCATTGCTTGAATCATCTTCATAAAAAATAATATCTACCAGGCATGGGATTTTGGAAACAAATTCAGGAGTGCGTCTCTGAAATTCTACATCCAAGAGCTCTGAAATTTTCTCACTACTTAGTAAGCATTGAACTTCACATTCTATCTCATTGGTCTCACTGCAAATGCTGCAAACATCTTCCTCATCTGAGACAAGAGCTGAAACTTCTTGTGTCACAATATCTTGTGCAAAGTCATCATTGCAGGAACTTTCACTGTAGGAACTTACATCTATTGTAGATTCATCTTTTATCTCTTGATAACCACAAGTTCTATTATCAACATTAGCATCACAAGACTCATCCTCCACAAATGAAGCCAACCATCCTTTAACATTTTCTAGTGCTTCATTCCTAAAGGATGTAGACCAACTGACTAACTCAAGCATACCAAGTTCTAAAAACATTTCAGCATATTGGGAATCTTGAAGCTCAATCCCCATAAGAAAATCATCACAAGCTACAAGAAATTTCTTATCGTAAGAATGGGATGACTCCCCTTTTCTTTCTCCTATTGTACATCTTAAAATCTTTATGCAAGTCTGTTGGATTTTTTGACTCATCAAATAAATATCTCTTTCTCTATTAATATTTCTAAAATCTGACAGAGAACTTTCAGACCTAGAAACATCATCTTGATTCATCAAGGCTGGAAACTCCATTTCAATATACTGACAAAACAATGTAGCTTGTTCTCATGACAACACTTTTATCCAAATTAATGCAACCACTGACCTTATCAAACCTCAACATATTTTTGATACTCTTTACAACAACCAAAGCTTCTATCCAAAAATATGATCAAACTTTCAAAATTAATTTCCCTTTTTCAATGATGACTTGTTCACCTAATTAGGGACTGTTCTTGCTTAATGAAATAGGATTACCTGGAGATGTTGTGAATGCTACAAAATGTCAATCTGAAGTCTCCTCCAGATCACCTTTCAAACTTTGGTAGAGCCACCACCTCTTTGCAGAGGACAAATCTAAATCAGTTGAGAACCTTTCCCAACTCTAAACCTTCTTCAAAACCCACAATCATAACACAAACTCACAAGATAACTGCTTGTCAGGACTACAAATATATCACACTTTGTTACAAACACTGACCAAACAAAGACTTAGAGTCACCACTCAACACTTAGTGAGAAGATTTTACAAGTGTGTTTTTTACTTTTGACTCTTTTCTATGGCCGTCCCCAGTAGAGTCACTAGTTTGTTGGGGCTTCTTCTTGTAGGACCAAACTCGAATCAATATATGGGCTTGATTCTTAGGCTAGGCACTCAATTTTGACAAGAAAACAGTCCAATTGATGAGGATTGAAAAGAATCCTCCTTTTCTTTGAGCCCCACATCACTCAAGTGGGTATTACCTTATCTGCACACTCAAGACACCTCATGATAAACAATAGGCCTATAGATACATTATTGTGGAATAGTCTTCAAACCCTTATAGGTATCCTATACCCCAATGAAGCCAATTCTTATGCAATACCCCTATTTTCATAGAATGAGTCTCAAGACTAGAGAGGACCTCCTACTACCACTACCAACATGAAAGGGAAAGGTATTTGATTTAAATGATTGATGTTGGGTTGAATGGACCCCTAAAATACCCTTAGTCTCTCATAGACCAGTGCCTTATCCAATGCACAATAGAGTCAAATACCTCAGTGTAGCAGAGAGCTATGAAACAAGAAGACAATATATTCAAGTATGATGATGCCTTACATCAACCATACACCATTAATCAGACTATATATTATCAAACCACTTGTGTACCCAAATGTGTTATCACCCATTCAAAGGATTTTAACCCTCCCCTTAGAAGATACCTATAAACAAGTGATACATTGATCAGCATCCACTGCAAGACAAGCATGAAGTACCCTTGATACCCTAGTTCATACACACCTGAAAACCAGTCCTAGACCTAGTTGCTTCTATGAAAACAACTCTATTGTAGACACATAGGAAATGCATATAGAAAGATCACAACACCCTTGATGCCATAATCAATAAGTCTAAAACCCAAGATGGAGACAATCTGATAATAGTAGAAACATATTAGATCTCATACATAAGACAAACTATCACAATTTGTATTATATTCTCAAGACCAAAAAGGAAAGAGGGAACACCCTATATGCAAAGAATAAGGCAATATTTACAAGGTAGAACATTCATGGAACCAGAATCATGGACATCCAAAATTGTGGAACCCTTACAAAATAAAAAATATAGCCCTTTATACCCCCTAATCATTTTGAAATCCCAAAACAAGATGCAACAAGCTACGGATGACTAGGGTTAGGGTTTCACCCTCCAGACCAACTAGAAATAGTCACAAATTTATTATAGGGGAAGAAACCTAGGAAATTAGGAGAAAGGAGATCCCAGAAAGATCCTAAATCATGACAAATTCCCTGAGAAAGTACTAAGAACCATGAAAATGCCAAAATTGTCAACCTGCTCGGTCACCTGCAACATGCCTCGAGCACAAAAAATATAGGACAGACCCCTGCAAATGATCATGGAACACCCTAGACCACACTACATCCACTAGCACCACCAACCAAATCAAATCTGACTGAAGAAACCATAAAAACCAATCATTTCTATCACTGGAAACCCTCAAAATTCAAATTTGAAATACAATGGTCATTTCCAAGGCACCAGGAGCATATCGATGGTCCACATTTGAAATTGGGTCAACTTTATATCATGACCATCAGATCCTTCACTTTTCACAGGCTCTATGATTCATCTTTTAAAAGGACCCCAATCAAATTTAGCGAACTTGCGACTGAAGACCTTTTCTAGTTCGTAGAAAACTTTATCTCTTTTCCATTTCTTCTCACGAATGAGTGAAGCCCATTGAAACATATTTATCTAGATTGTTAGACCTTAGAACCCTTCCTGGGCCCACTTTGCACCACTTATCATCACATCATTCACTAAAACCACTTGGTCATCACTAACAAAGGACCCACTCTCTATAAGCCTATAAATCGGATGGCAGGTGCAAGATCTTATGGCTCTGACACCACCCATGAGATCATGTGCCAACCATAGATATTTTCCTCATCACTAACCTCTTTGATAATTGCCCCACCCTACTTTATCATCCACATTGACCAGTGAGGAGACACCATTTGTGTACATGTAGTATTGGACCCGCTATACTTTATCACTTCTGAAAAAGGTGAAATTGACGGCCGGCGTAAGATCTCATACCTATGACACATCCCATGAGAACTTACACCAATCATAGATTTACTGCAAGTGTCAGGACCCTCTAACAAGTCAGAAACCAGGTCCCACTGACAACTACCAACACATTAAATTGTGGACCAATCAAAAACTACCCACTGTGCATACGTGTTATTTTGGACCCACCTTTATCTCTTACATGAACACCTAGAGGATCAAACGGATGGCACATGATCTCAATGGCTCAAAAGATTCTATGAGATGATGTGCCCACCATAGATTTGGAATCTATTATCGATGACATAAAGCTTGAACCTACCGTGCTACATAGGAGACCTTGACGAATGAGAGACTACCACGTTGCAAAATCTAGTAAGAAAACGAACCACTTTTTCTTCATTCATGGGACATTCTGACAACCCTACCACTTCATTGATTATTTTGGCCAATAGGGAACCACCATGTGTGCTAACATGGCAATGGACCCACCTGCCTGAAGCATTATGTCATGAAAAGGAATCAACAGTCATCGTAAGATCGGAAGCCTCTAAAAAAACCCTTGCAAACTTATGAGAACCATAGGATTAAAATGGTGTCAGAGCCAGGCCCATGAAAGATTTAAGCTGAAACTATAGAAAAATTAAAGGTGCAGGACTTAGGAAAAATTAAACTAGCCAGACTTATGGACTTAGGAAAAATTAAAGTGCTAGGTAGATAGACTTAGGAAATATTTGCACACATGGGTTTTAGGGAACTTAAGTGGCCCAAAAAGGTAACGTTAAAATAGAACAGGGCCAGGGTAAAACAAAGGGTTTTTCAAAGTAACGGCTAGTTTTTGAAAATTTGCTTAGGGTTTTAGCCAGAAACATGAAATATACTACAGAGGCCAGGGGAAAGATGATGAAGCCATGAAATTTTTAATAGGTGCTAACAATATGATTGGAGGATTGCAATATTTGACTCATATAAGACCTAATGTAGTTGGAATTGTAGCAAGATTTCAAGCTAAAACCAAAGAATCACAATATGCAGTAGTAAAGAATACTAAGATACTTAAGAGGCACAATTGAGTATGGATTATGGTATGAAAAATTTGATGATTTTACCCTATGTGTATATACAGATGCTGATTGGGGAGGTAGTGTTGATGAAAAAAAGAGCACCAGTGGTGGAGCATTTTTCCTTGGAGGAAGATTAGTTTCTTGGCTAAGCAAGAAGTAGAATTATATTTCATAGAGCACAGCAAAAGCAGAATATGTGGCAGCAGAAAACAATTGTAATCAGATAATTTGGATGAAGAAAATGTTGAAGGATATTGGAATAAAATTTGTTGAGTCGATTATTATACATTGTGATAACACTAACACAATTAGTATGTCTAAGAACCCAATGTTACACCCTAAGACAAAGCATATAGATATAAAGTATCATGTAGTGAGAGAGAAAGTGGCAGAAAAAGAAGCCAGACTTAAGTACATAAGCACAAAGGAATAGATTGTAGATATATTTACAAAGCCTTTGCTTAGGGATACATTTGAGTATCTGAGAGGTATGCTTCGGGTTGTGCCCTAGCCTACTTTTGAGAAGTGATGCAGATTTTTGCATCCATCTAGTAGTATATGAGCCCTATCTTTCTTCTAGACTGGATGGTGGTACTTCCTCTATGGGGGAGTGTGTATCTGAGCTGAGTCATGAGGACTCTAGTGAATGTATTTTTTGAATAGTGTCTTTTGACATTGAAGTTGTTGTTGACATAATGATGAAACATCTATCATTGATGTTAATGGGGGAGAAGTATACATGAAAAATTATCTATTACAGAGAGTTGAATAGGAAAATGAAGCAATATTTGATTGATGAAGAGGATATGAAATCATTTCAGAGAAGCAGTGTTGCAATGTTGGTATTCATGGAACTTGGATGTTTTTTCATCTATGTTTCCATCAATGCCAATGAGGGAGATTGTTAGGAATGAATTCTGAATATATCCTATGGGGGAGTATTTGCAGCCATTTTGTAGTAGTTTTTGTTGCATTCATGACTATGATTGTCATTGATGTCAACACAATGATCTACTGAAGATTAGTAGAGAAGCAGAAAGTGTTTGAGTTAGCGCACTTGGGATATTGAAGATGAAGCTAGCTGGATTTAGGGAATTACTCTATGATGTTCTATAAGATTGTGGTTAAGAATGCAAATGAAAATTCATTTATTCATGATAGTTATGAGGAAATCAGTGGAAGTAGTACTCAGGCAGTGTTCTTGAGTAGCGGTTTGTGGAAATCGGATGATATCTCCTAATCAGGATGGAATCTGATCATGCCCAGTTATGAGGTAGTTGAAGACATGATGTTGGTGACATGGACGTGAGTGTAAGATCCAAGGTCACATGAGTGAAGAATTATCTTAATTGGAAGCTGACACTTTTGTGTAAATTTTATGTAACCTGTGCAAAATTTTATTTTTTAATTTGCATGCTAACTCATTTGTAATTACTTGAGTGGAGTATAAAGGAAATAATTTTTTCTTTGTTGTAATATGAACATGAATCACTAATTGTGAATTGTGGAAGTGTGCAATACTTGTTGGAAGAGGATATGCAAAGTATAGAGATCTAGTATGGAGATCTATAGAAGTAGTTGGTGCGGTTTGCAATAGTCAGAGAAGAAGTATTGAATTGTTGAGATCAGTAATATTTTGGTATTATTCTATTGAGTAATACAAAGATTAGTTGAACAGTGTGTTCGATGATCTTACTCTGAAGCTATTTGGGCAGTGGGTCCTTCTATCTTCCATAACTCCTAACAAAGTTAGAATCTTTTAACAGGGATTCAAAGTCTCCTAAGAGGGACTCATATGTACTAAATGTATTTCATAAGACTCCTAATAGATTCCATCCTCTCACAAGGAACTTTCATATTAGTGCATCTTTTCTGGGCATCATTCCCACTAGGGTTTACTCTTCGATCAAGAGGTTCCCTAGTCAACATATCTTGTGTCATTGTGTTATTGTGCATGTTGTAAAGTTGACTATACTGGTGTATATGAATTAATATAGTGTTATCATTATCAAAACTATTAGCACTTAAATATGCAGATGGTTGAAATATTCAAAAATTTATTGAACTTATGACTCATGCATTCCCAACAATTGCATCTAGCAAAATTTAAATGCTAAGGTACTAAGGCTTTGATTGTTGTTCACTTTGAGTATAAAACTCAGGTGGGTTTACCTTTCAAATGCTTCTACAAAGCATAATAAAATTGATCTATGTACTTGACATAAACAATGCAGCTCACAACATACAAATAAAAGTAAATGGATATAATTTCTTGATCAGATGATGGTGAACAGATGTAAATCAAACTAAACCAATGCCCTATCCATTGGATTAGAGTCAAAATTGAACATCTATAGAATCCTATTGACATAAAGATACTGAAATTCAAATAAATTTCCTAACAATTCATTCTCCCAATTCCCAACCCTATCATTAGATTCATGTATTAACTTTCAAATCCCAGAGACCTCCCTGAAGGTTTTACTCTCTCCTTGAGAGAAACTCAAGTTCAGCCCCTATATTCACCTTGTGAACAATGCATTAAACTAGCCTTACTAATTAATGCATAAGAAATTCAAAGCATCCATACACAAAGACAACTAGAAATGGCAACAAAACTTCAGTATATTTGTATTAATTTTCAGTTGTATCCATTACAATTTTGGCAAAAAACATTAAAGAAATTCAGGATCTATATTTAGTCTTCTTCACAAAAAACTTCAACCACCTTTACAAAGGAGAAAATTTTTCTATATATACCTCTAACCATCTTGGAATCCTCAAAAGGATGCAACAAGCTTCGAATGCCTAGGAAAACAACTTGCACTAAAGACAAAAAGTACAAACTAAAGACAGTGATTCTAGCAACAGAAAGTAGTTAACAACCACTAACATCTTCATAGGTGGCACCTTTGTCTCGACATATTTTAGAGAAATTACTTTTATTTGTAGCATGAATGATGACCACCATTATAGGCTAACTTACATCATCCTATGTTTGAAACATGCTCTCCCTCAAATTCTGGATCAGGTGCCATGTGTGTTCTACTCCTCTTTCTCTGCCTCTAGCTCTTGGATAGTAAGCTTCTTCTTCTTTTTCTTTGCCATTTTTCCCCAAGCTATCACATCATCATCAGATGGCCAATTGTAACCCTGCAGCTCTTGTAATGATTTGATATGTAGGTCCCACTTTGAATCAGTTATAGCCTTAACCTCTTCAACAAATCACATGCAATCACCTTCAACTTTCAACAAACTATCAATTATTCCATTACACCCATCCATATCTAAAACATTATCACCATTGAGGAGAGCCTCTTGCCTAATCACCAACTGATCCATTGGTGTCTTCCATTCATCCAAACTAACTACACTTCCATCACTTGCAAAAATAGAAGGAAAAAACTTACTGTAATCTTTATCAAAAATAGCCAATTTGGCCCTCACTTGATTGGACTTCTCTTTGAAAAACTTTGAAACATAAATAACCATCCCAATCTTTTCATAAGCCTTAGTTACCACCTCAAGGATATCAGGCCTATGTTCTTGCAAACCATCAAGTTTATCAAATAATAAAATCCTCCTAGACCAAATGTTGTGAAGTGGCTCCAAAGTAGCCAATGACTCATTCACTTTATCATTTGTCTTATGCAACATGATAATTGATTGATGGACTGATTCCATCTTTTCTTTTATCTTGTTGTACCTATGTTGCACAACACCAGTCATAGTTTCCAGGGCTGCTTCTAGTCTAATTTTCTTTAGATCTTCCATTGGATGGTTAGGGACCTCAGCCTTAGGCTAAGGAGGTGCCTCAATTTGCAAAGGTAGGGGAGGCACTATTTTAACTACTTCATCAATTTTTTCCCTTAATTCCTCCAATTCACCTTCCATTTTCTTGAGCAACATAAGTTTTAAATCCCTATCCTTTGCAACCCAAATTGAGTTCTCAAATAACTTATTATACCTCTCAGACAATTGAATAATTTTAGCTACATTGAAGTGATCCAAATGGATTACTGCCTTAGACACCTCTATATCAGTGGTATTTTGGATGGTCTGGACAATCTTGTTACCTTCCATTTTGTCTTCAATGCTTACTAGAGATGGTTTCTAAGTTCTTGGGGCCAAAGACCAAAGTGAAACATCTTGTGACTTAGGGTCATAACCACTCCCTCTGATCATGTCATCAATATGAACTTCATATGACAAGCTTCCCTCTAGTTGCTTTCTAATTTGGTCAATGATAAAGGTAGAAGTCAAATCCCATCTAGGAGTCAAAAGCATGCCATTTGTCTTAACCATTTCTCTTGCTTCCTTCACAGTGATCTTCTCAAGATTGGGATCATACGATGTAAGAGCCCTAAGAGTCTCTTCACTTGGTTCCATACCTTCAGGCAAGGAACTCTTCACTTCCTCATGCTTCCTCCAGATAAGGAAATCTATGAATTCTTTTCTTTGGATAAATTGGTCATCACTGAGAAATTATTCTTGGTATAATTCTCTTTCATCCTATCCCAACAATAAGGTCAAGTCCCCTATTTATTTTGTCACCATCTTCTTTCCTTCCCTGATAGCCTTTCTCAATTGATGGTGATAGGCCCTCATACCAGGCACAAGGACTGAAGCACTGTCTAATACCTTCTTTTGTTTCTTCTTCTTAGAAGGTTCACCAACCTCAATTTTTTGTTTTTTCAATGGTGGCTCTGAGATAGCCTCCACCTCCATTGATTCTTGGGTTAGGTCAATAATTGGTCCTTCCCCTACTGGAGGTGGACTGCTACCTTCCTGTGATTCATCAGTGAATTCTTCATTTTTAGAGGTGGAATAGTTCCTCAGCACCTCCAACTTCTCCTCAATTAGCCCTTCCAACTAGCTAGACAAGGGACCATGCATTTCTATCATTTTTTCCATTCTTTGCAAGTATGATAATTTGGGGACAAAACCACCAAAAGGAATTCCAACATTCTTCAATTGAGTCTACAAGTCTAGTAAATCAAAATACTTACTCCATCTTCTCTTTTGTTCATCAAAGTCTAGCACATTTCTTATTACATCATCCTCATCAAGGGCCTCATGCTCTCTAATTGTTCTAGTGCTAGGAATCAAAGTCATCCTAGCCATTCTGATGAAACCCTCAAAATCAACATACTGGCAGGTACCCATAGTCATCTTGAAATGACTGAGCCAACCACTAACTTGATCCATTGCCCTTTTTCCAATCAAAAAGCTATCAATCCTAAATTGCTTGGGTGTGAAAGTACCCTTCCTATGAGGCCCTAGGTGCTCTTTGTTAGTCCTCATTAATTGCCAAACAAACTCCATCATGGCTACCCTAGGAGGCACATATCTTGGAAGTAGGTGTGGGGGCTGAGGGCACCAATATACTCTGATAACTATGGAATTGTCCCCCAAGTAGAAATATCCCCAATTATGGTTTCCTAGCCAATTGTCCTCATATTGCAATGGTCTTAAAACCCTCAACACCCTAGATGGAAACCTTGCAACATTTGTTCCTAACATTTCAAGTATTCAATGGACAAAGTAATTCTAAAAAATGGAAAAGTCACAGTCATTGGATGTGATATTCCAAACCTGCAACCAATCCTGCATTGGGTTGGGACTTCCCTTAAAATGGGTCTTAATCTTCAATAACCTTGCATCAAAATTAGTAACATGGTGGTACAGAATCAAATGCATAAGAAGGGAGTAATGCATGAACCTAATAGGCCTTTTCTTCTCCTTGACAGACACAAACCCTTCATGCATCTTGTCAATTATATACTGGATATAATCATAATCAGTGTTTGTGTGTGAATTCTAAATGTCTAGGATTATCATTAAAAGATCAGTAGACAATTTCTCATCATCTCCATCTATTCCCAGAACCCTACATAACCCATGACACAAGAGTTTCATATAATGATTGGGGGATGCAAAAGAATAAGGGGCATTCATACCTGGTAGGAGAGGGGCTATGTATTTATCATGCTTGGGCATGTGCTTGACTATTTGGCTCTTTACTAACCCTACATTACTAGCATATTTTTCCCTTTCCTTCTTTAAGTCAATTTCAGTGGAGAAGGAGGAATAGAAATTGAAGGCTCTCATGAAATACCCCCTATATAAAGAGATAAAAATAGACTGGTGTTCACACCTAATGCATCTATAAATGGGGTCATACAACCTAGCCAGCTCAATGATTAAATCAACATCTAAAAACACATCAGGCACAATTAACTTTTCCATTCCCAACACCCAGGCATTGCAAACAGGTATAGATCTACTCCTATTATTGTAAAAATATGAGAACAAGGAAAAACCAAAACTTGTCAGTGTAATAGGGTCCCTACATTTATCCATGAGATCCTCAAATGCCATGTTAATGGCCTTCTTGTTTTGATTCAAACTAGGAAGCAGCTTGATGAACTCCTTTGAGTAATTTGGCTTTCCTTTATCCTCTCCACTCTATTCTTTTATAGCCCCACTGGATGATGCTCCACTTGCCGTAGGATGACTCATCTTGACAGAATAGGAACCTCTTAATTCTACAACTTTCACACTACTCACTCTCTGCTACAACACCAACAATCTCAACTGTCTCTAGAATAACTTTTATTAGAAAAAGAAATGTTGTCTTGTCTATATACTCCAAAAATTGTATGCGTGTGATTGCCAAATCATAGCAAATCTAGCCTAATTCACTTTAGCATTCAATTCTACACATCACCAACCTTCAAATTAGAGCTAGCCGTGGCGTGGATGTTGACAAGATGATTTAAAAAATCAAAAAAAGGGCACGAGAGCAATGATCATGGATTTTTTACATTAAAACTCTTAATTACTGATGTAAACCCTCATTAAAACCTGATTGGATGACTTTCTAATTTTTCTAGCTTGGCACGGTTCTTTTTCCACATCACAACGGCTTATAACATTGATGGTACAAAAACTCAACCAGGCAGAATTCAGCGACCATGTGAACAAAGGAACTCATGATCTCTAAAAGGAATGCTAACCCAAGGTTGAATCAAGAGATCACATGACAAGACTTTTCACTTAACCTTAGAAGGAATTCATAATTCACAGCTTTACTCTGAGATTTTACAACAATCGTTAATGTTTGAGGCAATCAATGGTTCATGCTTTCCTTCTAACCTTTACTTTAACCCTTGACAATCCAGCGATCAGGTGACCATTGAGTCTCAGATTCTCTAAACTGCTATGTTAACCACACTTCTATTTAGAGAATAGGTGATCGAAGACTTTTCTTATTCTCAAGACCTATTCCTTAATTCATCTTTCATTCAGAGAACCTACGAACAAAGAAAATATTACCTGAGCATTTGACCATAATCAGCATCTAGAGAATCAATGACTACCGTTATCTCCCAATCTCTTAATGCTTCGGTTAACCCATTGACTTATTCTGAGATCTAGTGACCAAAGCCTTCGCTTATTTGTGAAAGGAAAACTTAACTGCATGTTGGCTATGAGATCTAGAGAATAAAACTATTCTCTAAGTTGTTGAATGCTTTCCCAACCGTGGGTTTCAAACTGAGATTAAGAGCCAACCATTGATCTCCAACACAATCGGTGGTTGTCACTCAATCACCCAAAGACTTTGACCATAACCTTTTCATTAAGAGAATCAGTGACCATTGAAAACACACTTGACTTTCCCTTTATTTTCCAAGTCATTGAATCATTTAGAGCCTCCCTAATTAATTCTGAGATCCTGCGAACACTTTATTCTCTTAATCACTAAATAGCCTAGGGCATCACCACCTTTTCTTGAGATTAAGTGACAAATGAAAACTAAACCTCTACCAAAGTTCATTGTCAAAAGCCACCACACTTAGAGGGTATGAAAACATGACTTAGTCGCTAGATCACCAAATTATTTTGAGTAGGACCCAGTCTTTGCGAGATTAAAACATAGCCACCAGATGAAGAGACAATCAATGGTGTTCACTAGTTCACTGAGGAAACTTGAACATAACCACCTAATTTAGAGAACTAGAGATAACTGCTGCACCAAGTCACTGAAGGTTAATAGGAAACTACCAGATATCAAGTGAATAGGAGACCACATAGTCACTGGATCGCCAGATGAGAACCTAACTGCTGGCCAGACTTGGAGACTTAGCGACAACATGAAAAAAGGCAAGGGCAGACAACATTCGTTAGTTCATTGAATGAAAAAGAAATGTGAAACAATGTTAAGCGATTCATTGAACACCTTAGAGGGAAATAATCATGTGCACACATATGACTTAAGTGGCCAAAAAGGTAATGTGGAAACATAAATATTAGGGAACACTCAAAGCCAACCAAGGAAATAACCATTTCAAAGAAAAAAGTGTCAAAGGAAAGGGTTTCATCTCAACATTATTACACAATTTTAGGACAAACCTAAACCCTAAACCAGACACTTTCATAGGCCAGGACATTGAAACAAAACCAAAGGCAAAGACCTCAAAAAACCTAAAATATACCCAACAGTGGCTTTATCTGAGGATGCTTGAATGCAAGTTCAAAGCAAGAAACCATGAATCTTTGGGAGGTAGACCACAAAACCCTAACCTAAAATGGGAAAACAAACACACCTATACATATATACAAAACTACCATGCATGGAAAGACATAATCAATTGAAGAAATACTTCAAGAATTGTCGATGCACTGGCAATTCCTGTTCTTCACCATCTAGATTTCTGAGGAAGTATGAATCCTTTCCATGAACCTGATGAATAATGAAAGGTCCTAACCACAAGGATTCAAACTTTTTATGTTTTCCTTTGTCCTCAGCCCTGGCATTCCATTTCAAAACCATATCATTTGGCTGAAGCTTTCTAATAGTCACTCTTTGTCAAAGAGATATTTCATTTTTTTCTATAATTTTATATTCTCCTTTTGACCATCTCTTCTAATTTCATCCAATTCAACCAACTGAATCATTATGTCTTGTAATGGATCACTGATTTCCATACCTTCTTCCCTCATGAACTAGTAAATAGGCAACCAATTGTTTATAGGGAGCCTAGACCTTACACCATATACCATTTCAAAAGGAGATTTGCCTATTTCTTTCTTTTCACTAATTCTGTCAGCCCATAGTGCCAACTTCAATTTCACATCCCACATCCTTTTATTCTTTTCCAGGGTCTTTTTTAGGATTTTCAGAATACTCTTATTACTAGATTTTGCTTCCCCATTCACCTGTGGATGGTATGGGGTTGAATAGGACATAACTATTCCCATTTTAGCACAAAAATTAGTGAATTCTTGTGACCTAAAGCTCATAGTGTTATCCATTACTAGCTTCATGGGAACACCAAACTTGGTAATAATGTTATTCATCAAGAATTCAATAACTACTATACTAGTTGCCTTGTTTGTTGGGATGGATTCTATCCACTTAGTAAAATAATCATTGGCCACCAAAATGTGACTATTTCCTCCACTGGATTTCTCTGAGAATTCCCCAATGAAATCCATGCCCCACATAGGAAAAGGGGCCTCTGCAACCATAGGGTTTAACAACAAAGCACCTAAAAAATTTAGTTTCTTTGAAAACCTCTAGCATGATTCACATTTTCTAAAATATGAGTGAGTATCCTTAAATAAGACCGGCCAGTAATATCCAGCTCTCAAAATTTTATGAGCTATAGACCTAGCTGAATGATGCCCTCCACACATCCCAGAGTGCATTTCCTTTAAAACCTTCTCAGATTGACACTTATCTAAGAAAAAGAGAAATAATCCATCATTATCTTTCCAAAATAAATCACCCTATATTAAAACATACCTTTGATCCTATAGCCTCAAACTCCTCTTTTGGTTGTCATTCAAATCTTGAGGACAAGCAACATTTTTGAGAAAATGAACAATATTGGCATACCATGGTTGCATTTCTATACTTGTCACATTTTCTTCACCAATGGCTATATTGTTCACTTTTATTAAGTCCATGTTTTCTTCTATCATGAGCTTAGCTAGCCCCAAACCTCTCACAAGCTTGGTTATGTGGATTTCAATGTCAAACACTTAAATCTTATCGATCCATTTACACCTCTTCCCAGTAACCTCATTCTGACTCAAAATATCTTTTACTGCTGCATGTGGAACATATGCATTTACTTTTGCACATACCAGATAAGGTCTAAAATCCTTAACTACCTTTACTAATGCATATGCCTATTTCTCCATTAATTCATAATTAAGTTCAGTAGATTGCAATGATTTACTGAAAAAAGCAATAGGATGCTCGAAACCTTCTTCATTCTTTTGTAACAAAATAGCTGCTATAGTATGAAAAGATGCAAAGGAAAATAGAGAAAATGGTTTTGAATAGTCAGGGGATATTAACATAGAATCCTCTTGGATTGCTTGTTTAATTTTATCAAAGGCCTGCTGAGTCTCACTGTTCCAATCAAACTTAACATCTTTCTTTAATAGCTTCACAATGGGTTTGACCAATTCTGCAAAATTGGCAATAAACCTCCTAACAAAATTAATCATTCCAAGAAAAGATTGCACACCTTTGACATTTTTTGGGGGAAGGACCTTTCTAATGGCTTCCACTCTTTCTATATCAATCCTAACCCCCTCTTTAGACACTATATGACCTAGCAATTTTCCCTCAGTTATAGAAAATTGGCATTTCTTGGGATTTAGTGAGATGCCAAACTCCAGAGCCTTGACAATGACCTTTTCCAGATGTCTACAATGGTCCTCATCTTTCTTAGAATAAGTAGTCAAGTCATCTTGATACACAACCATCATGACATTGGTTAGTTCTTTAAATGCAACATCTATTGCTCTTTAAAAATTTTCCCCAGCATTCTTTAGGCCAAAAGGCATGCATACATATACATAAGTTCCCCAAGGGGTAGTGAATGTCATTATGAATTTCTTAGACTTGTTAACCAAAACCTAGTTGTATCCTAAAAACCCATCCATCATAGACAATAACTCACAACTAGTGACTCTGTGTAACATAGCCTCCATGTTAGGCAATCCATAATTGTCTTTGAGAGATGCAACATTTAAATTCCTAAATTCAACACAGAGCCTAATGTCACCATTCTTTTTTCTTACTAGTACAAGGTTAGAGACCCAAGAAGAATGCCTAATAGGCTCAATGATGCCAGCATCTCTCAACTTTTTCAATTCAGCCTGCATCTTTGGTGCTAATAAAGGGTTGATGGGTCTTTGCCTCTATCTCAATGGCTTGGTTTCTTCCTCTAGAGGGATCTCATGTTGAAACAAGTCAACTCTTTATGCCTTAAGATCATCATAGGACCAAGAAAAGACATGCTTGTATCTCTTCAGAAGTCTTATCAAATTTCCTCTGACTTCTCTATTCAATTTTTTTCCAATGTACACCATCTGAGGGGAAGTTCCAGATCCTAAGTTTATCTCCTCTAAGTCTTCCATTTTTGTGTTAGACTTTTGAGACAAGTAACCATCATTTATTTTGAACATTCCTTCTAACTCCACTAACCCCTTCGATATATGATTTGAAGGTAGTTGAACTATCTCATTTCCCATAATACACTCTTTTCCTTTAATATATTGTTGTGCTTCATTAAAATCTATTTGTTTCCCTTCATACTAATCTAGACCTGGAAGAAACATAAGGATATCAAAATCATCCTCAAAAACTAGCCAATTATACACATGTCAGGCACTGCAAGCCTACTTTTGATTTCTAACATGGACACATCAGTGAGGGTAATATCATCATTTTTTAGGGAAACATTAGCAAGAAAATCCACCATGATATTGTTGGACCTTTCTACCCAAATAAGATTGAAAGCCTCAAAAAATTCTAGTCTATCCTAGACAACATGTTTATACAATTTCAATCTCTCATCCTTAGCAACATATTTAGATCTTACTTGAGCTACAACTAATTGGGAATCACCATGAACCTTCAAAGATTTGATACCATGCTTTATAGCAACATCTAATCCCAATATCAAAGCCTCATATTCAGAAGTATTATTAGGGCATTCAAAGGTCAATAGGAAAGAGTACTTAAAAGTAATACCTGATGGGGAAATGAAAACAACACTAGCTCCTGATCCTTCCTTGGAGCATCCACCATCAAAGAACATTTTCCAAAGTCCATTTTGAGAAATATTAACTCTTCTACTATTGGATCTATATTTTTCATCTGAGGTACTATTTCTTCAATCATGAAATTATTCGTGTCAATATCCACAAAGTAGTTCAAGTCCTCTAGTGCAACCTTTTCAACCATGACTGAAGAACGGGGCTCCCTATACAACTTTACCTCAGTCCCATTGACTGGGATA
This sequence comes from Chamaecyparis obtusa, assembly GCA_027943335.1. Classification (NCBI taxonomy): domain Eukaryota; kingdom Viridiplantae; phylum Streptophyta; class Pinopsida; order Cupressales; family Cupressaceae; genus Chamaecyparis; species Chamaecyparis obtusa. Next base: position 444,714 of record BSBK01004232.1, on the reverse strand, counting down.
GTAGCATATGACAAATCCAATTGCAATTTCCCACCCACTATTGTGGCCCATTGCCTTGACAATTGCATGCCACATTGAGGTTTTTTATCAACAACAACCACATCCATTTAGTAAGTGGCCTCTGAGAAAGAAGTAATCTTTACTTCAATTCCAATTAGAGTTCCTACAATAGGTACCATCCTATTATCCATAGCATAGCATCTTCCATTAGATGTGTCAACTTGTAATCCTAATTCTTTCATCACATGATAGGGCATTACAGTTGTAGCAGCACCAGAATTAATCATACAATTTTTAAGCAAAAAATTGTTCACAATTAATGTAACATAGAAAGGGCCAATAGAAGAAGACTCTTGTGTCACAATACTTCAAACACATACATTAGAAATGTTATCAATTGAAATAGGCTCTTCTACTGAAGTCCCCTTTCCCTGCCTAACAAGAGATACCCCTTGCTCACTTATGAGAGCCATGGCTGCTGTCTTGTGCTCCTCAATTTTTAGCATTTCAAGTAAAGGGATGGAAACCTTCATTTGGGATAGGGCATGTCTCATATTGAAAGTAGGAGGATCATCAGCAATATCAGAATAATCTTTTGGCCCACCAACTTTCCTTTTACCCTTGTCAACAATAATTTCCTCATTCCTTTTCTTATCATTCACAAGCCCCTCCTTATATTTACATCATTAGGCTTTGGGGAGTCCTTAATCTGAAGGTTATCCTTAACAAATACTGACCTAGGGACTACTTGATCAGTATCCACTTTTCTATTTCTCAAATTGTATGAGGATTTGGCTTGAGTTATAGCAGCCACAATTAGAGTTCTAATTTCCTCATCACTAGGCTTTCTCCACTATTTTTCATCTAACCCTGATTCCACCATATGAGCTTTACAATTATCATTATCAGACTCATCAAAATTAGAGTGAGTAAATACTTGTTGTTCATAATCTTAGAGAAGCCTCCTTTTATGATCAACATCAGAACAAATCTCTTCATCTTCTGAAGATAAGAGATCTCCCATTACTTCAGTAGTAAACATGTTAATAGTAGGCTTTTTAGATTCTTCATAATCTCCTACATATGAATCATTAGCCTCCTCTCCCAAGGCCTAAGCCACAACACATTGGAAGGGTGAATGAGGCATATTACAAGCCATACATCAAGGGGTATTTTCCACATTGTTTGTTGTGTTTTTCTTCAAAGGATCTGGTGTATCTCTCCCCTTTTGAGGTTCATTATTATTAGGGACAGGCCTCCCATCTTTCCAATTTGTCTTATAGGGCATATCTCACAAATTGGGAAGTCTATCTTGCCTTTGGTAAGGTGGTCTTGCATCTTGAAAATTTCTACCACCCTTTTCAAACTTTGTTGGGAATTCTTTGGTAATACTAGATCCTTTGTCCATTTTATCATCATCTCTAGATGGTCTTACAGGTTGTGGCCTGGTTTCCTTCCACAATCTACCCTCATCTCTTTTATACATCTGACCAGATGCCTTCTAGTTACTTTCAATATTTATGGCTAATTTAAAGGCATCCCTTTGGGTATGAGGATTCTTATCTCTCAGGAGATAAGACATCTTACCATCCATAGAATTAAAATAAGTGTTCATGCAAACAACATCATCTAACCTCAATACTTGAAACAATTTGTACATAGCCTTTTGGAATCTGCTATTAAACTTTGACATGCTCTCATTGTAATGCTTTTTGATATTGTTAAACTCATTGAGCATATAACTTGAGTTCACATGTTCTGCATACTGCTCCTTGAAACTTCTAACAAACTCATCCCATGATGCAATACTATTCTTAGGCAAACCCCTATACCAATCCCTGGAATCTTCAACCAATGACTGAACAAAAAGCTTCATTATAACATCTTCATGCCCAATCTCATAATCATTAATTTTATCGGTGAAAAATTTTAGATGTTCCTCACAGGTAATCACATTATTTCCAATGAATAATGGGATCTTTTTTCTAATCTCATTAGGGATTACATTAGGCTGACTAGGGACACCATCAAAGAATAAAGGCCTATATCTATCCAAGTGAGCTGGTCTCATTTGGAAATTTGGTTGGATCTGATGGGTAGCCCCAACATTTTGACAGGGTACATTTCCCATCATACCACCAGCTACAAGGGGAACTTGATTAGTATTCAAATTTGGTCCAGGTACATTTTGTCTATGATGAGAGGCTTGAGGATTTGGAAGTGGATTGCAAGGTTGATTGGGTGGGATCATTCTTGAAATGATAGGGATAGAGCTACTAGCAGATGTGTTTATGTTGGCATGCAAGAAAGCAATCTTTCTCTTCCTCTCATCTGCAACAGCCTCCAATTCTAATTTCTCAAGCTAGAGTGCCAAATCATCTTTAGCCTTTCTAGCCTTTTCCAAATCTATGCTTGTTTGGGAGGGTACACTAGGAATAACAAAATTTTTCTTAGGTTCATTAATATTCACACCCACCACCTTTTATTTTCCCTTATCATGGATTTCTTTTGTGGCATTTTTAATGTTCTCATTCCATAGGATTTCAGATGGGTGCAATTGCTAGAGAACATGTCATGTTACCTCAACCTCATCATGGTTAGGTTTAACACCTTCAACCTAATTTCTGAGAACCTCCATGTCACCGAATAATTCTCTATCTAAACCCTGAACATCTTTGCTTAGATCCTTAGCCTGAATCTCATTTTTCTTGGTTTTTTTATAAGTTCTTGCCTTTCCAAAAGCAATTCATAAATTTTTCGTTCCCTTATCTTCACTCTTTTAGCAATCTCTTCCAGTTGTTCACGCTCCTTTTTTCTTAAAGCAATAACTTCCTCTCTTAATTTTTATGAATCATATGAAGCAGTTTCAGTAGCAAAAGTTTCTCCTAGTTGCTCTAGGGTTTCTCTTGTAGGGAAATAACCTACTTTTGTAATCTCTTCTTCTTGGATAAAGTGTGCACTAGGAATGATTTTCTTAACATGTTCAGGGTCATCAGAATAGGAGTAAACTTCATGGGGGAGTGGTGTAGGGATTCTATCTCTCGAAGGTCCTGGGGATTTATTAGTAATGTGATTTCTCCGAGACCACTACTTTCTACCAGGTGTACAAAGCTCATCACCCATATTATTCTTTGGGTGGTCCTTGAAATAAGATCTAGTGAACCTCGGCCGACTCATGGTATGTCACAATAGATATATCAAAATTTACAAATACCAGCGACTGGTAAACATAGATTATCAGAGTCACCACCCACTAACAAGAAGGAATCAAATTATTATGCTAGCCTACAAAAACATAATAGACAATATTGCAAATATCTATTGTATGTTCTTAATCAAGTGTTCCTAGTAGAGTTGCCAATTTTGTTAGCACTTAAATATGCAGATGGTTGAAATATTTAGAAATTTATTGAACTTGTGACTCATGCATTCCCAATAGTTGCATCTAGCAAAATTTAAATGCTAAGGTACTAAGGATTTGAGCCTTCTTCACTTTGAGTATAAAACTTAGGCGGGTTTACCTTTCAAATGCTTCTACAAAGCATAATAAAATTGATCTATGTACTTGACATAACCAATGCAGCTCACAACATACAAATAAAAGTAAATGGATATAATTTCTTGATCAAATGATGGTGAATAGATGTAAATCAAACTAAACTAGTGCCCTATCCATTGGGTTAGAGTCAAAATTGAACATCTACAGAATCCTATTGACATAAAGATACTAAAATTCAAATAAATTTCCTAACAATTCATTCTCCCGATTCCCAACCCTGTCATCAGATTCATGTATTGAATTTCAAATCTGAGAGACCTCCTTGAAGGTTTTACTCTCTCCTTGAGAGAAACACAAGTTCAGCCCCTACATTCACCTTGTGAACAATGCATTAAACTAGCCTTACTAATTAATGCATAATAAATTCAAATCATCCATACACAAAGACAACTAGAAATGGCAATGAAACTTCAGTATATTTGTATTAATTTTCAGCTGTATCCATTACAATTTTAGCAAAAAACATCAAAGAAAGTCAGGATCTATATTTAGTCTTCTTTACAAAAAACTTCGACCACCTTTACAAAGGAGCAAAACTTTCTATATATACCTCTAACCATCTTGGAATCCTTGAAAGGATGCAACAAGCTTCCGATGGCTAGGAAAATGACTTGCACTAAAGACAAAAAGTACAAACTAAAGACAGTGATCATAGCAACAGAAAGTAGTTAACAATCACTAACATCTTCACAGGTGGAACCTTCGTCTGGAGATATTTCAGTGGTTACTTTGATTTGTACTATGAATGATGACTGCCATTACAGGCTAACTTAAATCATCCTATGTTTGAAACATGCTCTCCCTCAAATTCTGGATCAGGTGCCATGTGTGTTCTACTCCTCTTCCTCTACCTCTAGCTCTTGGACAGCTGGCTTCTTTTTCTTTTTCTTTGCCATTTTTCCCCAAGCTATCACATCATCATCAGATGGCCAATTGTAACCTTGTAGCTCCCATAATGATTTGATATGTAGCTCCCACTTTGAATCAGTTATAACCTTAACCTCTGCAACAAATCATGTGCAATCACCTTCAACTTTCAACAAACTATCAATTATTCCATTGCACCCATCCATATCTAAAACATTGTCACCATTGAGGAGAGCCTCTTGCCTAATCACCAACTGATCCATTGATGTCTTCTATTAATCCAAACTAACTACACTTCCATCACTTGCAAAAATAGAAGGTAAAAACTTACTATAATCTTTATCAAAAACAGCCAATTTGGCCCCCACTTGATTGGACTTCCCTTTGAAAAACATTGAAATAGAAATAACCAACCCAATCTTTTCATAAACCTTAGTTACCACCTCAGGGATGTCAGTTCTATGTTCTTGCAAACCATCAAGTTTATCAAATAACAAACTCCTCCCAAACCAAATGTTGTGAAGTGGCTCCAAAGTAGCCAGTGACTCATTCACTTTATCATTTGTTGTATGCAACATCATAACTGACTGATGGACTGATTCCATCTTTTCTTGTATCTTGTTCTACCTATGTTGCACAACACTAGTCATAGTTTCCAAGGCTTCTTCTAGTATGATTTTCTTTAGATCTTCCACTGGATATTCAAGGACCTCAGACTCAGGCTGAGGAGGGGCCTCAATTTGCAAAGGTAGGGGAGGCACTGTTTTAACTACTTCATCAAGTTTTTCCCTTAATTCCTCCAATTCACCTCCCATTTTCTTGATCAACATAAGTTTTAAATCCCTATCCTTTGAAACCCTCATTGAGTTCACAAACAATTTATTATACCTCTCAGACAATTAAATAGTTTTAGCTTCATTGAGGTGAGCCAAATGGGTTACTGCCTTAGACACCTCTAGATCAATGGTATTTTGGACAGTCTAGACAATCTTGTTACCTTACATTTTGTCTTCAATGCTTACTAGAGATGGTTTCTAAGTTCTTGGGGCCAAAGACCAAATTACAACAGCTTGTGACTTAGGGTCATAACCACTCCCTCTGATCATGTCATCAATATGCACTTCATATGACAAGCTTCCCTCTGGTTGCTTTCTAATTTGGTCAATGATAAAGGTAGAAGTCAAATCCCATCCAAGAGTCAGAAGCATGCCACTTGTTGTTGGAATTAGGAGAGATAGGTACTAAGAGGGGAGGGGTGAATTAGTGCCTTCAAAACTTTACTTGTAAAACCATTCAGATCTAAAACTTTAAACAATGATAACTGACCAATATAACTTGAATATAATTGCATGAATCATTTATCCACTTAACATTAGGAAGTTAAAAACATGAAATCCATAACACAATCACATGACACAAGTATTTTGGTAATGCAAAAACCCTTGTAAGAAGGTAAAAACTGCGGTGGGGATGACACCCACAAATTCTTCACTACTGTAGATAGAAAAGGTTTTCCTATTAGGGCTACAAGTTTTGATCACTTTTGATGATCTCACCCTATTAGGAGTGACATGTTAGATCAGATAGATCTACCTAGTTATAGGATTTTAGCAACAATAATGAAGTGTGCACTTGGTTAAGAGATTTACATAAGACTGTTACATCTACTCTATTAAGAGATTTTATCCAAAAACTCTATTAAAATTGTCTGGAAGAAATAGGTATTTATCTACTTGTTTGACACTCAATTGTCTATTCTAGATCTATAAGGTCCAATAAATATATCACCTTAGTTGTGATGAATCTCTACTCTAAATCTTCTTGGTAGCCTCTGCTAATTCTGCTCAAACTGAATTCTACTATGCTCAGTTCTGTTCTATAAATTGATAGACTTGAAGATAGACAAAATGCTTCAAGTGCTCCATGATTCATATCTCAGCTCACTTAAAAAATGATGCAAACACATAAATATATAGTGTTCTATTTTTTCTTCTTTAACACAATTAGGTTACACACTATAATCATAACCCTAAGATCTATGGTGTACAATAATAACCTAGATCATCTATTACAAAAGATATACATTGTATTTAATGAATATCATTACATTAAATGTTCCTTGATCTTGGTAAAACATTTTTACAAATTGTTGTAACCATTTTCATAGAAGAATGTGCCATTCCTGATTACTATGTCATTTCCTATGATCCTTAGTAAACACTATGTAAACTGATCAGTGTATACTGTGATGCTCGGTGTTTACTGTCTGTCGGTGTTGGTGTCTACTGGTACTCGGTAAACTATCTGTTGCTTAGTGTATAGGCTTTATCGACTAGTTTGTTCTACTTTATGTTACTGATTAGCTCATTGTAAGTGATCGACTGATATCTATACATACCTTTGGTACTAATGACAACCTTAGAGGGCTCAATAGAGATAACAATCTCCCCCTTTGGCATTAGTATCAAAACTATGAATGTATAAAGACAAAAATCTCTATGTGACTTATATCTCCTTATATCTCTGCCATATACATATACACATCAAAAAATTTATAAGTACAAAGTACTCCCCCTCGGTGCATGCTCCCAGTAATATAGTATACATAGCATCCATGTACATAATAATTGGCATAATAACATCTGATACATTTTTTTCCCCCTTTTTGATAGTAATGCCAAATACAAAATTTGAGGTAGTATACTCACAACTTATCAAAAATTGACTGATGGGTTTTCTTCAGTGACTCCAAGAGGTTTCCCCATTCCTCTATCAAGTTGGTGAGAGCAATGTGCTCAAGACTGACTTGTGCATGCATGTCAAAGATGTTTTCTAACATTGAAATTTCTGGTGTTGCAACTAATAGCTTGGCTTTGACAATGTGGGCTTCAAAAATCTTTAGGTACAGGATGAGTTCGGTCTACAACTCAGTAACCTGATCTATTAGGTGCACTTCTTGTTTCTTCAAATCTTCTATCAACCACCGGAGTTCTTGAACTTGGTGAATATGCTTTAGGAAAGCATGTGGCTCGATGATAATTGCATTGGTACTCAACTATATCTCTGCTTCTAAACCTTTTATCTTTTCACTAACTTCAACAGTGAAGGTTTCTAGAGTACATAGCTTCAATAAGTATTGACAAATTGTTTGGGTGATGGATTTTGTTTTAGTAATGACCTCAGATAATTTGACCTTAAGTAATGCCACTTCTTGGCTGATTTTCTTGCCTAATTTGTGTTGTATTTTGGATTCTACCCTTTCTTCAATTCTTTTATCTGTATCAGTGTCTAGGGCATTGATCTTCTTGGCAAGCATAGCAAGTTGATCTATAATAGGTGTATCCTCATCAATGTGTATCTCAGGTACTACCTATTGGAGGATATCTCACACATCATTTAGTACTTCTTTTCTTTTGTGCTCTTGCTTTAGCTTCTCTTTCTCTACCTTTCTTGAACATAATTCCCCATATTTACTCAATTCTTCAAGCTTAGGGTCCTCAGATCACACTTAGGTAAAATAATCACTTCATTTAAGGTGACCGACCCTTTTCCTTTCTTTTTCTTCTTTTGTGCTAGGGGTGATTTCTTCTCAATGATAGCAATGGATCTATCTCTAGTCTTTAGAGTGTCCTTCCTTGTTTGCACTTGTTCTTCCTTCTTCTACTCCTCGATAGTGGTGGTCTTAGTTGTTGTAGTAGGAGTCTTGGTTGTGGTGTTTAGTGGAATCACCTTGGTTTCCTATGGTTCTTATGTGTCCTTTTTTGCATCTATTTCCTTTGGTTCAATGGAAGGTGCCTCGGTATGTGTAGGCTCATTTGTCTCTGTAGGTTTTTCTGTGTGTTGATCTCTAGTTGTATCTTTGTTTTGCTCGGGATCTGAGCCATCAGGTGGGTTGTACTTGGGAAAGAATTTTTCCTGCTTTGGCAAGTACAGGAAGTTCACCTAGTAGAGATGTAAATAGATTGGTAGTGTCTTGTGCTTCATCTTTGTTTGGTGCAATATTTACATCTTCATCATCTTGGTCATCAGGATCACCATGTGTGATGTCTACAATGAGTACATCGTCATTAGTTTTTTTCTCCAGTTGGATTTCAACTTTATCTGGTGCATCCTGTGAAACTTTTATTTCTTCCTTGTCCTTGGTTATATCAATTGCCTCAGTAACTGATATACCGGTACTCTTTGATCTCTTTTCTAGTCCTTCATCAATGTAAATACCTTTGCCCTTATAATTTTGTCTCTTCTTAGATAGATTCAAAAATTCTTGTTGCTCAACTTTTTCTTCACCTTTTAGAATTGATGTCCATATAGAATCTATAGTGACATCCATATCTACTACATTTTCATCCATGATCAATAAGGCTCTATTCTTGATCATATAGTTTACTTGGTACTTGGTCAAGTAGTCACTGACTTGCCCAAAGTTTAAGTATGCGGCTGCCTGAACTAGAGAGCTTTCTCTCTTTCTCTCCTCGGTGTCTAATGCAATAGCCCATTTCTTAGTAATTATATCATCCAATTTATTTGGTAATGCACATGAAAACTCTATTGGAACTTTCTTAAACTTTATCATCATTTGGATGACAACCTCTTCAATTTTAGTTTGATCTTCTTTTAAAATTTTGTCAAATCTATCTAGCAAAGGATCTGTTAGCTATTTTTCTTGCATTGGTAAATAACTAGACCATAACCTGATCTCTCCCTTTTGATGCTCTTTTCCTAGCAAGAGAAATGCTAATTGACAAGGATGGAATCCTTCTTCACTTCGGGCTCCACAGACCTAGGTGGGTGTACCTTACTTCTCTACTTATGCAAACTGATATGAACTAATACAAACACCTAATAAGTAGATTCACTGGTAGATTAAATAGAATAAATATGTCTTACAATAGGATTCATAACTGAAATGAATCTTTGTTATGGGAAGCCTACCCACATGCTCGATCTATCTTTCAAACTCATCAACAAAAAGGGAAAGTTGATTTAAAAGATTTGGATTACAAGTCTAGTTAAACTAGTGCCTAATCCTGGGCATGGAGTCATGAGATGCACATCAAAAAGAAACTTCAAATCTTATACAATTGGAAATCAAACAATGCACCTTGCACACATTCTTTCTTCCCCCTATCTGGACATCAGATCCTCAATGAAACATCATATTATTAGTAACAATCTTCAAGATATTACACTCTCCTTGAAAGAAACTCGAAAATCATTACACCATTTACCTTGTAAACAAGTATACAGAGATGCCTTACAAATCAGTATACAATAATGTGACAAAGACATCAGGAGACATTAGACAAACATGAGAAAGGATTTTCATTGTACTTCATTGTATCATTCTGAAACTATACATTCAAATCACAGCAAACTCAAAATCAAAACTCTGAAATGAAACTAAAAACTTGCGTTCATGGAACTCAAACTTGCAGAGCTTTGCTCATGCAAAAATATTGGAACCCCTTACAAAGAAATCAAATCAGAATAAGGAGAGGAGAAAACTCCAAATTCATCCACAAACTGACACTTGTTATCCTCTAAACCTTCTGCTGATGAATCATTGCTCTGAACTGAAAAATTGATCTGCATCATTCCCTCCTGAAAGCACCTGTCCTCTGCTCAAACAAACTATGAATCACCGGATACAACAAACCAGATATTTCCAAAATATCTTCCTGGCCCCCTATTTCTTTCAACTGCAAATATCTCAATAGTTAGACCTACACTGAAATTGACCTCAAAAATGGATTCCTCGTTCTCTCACCTTTCCGGTAGTATATAATTCTTGGTATTTGGGCAAAAAATAAAGCCCCCAGCCACTAATTTAGTCTCTTAGGCCTGTAACTTCAATTTTGAATTTATTCATATAGTCAAAACTATATAAATTTACATTTATAACTTTAAATTTTAAACTTGGATGTGCACAGGAATAAAATGAAATATTATTTTAATATTTTAACTCTCCTTATAACTCCAACTGGCACCAACTCACTTAATGATTTATATATTGCCAGTTTGATTTAGCGAACAACGTAAAGCTTCATTCTCTAATTTGCTACATGTTTCAGGCTAACCGCCAGCTAATTGGCGAACTGGCAACTAACTCCATTCTTGAATCATGAAATCCTCAGCCTTAACCGTCAGGTATCTCATGAACTAGCGACAATTCATTCTCTCATTCACCAAATATTTCACTAATTGCCTGGTTTGATTATGCGAACACGCGAATGCAAAAGATTCATTCTCTAATTCATGAAATTCTTGGCCTTAACCGTGAATTTACTGGTGAATACACGACTGCTTGGCATGATTCACGGTGACAGTCACCAAAATATAGGTGGACCCCTCTCGCTGCATCATTCCATCCAAGAGGACCCACCGATAAGCCTCTGTGGCTTCCTTTACAAGCAATCAGGTGTTATTCTATATAAGCATTACAAAAACCCTCTACCCACTGAATGTGGGATATTGCATTTTACACTTTTCACAAGTGTGAATCCCCATTGTTGTTGGATTTCAAAAACTTGATTGGGGTTCCCTTTTAACATTGCATGACAATGCCCTTTCATATTACCCGAAGTCTCCATTTGAAAATTGCTCTCTTCAGAAAGTGTGAGATCTCATTGAAATACATGAGTCTCTGCTAACTCATGCTTCCAACTCAAATCGGTAGCCTCTATTTTCTGTTGCTTATGCTAGTGCTTCATTTAACACAAGCCTCCATCTTCTTGCGCATGTCTTTGATTTGAATGCTACTTTCCTCTTAATACAAACCATTGCTTGTATTGGCTTCTTACATAGCATAACCCTCTGACTTGCATTAGCTTCCCCTTGTCATGCATTTCAAACTTCCTATTCATAGGCTTCCTAGTTCTCTGTAGGCATTTCCCTCATTCATTAGCAGCACCAAAATAGCGTGAGTAGCTCCTTTTGTTTTATGCTGCCTTCCTCCTTTGCTAAAACTTTAAAATAGTTCACATGCCATGTCCATGCTTCCACTCTATGGCATGAGGCTAGTAATTTGTGTGGGCTTCCATCTATTTATGCATGATGAACCCTCATTTAACTATGCAAACACCATTCTCCTAGTTTGCAATGTGTGATGCCTTCTTTATTCATGCATATTCAATTCCAAACACTTCTATCAAATGTTTGACCCACGATCTTGATGTTTATCACCGTATACTAGTTACCATGTACTCTATTGTTTCACTTGTTTGGTACGCTGACCTAGTATGCATGTGCTCACACACCAATATTTTAACATGATTCCTTGGTGTTGCTTGCTATTTCCTGTGCAATGTGTGCACCTGGCCAAACACACAGCTAGCATCCTTTGATGTGAAACCCATCCATTTTCATGACTAGCTTGTGCAGGATTTATTGGCCTCCTCCAATCTACATTGCTCAAGACATTTCTCTGCTGTGCGGGCACCTCCACAAGCCTCACGTACCCACTCAATGTTTGCGGCCTAGTCCATTATGTGCATGAGGTCTGCCTGTCTCCTAGTGCGTGAATGACCCATTCTTCATTAAACACAGGTCCCTTTGTATTGCGCTGGCTTCCACTTCACTTACATGTGAGGTCTATGCATCATTCTTGCATGAGGGAAAGCCTACCATTTGCGTGAAAAGCCTCCTTTAATTGTTGTTTCCCCTTGCTTTGGCCATTTTGTTTATTGTGCACTGGCATTCTTTGCGCTAGGCATCTCCTCCTATTTGCACAAATAAACCTTCCCCCTTTGTATTTTCACGGGGGCTTCCATCAATCACTTGCCAAAAAAGAATGCCATCATTTGTCTACACAAGGAAGTATTAAAGAATGTCAGCCTCCACCATTTACTTTGGCATGTAAACATTACATGTCAGCACATACAAACATCCTCAGATATGTTTCTCATAAGCATCCAATAAACTCACACTGGCAGCTTCTACATGTAACATTGGCCTTTTGTCTCCAAGTGCATGAAGCCTCCGCTCAATCTCTGCTAGTTTTTTCCTTTGAATTTTTATATTTTAGCAAGATGAAACTTGCAGCTTCACACCATGCCACTACTGGAAAGTAGATCTAATTGGTTTGAATCTGGACAACATGCATTTATAATTTTATATTCATATACATTGCAAGTGGATGTCGTCATAGGTTGGGAGCGACAATAAAATGTCTACCAATTGCATTTGCTTTGTTTTGAAACCCCTATGTTGACATATCAATATATATATTGGCAAGCTGGACTAAGCTCCACAATAACTAATCAAACTTGCTTGACAATTATAAAATCTTTAAACAATCATGTCAGTAGCAGTCCTAACCTCCAAACTCCCAATTACGCCAACTGGAAATGTACTTGCACAATTTTGATCCCCAGGTCACGAAATCTACCATTGCCTTGCAGAAAAGAATCTCACTCGAAGATATTGCATTACTAAATTCTTCATGAGGCCTTAAACCATTGACAATAGAGGACAAGGTAAGACCATGAGCCTCACCAATATCATCATCATAATTGGAAAAACCTTGATTCTTAGTGACAACATAACCCCATCACACCAATGCACATCTATGTACCTTCACTTAGTTAACACAATTGCTTCAAACAACAAAAGAATCACCCATGATGATTTCAAGGAAAAGATCCCGATGAGGCAAGCTGGGTCCAGAGGTGGGGCCGGCTAAATTTTTTTTTGATTTCATGTGTCTGAACCCCGAAAAGGCTCTGAATACCCCTCATACCCTTCAGAATCACAAACTGATAATACCCAGATCTCCAATTTCTTAGAAAAACCAAATTTGCAAAGCATCAAAATCACGAGAACAGGCCCGAAAACTGGCTTTAAAAACTGACTAGAACCACTGGTAAAAATCCACCGTCTGACTGACATAAACTTTGAGATACATAGAAACACCTTGAAAAATGGAAGCCCTTGACTATACCTGAGGCAAAAGTTATTAACCTCTGAAGTTGCCCTTTTCATTCTGCATCTGCAAACAGTGATTAGAAAAGCAAAAACTGCATTTGGAATTAGCCTTGAAAAGTGCACGAATGGATTGGCAGGATGCTCAAATTAGAATGAGATATAGTACAACTTGTCAGAAATACAAGACAACAAAAATTTTGACAATAGGATCATCCTGTGAAAAGTTATTAGCAGGCAAAGAAGGCCTCTGACAAACTTGCAGAAAACATAACTGGGCAATTTGCACTTTTTGCAAACAGAAAGGGTCTGGCAAATTGACCAAATGAATATGTCAAGAGCCACAATCTTACAGCATGGAAGTATTTTATGTCTACTATACACTGAGACAAACATATTGATGACTCGATCAACAAGGCATGAGTTATTCACAGTCAAAGTAGGGCTCTAGAAAACTGGTGAATAATCAAACAGCGCAAAACATGAAAGCTGCAAATGGAATCAGCTTCAATTTCTCATCAGATGGATTCATCATGAGCTACAAACTGATAGGGGTAGAGTAAAACTTGTCTATAATTTAGGGAAATGATTAAGACCTTTCTACCAATCCAGTGGGTACAAGTTATAACATGTCAAACAAGGTTCCCGACAAAACTGGGAAAAGGGCCAAGTGTAGAAACTAGAAAACACCTCCGGAAGGGGATGAATAAATGGGGTCAAAACTTATCACAAAGGCCTAAAACCTGATACATAGAGAGTATACAATGTGTAAAACAAGATTTTAGGCTCAGATTTTCATGACACTCTCTAGGGTGCATTTTATTCAACCTCAAAGTGACCCTTCCTGGTGATTTTTACACTTAGAACTTTTCTGATCTTGAGACCTCCTAGAACCAAACGGACAAAAACCCATTTCAAGATGCGGGCTAAGGACTCAAAATGACTCAATGGGATATATGAAAGGTATCAAATCATTCTCCACTCATTAAATGACCTGAAAACACCCTTTTCACATGTGCATTTTGGACCAAAAGGAGCACTTTAGCAAGCATTTTACATGGTACCTCAAAACTACATTTTCAGTACCAACAGGATCAACGAGGTCTCCATGTTCAATTATATCCTCAATAACTTCATCTATGGTTTTGGTCTTGCTACTGACCACTTTGAATTGATTTATATCATCCTCTATCTCTGTATCCTCTAAATCTTCCTTATTTCTTATGTATTTCCTCTATTTCTTCGGTGCCTCAGCTTCTGTCTTGTTCTTTCTCTTAATGTATTTCTTCGTCAGTGTAGCTACTCTTCTTTTTGTTACTTTTACTACTTCTTCTTTTTTGGTAGGTGGTGCTGCAGTTGACGAATGTGTCTTCATACCTTCATGTATCGGTGACTGCATCTTTGTAGGAATTTCAGGTGGAGGAACCTGTGTAGGATCTAATTCTTTGTCTGACTCGATCTCCTCACTATCATATGGTTTGTCGGCTAACTGTAGCTAAACTTCAGTTGCCTATTCAACCAGTATTACTTTAGATGTCTTTTACTTATCTCCATATTTAGAACTGAGATCCTTCTTCATTTTCTTTACCTTTCTATGAATTTTACCGATCTCAATATTAGTAGATATTCTAGATTTAGCTTCTTCATATACTCCGAACGTAGTGGCTATGGGATCCTTCAGTACTGTAAGTAGTGCATTAATAGATTTCATTGCAAAATCATGATTTATCTCATATCCCATCGGTGCCAACCATTTCATCCTAGGCTCAACTGCTTTTATCATGGTATAATTGATGTCGACCATAAAACATATGTCATCTTCAAATTTCTGAACTAATTCCCTCAAAATTCTGCTTCTCTTTTGCATTTTAGATTCAAATTCAGTGAAGTAAGCATTAAACTCTACATTCAACTTATCTCCTAACTTGTTCATCATTTCACCAATCTATTTTTTTATCAGTACATCCGGTATCCAGTTTACTTTACTAGTGCCAGACACAAACTTTTGTAAATAGAAGAATATGCATGCAAGTAGACATCCGTACTTACATGTGTTAGATTTCTTTTTCCTTATAGTCTTCATATTCTCTTGGAGTTGATGTAATAGTAGCTCAACAAGATCAACTTGGTGACCTTTCACTACAATTTTGTGTACCATGTCTACTGTGTTGCAGGGTATGTTGTTGAGTTTGTTTGATTGAAATAGCTTATACCCGATCACATGTGTTGCAAATTTTACTACTGGGTCCTTGATAGTTGAAATCTTTAATGCCCAACCATCCCATTGTGCTCCAGTGTACTTCTCAACATCCGGTTGTGAAGAACTTCAGAAAGCCTTAGATTTCTCGATAGTAGGGAGCCCAGTGTAATACCCCAAAAATGGGCTATAGGTTCATTAACCTCCTATATCGACACATCAAATGAAATCGACATCAAAGTCCTAACCAAAGGCACATCTGCACATCATCGAATCCTAATTGATTATCTCAAATTCTGTATCAGGGAATATTCCTAGTAATATTCCTAATTTATCCTAATTATCTTTAATTTAATGATTATTTGGTGATAAATCTTATTTATCCTAAAGTTGATTAATTGAATATGATGAATATTTAATTAATTGATTTAATCTTGCCACTTGATTATTAAGTTAAATTTAATTATATTTATTCCTAAGTATTATTATTTAAATTTGACAATAACTCAAAATTCCTATCATTAATTGATTAAATTCTTATTTAATTAATTAAAGCAAGTTGTCATATTTAATGATATTATTTTTGAATAAAAGTTTGATTTTAATAATTGATTAACCCATAAATCAATTGTTTTAATTTTAAAATCAGTTAAGTTGAGAATAAATCACTTTATTTTTTAAATTAATTTATAATTAAATCATGCACAATCAGAAAAGCAGGCAACTAGAAATTAACAATCAATTTTAAAATTTAAACTCAACATCTAATGATGAGTTGGAATTTGATCTAAACTCTATTTTGAGTTAAAGCCTTGCTTTTGCATGATTTTATAAATTAAATATCCTTTATTTAAAAATAACTCAAAAATCAACCTGAGTTATTTGAGTGATTTATGGCTTTTTTTCATGCACCTCCAAAGCCCTGGATTTCTATAAATTAAGGCTTTAGCTCATCTCAAATCATCTCAGAATTTTCCATAATCAAACTGAAGAATTGCTATTTGGAGAATCAAAGCTTATTGTGAGATCAATTTGGTTTTTACATTCATTTAGTTTTCATATCATATCATTGTTAGATAGATTTCATATCAAGTTTTCATCCTTATTGTATCTAAAATCCAAAAAAATAACTTAATTTGCATACATCTCATATCTAGATCAATTGCATTCAAATCCTTCGTTTAGGTGTCGTCAAGGTCACTGATCTCAATACAATCTGAGAACATCATACTCGCACCTATTAGAAGGCAGTAAATCACCTGGTTAGTTTAGCTTTCAATTCATTACATGATTTCCTTTTTTCTAACCTCTAATGTTTTATTGAAGTGTTGTGTCTATAGATCAGGTACAATTTTCACACACACATTTCTGGCACCCACTGTGGGGCCCTGAAATAGGTTTCCAATTCAATTCTATCAATTTCTATCTTTTTCTCCTTAGTTTTTGTGCAAAATTATGATTTTTAATTTATATCCGTACAATCTTTGTACGAGTTTCTACCAAAAGTCATTTCGCACTGGACCCACTATCGTACGATAGTATATTGGATCGAGAATCATGCTAGACTATACACACTGTCATCTGGAAATTCAACTGTCATTTCATCATATATCTAGTGTCGTACGAGTTTTTGGACTATCATCTAGGAGAACACCCAGTGTCGTATGAGTTTCATACTATCATCTAGTAACAGACCCTCTGTCATATGAGTTTCAGCATCAAATTTTGACTGTTGTTTCATTTTTCAGGGTAGTTTATCATATTTGGTTTTCAAATTTTGACTAACGGCTAATCTTAACAATTGAAATTCTCTATTTTTGATTGACTCCTATTGGTTTTGATTGGAAAAAGTGCAAGAATTGCTTAAAATAGGTAAACATCTACTAAGCAGGTTGCAAGGATCTCAGGTATTCTCCTTGTTCTGATAACATTTCGATTTGGACTTAAAATAAATCTCTCGTGTGTCTAGCTTGAGTGTTTCTTTTCACGCTTTTGTTTTTACACACTTGCATAATTGATACTAGGTTGTGACACCTTAAGTATTGATAAGCAGTCTTAGATACTTGTGATTGATCTAGATTGCTATCTTGGGTTATTGGACTCACTAAATCTGTTAGCCCCTCATTCCACCCCATGGTTGCAATCTCAGCACCATAAAGGGGAGGGGTCTATAGGAGAGAAGCGTTAATTATTCCACCAGGAAACCCTTTTGGTGCCTTTTATAACTCACTTGTTTTCTAAGTTGTGGACTCATTTTTAGCTTGTGTGAGGGGTTAATTGTTCCACCTTGTGGACTCACCTCATATTCGCTTTAAACATTAAGTGTTCCTCTTTTTGCTTTTGGGTACTTTCGGTAGATTTGCTTTCGGGAATATATATCTATGCTCACATATTAATTAGGCCCTATGAACACTATTTGTGATTCTTGAGAGATTGGATTCCTAGCGAAATCCTTCCTTGATGATGGGATCCTTGTAGGTAGGGAGGATAGTTAGTGTGTTTCACATTCTACTTGGTTAGTGCATCTTCTCTTATTGATCGATACATTCTCTCTCCGGAGAGGTTGATAGATCAGGTGGGGTTTGTTAAGCCATTTTTCTGTCATAGCAAAATCCTGTGAAAATGGCCCATTTCCTTGCAATGTTTCATGGTGTGCGCCCTTGGCCCTATGTTCTTCATTGTGTCTTACCCTATGTTCCTGATGTTGTCACCATGCTCTGGTCCAATTTGCATGTGCTGAATTAAAAAATCCCAAGTTGTCCAAGATTTAAGGTCTGCAGGAGACAAAATTCCAAAATCTGCCTAAGTGTCAAAAACCCTATGTGTTTTTTATCCTCCACTGTTGTGAAAACTTTGTGTGTTTTTGACCTCCCAGTTCCCTGTTTGCTGACATTTCTTAAGTGCACAAGTGCGATGGGTGGTGGGCCCAGGTTTTCAAAGTCTTTTCCTGATTGGTTGTCGCATGGCCGTATGTTAGACTTTTCTAACATGTGATCATGCAACTGCTTGCCACCTATCCATGTGGGTCCCTGTTCTTCATAGTGTTTGGCTACCTGGCGGTTAGTTTTCTTTCAATGACCTAGCGACTTGTGGTTTTCTCTCGATCGTTGATTCTTGGTGGTTAAGTCCTTAACATCTGGCGACCTGTTCAGTGGTTACTTTGCTATAGTCATGCAGTCGCATAATGGTGGGACCTAGTTTCTGAATATGTGTAGTGGGACCTGACATCCATATAAAATCAAGGGTTGGTGTAAAAGCTTATGAAGTGTGTCAGGTCTTTGCGATCTTGCAATGGCCATGGATTTTCTTGCATGGGCCCAGTGTGATTTCTCAGTGCTTTTTGGTAGTTGTGATAAAGTATTTGGTGGCCCGACAAATTTCCTTCTTGTCACTAGTTTGCATAATGTTTTAGCGGTGCCCCAGTTTATTTGGTGATTCGGCGAATGATGGTTGCATGATCACTAAGTGATTTGGCGATGGTGTAAAGTATCTCATGAATTGGCAAAAGTCCTTCGGTCACCAATTTGCCAGATAAGTGGGGCCGGTGTTTTCAATGATGAGACCTTTATTGATTGGCTGGCGGGTGACAAGGTGGCAATGTCATGGCTTGTCGTGTGTTCGCATAGCCCAGTTTTTGGCTATGCGATCATGTGACATGTAATACCTCTCCTATGGTGATACTTAGACTTTTCTGATTTGGACATTTTATTATTATTATGGTCAAGACTATACATTTACATTTATGTTTTGTGGATGATGACATGATGAATATGCTCATTATGGTTAGTAATTACATGTTTATGAGATTAGAAAATTATCTATTTTTATATGGATCTAACCCAATTATTTGAATCTAACCACTATCATGATGTTTTATGTTTCATGGATGTGTCTGATGTGTTTTTCATGACTCTAGGATGAAGTCATAGTTACTCACTTAGTTGAGGTCCACATGATGTATCGATCCTGGTCATTTGCTTGCATATATCTGATTTATATCTCCATATGTATATATATGTATCTCTTCTTGGTGATGCAGGATTGCAGGTACCAGGTGTCATCTCCACCTGGCTTCACAGGTCTGAGCGATCCCTCAAAATCCTCAATCGTTGTTGTTGTTACGGAGGTATCACCAGGTCCACAGGAAGAAACTTCACCTTTGATCCTTTTATCCTTAGGTGGGAAGTGTCGAGTCAGTCCCTTGTGTGAATGTCTTATGTGGTTTTGTAGTTGATGGAATTGTGGATCTTGTAGCTAGTTCTTGCCTTCATGATATGTTCAATTCTGTTAGTAGATCATGGATGTAGATTATTGTTCATTTGAGGGTATGATTTAGTAACGTATCTCATTAGGAGCAATTTTGAGTGCAATTAAATCATGTGGTTTTAATACCCATGATAAGGATTAATTTTATGGTATTTTAATGTCTAAGGAAATATTAATAATAAAAGGTTTTAAACAATAGTGGTAAAATTCTAACCTATGCTAGTGGCTACTTAATATATACATATATATTTTAGAATGAGGATTAAGGTATGAATAAACAATATAGTTTATAATAATGTTATTCTAATGTTTAACATTAATAATAATGTACCTTATTTATGGTATTATTTTATAATACTAATAACGACAAAGAGTCTATAGCAATAAAAATAATAATATGTTTTATAATAAAAATATTATGCTTGTAATAATATTTGTAATAATAATAATATATGTACACATAGGCATATGGGTGCACACATATGCATATGTATACATATATTTATATATAATTAGTACCATGTAGTTATTTATTATATTAATAAATAATTAGATAAATTAGCGGTATGGTAAATAGGATTATCCTATTACCATAGTTGAATAATTAAATAAATTGTTTTAAAATTATAATATTTATTTTAATATCATTAAATTTGGGGACTCGGATTATAGTTTATTTATCCCTTTTTTGGGAATGAGTTTTCAAAACCATCTCTTTAACGGATGGATAGTTGAGATGGTTGTACCAATTGGATTACCTGTGCAACCACCTCCTCCATCCTATTTACAGGAAAGATGTCCTGTGTAAAAGGAGTTGGGAGAAGAGGATTATTATTATTATTGTTGTAGAAAATTTATCCTGTGAGTTTGGCATTTGGATTGTTACGGGTAGAGGCTGGAAGATTTCGAGCAAAGGGATTCAAAGGAGTGTTGGAAACATTGGAGAGGGTTTGATCTTCCTTCTTCTCCAACTGGTCTTCGCAGGACTCCAGGTTGGAATCCATCCTGAGAAGTAGATTTATTTTGTAGAATGGATGTAAAATCTAGATTTCTGGAAAAGTTTCTGTATATTGTGCTATGGTTGCAAAATATATATATATGCATTATTGTAGTATTATTATCTTGTGTATATGAATGATCTATTACTCGATGAGATTATGATTGTTTACCTTTTTGTTTAGAATCGAAAACTATATATATATATATATGTTTTATTTTCTATGTATTTGAAATGTTTGTGGAAAGTTATTTTACGAATGTTTGTATGTTCACTGTGGTGAAACCTCCCTGGGAGGGTAGAAGTGGTTTTGATCTGATAGGGTAGTGTATTTTACTATCACTGGATGTATTATGAATGCTTCCAGATTTTAGAACTTTTGTTGCAACCTTACTGTTTCATGTCTATTTATGTGCCACCTTTCTTTTCCCAGATCTAGAATATTTTTGTTAGATAGATAGGGAGGATTGATGGGCCATTTCTAAAGGGAAACTGGGATATCTCAAATGGGTCATGCTCATTTTAGGCAACCTTAGTCCCCATAACACCCAGTTTTACCCACAAGACAAAGTTGAGAGTCATTCTCTACAGTTCCAGTCGGCTCAGTGTGTTAACCGAGTTAGGCCGGCAATGTGTTAACCAAGTTAAGTCTGTAATGTGTTAACCGAGTTAGGTCAGAAATGTGTCAACCGAGTTAGGTCGGTAATGTGTCAACTGAGGTAGGTCGGTAATGTGTCAACCGAGCTAGGTTGGTAGTGTGTTAACCGAGCTAGGTCAGTAGTGTGCTAACCGAGTCAGGTCGGTTTAGTGTGAACCGGGCCAGGTCGGTAGTGTGTCAACCGAGCAATACTGTGTCAATCGACCAGTCCAGTATAAACTGAGGAAAATAGGATTCAAATTTTATACTTTAAGTTATAATTGTATAAAGGGATTAGGTACCCTTTGAATCCATTGGAATAGGTTTCAGCTTCCTAGGAGTTAAGTTGTAACTTTTAAATTTTAGATTTTTAATTAAATTAGACTTAGTCAATTTTTAGGATTAGCCAGGTTTTAGGTTTAGAAAGAAATTTTGTATAAACCTGAAGATTGTTCATTCCTTGTTTAGTGGAGATTATTTTCAGTACATTTAGATGCCTTTATTGAGATAGAATGTTTGTAAGGAGCAGTTTAGGGTTTAGAGTCAAGACATTTTAAACATTCTTAAACGTACTTGATTTCTCTAAACATACATAACTATCCTATTATTTCCAATTCTTTGTAGCAGTTTTCAAATGTGTTTACAATGTGCTTCTACTATGTGTATGATGTAATTGTGATGTATGGGTTGAGGGTAGAAAACCTAACGACACCTAGTGAGTGGCTCTCAATGCGGGGCCGAGGCCCTAAAGCTGCTAGAACCAGGATAACCGACTGAAGAGTTATTTAACAAGTGAAAATTTAATTAAACTGATGGGAATGGGTTAAAACATTAAAAAGATTAAATGTGCCTCACCCATGCCATTAGTGCTAGTAAAGGCTATGGATGGGAGTGGGAGAAGGTACCTATGCATAGGTACGATCGAATGGCACTTGTCTGTATGAAAGGCATTTGATCCCGCATGTGCCTACTTGGGGGCTGGGGCCCGAAGTGGCTAGTACCAGGACAACCCAAGGAGTGAGGGCTATGTGATGACACTCACTTAGGTTGTTTCTTAGAGTTTCTACCCAAGCCTTAGAACCTTTTGGGAAAGATCTATACTTTGACTCTCTTTTCATTTGCTATTTTGGGAAAGATTACCCAACCCTAGGTTTGGCCTAGCTATTCCTTCTTTGTGGACCTTGGTGTTTATCTCCTAGCATGGGGGAGTGGGCCTTATAGGTATCCACATGGTTGCGTGGTAAACATTTTTATCGAGGTATCTTTTGCAGATACATGCTTGAAGATTCACGCTTGCTTATGTACCAGATTTGAAGAATGAAGGCCTTGTGATTATATTTCATGATGCATAATCTTGTTACCTCTTATGAGGAGTTGAATGCAATGTAATCAATAATGTATTTCAAAATGATGTAATTGCAATGGGTAGACTTAGGTAGAAGGGAAAAGGGAAATGTGAACTTTATGTTTAAGATGTATGTTGGAAAAGAAAAGGATTTTTCTAACATTCCAAATTATGTAACATGCTTTCATTATTGTTGTTTAAGTGAAGCTATTGAAAAACCAAATGTAGTATATTTTAAGGTATCAAATGAGTTGGATAAATTTTATAAGTTACATTGTTCATAAAGGATACTTAGGAATATAGATGATTTTTAAATGGAAAGTTGAAATGAAAATATTTTGTATTTCTTAAAGATATGATGCAGTTTGCTTTGAGAATTAAATCTTGTTGTTAGTTTACGTAATGGATTTGAATGGATCATGCATTTAAATGAAAAGGGAACCTTGGAAGGAATCTAAGTTTAAGTTTTGATTACATAACTCTTTTCAAAGTTCAAAATTTTTCATAAATTTTACTTAGGTTTTCTTTTGTTAAGAGAATCTTTGTTCTCTTCCCTGGTTCCCTTGCAGGGCATGACATGACAACTTTGGACATCGCTGTTGTGGAGTTAATGGTGGGCCTAGGTTTTCAGAGGGAGATTGATCAGATGGCTACATTTTAAAGTTGGTAAGGGTTTAAATTTTGGCTGTCATCTCTCTGCAGGCACCAAAGAAGTGACTGTTGCTTTTCAAATTTAAATTTCTAAAAATATCCAGCGATAGAGGGTACCATTTTATGGAATTCAATGCAGAAATGACTCTGTTTGGTGAGATGCAATTGGTTTTCCATTTACGATGTGGTCCAGGATGTCTAGCACTTGTTTGCAGAGCATGTACGTTGCAGTTGTGGCTCAAGGCATGTTGCAGGGTGTCCTTTCAAGCTTGGTTTTGTGATCCTTTGTACTTACAGAGAAGACTTTCATGATTAAGGATCAGTTCAGGATTTCCTCTTTCCTGGATTGGAGGTGTTTCCCACCCCTGAATTAAATTCATGATTTTTTTAGCAGGTTGGGTGGCTAAAACCCTACCCCTAGTCATCTGTAGCTTGTTGTAAATTTCCAAGATGACTAGGGGGTATAAGTTGTAGACTTTTTGTGTTTGCAGGGGTTCCAATTCTTTTGGTTTTGGTCCCAGATTGTTGATAGTGAAAATTTCAACAAGGAGAGCCTGGATTTAGGGTCTGTTCCTTTGTGCATTTTGTCATTTTGATAATGTATTGATTCTGCAAGTCTTAGTGAGAATATTTTTGGATTCCAATCTCATATTGGTGTATGTCTTTTTGTTTTTCTCTTGAGCTCATATATGTTGATTGCACAAGGTGGGTTAGCATATGGTAAACAAAGAGTATTTTGGAGTTATCTTTGAGTTCCTAACAAAGTTAGGATTAAAGTCTTTAAGGTAAGTTCAGTGAGTTCATGGCAAGACAAGGATTTGATGTCCTGGTATGTGAGTGAGGGGAGTAATAGGCAAAGCACTTACTCAAAATCTATATGTGTTTGAGTTAAGGTTTTAGGATGATATAGGTTGTAAAGTGACTCTTTGCCCTGGGATAAGGCAATGATCCATTCTCTGAAAGTAGTCCATCATCAGCAATCACACACACACACACACAATTAAATGATAAACATTTTAATCAGATAGTAAAGGGTATAGTTGTATATTGTTTAGAGACTCCTTTGAAGAAGTGAGTCAAGGGTACACCCGCCTGAGCATTGAGGCTCAAAGTGTAGGAGGATCTCCTTGATCCTTGTTAATTGACCCTCTTCCTTGTAGACTTTGGAGTGGTGATAGAGTCAAAGTTTTATTATAGTTATCCATCAAAGTATAAATCTACAAGTTTTGAAGATCAAAGGGAACAACCAACAAAATGGTGAATCTATTGGGGAGAACAATGAAAAAGAGAAGTAGTTGTTAGAATCTCTGGTTGCAGTCATATTGAAGTATTCAAAATCTTATTGACCAGATTGATTTGCCCATCTGAGCCATCAACAAGATAGTGATTCTGCTGGTGAGAATCTAGAGAGGAAGCTTATAAGTGTGTTCTTATTTTCCTATTGTGCTAAAATTTTCCCATCTTGGTGGGTGGTGACTCAAAGGTTAGAACCAGTGCTGCATATTGATAAATCATGGATAAGAGGAGAAATACTAGGTCTTTTGTTAGAAAGAATCCAGAGGTCACTTTGGAGCAGCTACCTAGACAAGAAAAGAAGAGCTGGATTAGAAGGAATGGTGAGTCTACTAGTGCTCTCATGAAAGAACAAAGAAATGCTAGAGCCAAAGTACCACATGTATCCTCAAGTGAGGATGGTTCACAAGACATACTTTCTAGATCAGATGGTAGTCACTCTGAGGAGAGATTCTATGATACCCCTGGGGCTGCATTTCATGACAAAGGTCCATTGCTTGCAGGTCAAAATGAACAAAATAGAGATATGGGTTTAGAATTTGACCTAGATCTTGATGAAGATCATTTTAGAAGAGAACCCATGAGACATAGGCAAGTTCAATTCCCATATCAAAATCTTCCTAATATGGATGTGTCATATGGTTCTAATGACATTATGGTGGATCTTGATGACTTGAATGCACTAAGGTTGCAGTTGCCAGAGTAGGATGCCATACATAAAAGATTATAGGAGGAGAGAGAGGCTGAAAAGGTGAATGTTTTGATAGAGAGGCAATCTCTTCTTAGAAAAATAAATGAAATGAAGGAGAGAAACAAAATGCTTGCTTCTACTCCTAGAACTCTACAACATGATGTTTTCAGTGATCTTGATGCCTTGAGGAGTGAGCAAGAGTGCTTGCTTCAGGATCATGAATTTGATGGGGAGGGCCCTATGGTTAGACAAGTGCAAAGTTATGTCCCTTTGCCTAAAGATAAAGATGGGCATAGGATCACTAGACCTGTTGTTATCATTAATGAGAAAGGAAAGCAGAAGATGGTGGGTGACCAAGCAAGCAAATCAGTGAAAATACCAGGGATCCCACCACCTGATTCAAATAAGGACACTGAAATGGAGAGAAGGAGAAAAGAAGATGAGGACCTTGCAAGAAAACTAGAGAGAGCTGAGGTTGACACTTCCATTGCAGAAAAGAAAAGGAAGATCCAATTTTTGAGGGCTTCTTCATCTAATGCTCTCAGCCCATCTGCTACTGAACTAGGTATGCCATCTATGACTACTGCTATTCCACTTAGTAATGCTACTAGTTCTTTTCCTTCTTCATCTTTTAGGATAGGTGTAGATCCTAGACAGCAGTCAGATGCACAAATAAATATAGATGCTAATGTTGATCCTAGGGTTAACACTAGTTCAAGCTTTCAAAGAAGACCTATGCAACTAGAAGGCTATAGGCAAATAAGTTTTGATGGAATTCCTGGCTATCCAAATGCTTTTCCAAATGATATTAGAGATAAGGTGCCTAAGTTTTCTGGTAATAATGTTATTAGTTGTGAAGAGCATCTTAGGTTATTTTTTGATATGCTTAATGATTATGAGGTAGAGCACGAGGATGTAGTCATGAAACTATTTGTTTAATCTCTAATGGAGGATGCTAGAGATTGGTTTAAGAGGCTTCCTGATAGATGTATTGATACTTGGGACTCTTCTGAGAAATGTTTCAAAGAGCAATATGGTGATAGGCCTAATGCTAGTTTCATGTTGAATGAATTCAATACCATAAGGAAAAATCAGAATGAATCTGCAGCTGAATTCAACATGAGATTTCAGAAGGGTATGCATAAGTTGTTCCAAGTTATGCGGTTAGATGACAATGTTTGTCTAACTACATACTTCAATGCATTTGATGGGAAGATGGGATATTTATTGAGGGATAAAGAACCAAGAACTCTTAGGGATGCTTTTAGGATTGCTATCAATATTGAGAACAACATGAAAATATCAAGAAAATTGGGTGGAAAGAGAGATGACCCAAAGTTGTTTGGGGACAAGAAATATAAGAAAGAAAATGATAAGAATGTTGGATCTAGGAGGCAAGAGGAAGATAAATTGGATAAGGTTCCTAATGCATTGAAAGATTTGAAGGCACCTACAAATAGGAACATCAATGCCCCTACCAATGAAAGGCCTCAATTCAACAACAATTTCAGTAAACAGACTAGACTGCAGAACTACCCCTACAACACCCAATGGAAGGATGGCAAGCCTATTATCCCTACTGCAAGAGGAAACAATGACAGAGGTGTCCCTAACCCTCTGCATAAGGCTTCAATAAATTTCATGGAGAACATATCTTGGTGTGTTGCATGCCAGTCCCATCATTGTGCAGAGCATTGTGTGGTCACACAATCTATGGCTGCAAATCAAGATTGTGGCAATGAGGAGATAGAACAAGAAGAAGAACAAGATGATGTTGGATGCAACATGGTTTCTTCATATCTAGGATATGAAGATGATTCTAATTTTGATGAAGAGGTAGATATAAATGTGGAGAGACATAATCAAGTCTTTTTTCATCAAGAGTTTTTCTCTGATGGTGAATGCATTGATCAGAAAACATGTAACATGAACTCTTCTCCCAAGCTAGTAAATTTGAGAAGACCTTCTAGAGAAGAGATGGATAAGATTACTGTAGAAATGATTGCCCAGGTGAGAACTAGAGGCATGGTGGCAAGGAATACAAATGAGAAAGCTGCAGGAATGTTTATAAAGAGTACCAACTCCGGAGAACCTAATGAGAACAAATCAAAGGTTGATCACATGGTGAAATTCAAGAATGTAAAAGGTAAGCATTGTGACCCAAAGGGAGTTGGAACTGAAAAGGTCTCTAGTGAGATTGAGAAGCCAGTTAACACAATGGCTAGGATTGAAAAAGTGAGGGTGGTCAGTACACCTAATGTGTCAGACAAGCAAAAGGATGTTAAGGTAGTGTAGATTGAGGTTCCTGCTTCTACCCCTGTTGACATGTTATTTGTATTGTCACAAATTAAAATTAAGGTTCCATTGTCAGAATTGTTGAGGATCCCTGAACATAAAGATAAAGCTATTGCATGGGTTGGTAATACTCACAAAAATGATACTTCATGCAATGGATCTCAAGATAAAGCTTTGAAGGATGTTGTTGCTCATGGAATTGTGTCTCAAATTCCTCCAATATATTTGGACAGTTCTATCAATGCCAGCCTTGAAAATATTGACCCATTCTTTTTAAGTGTTCTTGTGAATGGGATGAAATTAAGAAATTGTATGATTGATAGTGGTGCCTCTAATACTGTCATGCCTTTCAAAATCATGGAGAGGTTGGTCCTTAAAGTTGATACAATGCAAGGTAGGTGTTGTGCAATGGATCAGAGGGAGGTACCAGTTATTGGGACTATCAATGCAATGCCATATAGGTTGGCAACATATCCAGAGAAAGAGCTAACAATGAGTGTTTTAGTGGTGGATATCCCTCCTCATTATGGGATGTTGCTATCTAGAAGGTGGAGTGCTGCCATGGGTGGAAGTTTACAGTGTGATTTGTCCTATGCAACTTTCAAGATTGATGATCAGTTTGTCAAGATTGAACGAGAGCCAAGAGTATGCCACATGATTGAGAGAAACATAGATAATGAAACTACATGTTTTGTGGATACTGATGTTAATGCTTTTAGGGCAGAGATCCCTGTATTTGAAAATGAACATATTTTGTCACCTATTTCTATTGAGGTAGGTGCTAATTTTGTGAAGAGTAATTTGTGGGTAATGTACTTTGATGGTGCAAGTTGCAAAGATGGTGCAGGAGCAGGTATTTTACTTATTTCTCCTAATCGAAACACCTACAAGTTCTCTTTCACATTGAATTTATTTTGTACCAACACTATCGTAGAATATGAGGCCTTGTTGTTAGCATTGAGGTTGGCACAAAAGCATGGTATTAAATGTCTAAATGTTATTGGTGATTCTGAGTTGGTGGTGTCCCAAGTTAGGTCAATGTATGCTTCCAAGAATAGAAGGTTGAAACAATATAGGAATGTAGTTTGGGATTTCATTGAACATTTTGATGCCTTCAATATTGAGTGGAAGGATAGGAGTAACAACAAGATGGCTGACTTGTTAGCCAATGTTGCAGTCAATCCCAATGATGTCACATTCTCTGGTATCTCTAAAGTTGAAATTCAGGCTAGGCCTAGTATACCAAACAATGTTGAGAATTGGCAGGTTTTTGATGATGATAATGATATTTTGAAGTTTATGGATTGCAAGGATCAGTATCATGGTCAGGAATTTGATTGTTCAGCCTTGGTTGAGTCAGTAGGAGGAAGGGAGGTTGTCTTAGGCAATGAGGTCATTCAGCTTAGAACTAACAAGGTGCCCAAGGGGCTTGTTGTTTTGGAGACTGTCTTTGACAACCAAGATAGATTTCAAAAGAACATCAAAGGAGAAGATCATGCTGATCTTGAGGAGATAAATCTTGCATCACATGAGGCACCTAAGAAAGTATACATTGGTAGAGATATATCTCAAAAGGTAAGGAGACATTTGATTGAATTATTGAGAAAATTCAGGCATGTTTTTTCATGGTGATATGATGGCCTAAAGGTTTATAGTGAGGATTTATTTCAGCATGTTATTCCATTGAAAGAAGATGGTAAACCTTTCTGGAAAAAACAAAGGCCTATTAATCCTACTTTGGCACCCAAGATGCAAGAAGAATTAATGAAGATGAGAGATGCTAGCATTATCAAGCCTATAAGGCATTCTTCTTGGGTGTCAAACCTTGTTCCTGTAAGAAAAAAGAATGGTGACATTAGGCTTTGTGTGGACTTCAAGAATTTGAACATCGGCTCATTGAAAGATAATTATTGTTTGCCTAATATGGAGGCTATGTTGCAGAGAGTAACCAGATCAGAATTGATGTCAATGATGGATGGTTTCTCTGGCTATAATCAGGTCATTGTCAAGGAACCAGAACAATTCAAGACAACCTTTACAACACCTTGGGAAACATATGTCTATGTGAGAATGCCTTTTGGTCTCACAAATGTTGGTGCTACTTTTCAGAGGGCAATGGATGTTGCCTTTTCAGATTTTATCAATGCTTTCCTTATTGTGTATCAAGATGATTTAACTACCTATTCCAAGAGGGGAGAGGACCATTGTGCTCACTTAGAAAAAATATTTGTGAGGGCCTTGGAATTTGGCATTTGTTTAAACCCAAGGAAATGTGCTTTTGGTGTCACCAAAGGTAAGTTGCTTGGCCACTTAGTTGGGAAGCAAGGAGTGAGAATTGACCCTAAGAGGGTAGCAACCATTGATAAAATTCAGAGACCAAAGAATGTTAAAGGGATTCAGTCCTTCTTTGGTCAGGTCAATTTTCTAAGGAGGTTTGTGACAAACTTTGCAGAGCTTACTAGACCTATTTCCAAGATGTTGAAGAAGGGATCTGTAATCAATTTGGAGGGTGAGCCTGATGAGGCCTTCAAGAATATCAAGTAGGCTATCAAAGATGCACCAGTGCTTATGGCACCTTATTATAATGTCCCAATGCATATCTTTTCCTTTTCATCTTTTCATACTATTGTTGCAGTTGTGTTACAAAATAATAAGGATGGTTTTGAGCAGCCTATTGCATTTTTTAGTAAATCTTTGCAGGCTGCAGAATTAAAGTATGACATAAATGAGAAACATGCTTATGCACTTGTGAAAGCAATCAAGGCTTTTAGGTGTTACTTGATGGGAGTAGTTGTGATTGCTTTTGTGCCAAGTGTGGCTGTGAAGGATATTTTCTCATAGAAAGAAGTGTCTGGAAGAAGGTGCAGATGGATCAATAGGATCCAGGAATTCAATGTTGAGATCCAGATCACTAAGTTGGTTAGAGGTCAAGGATTGGCAAAACTGATGGCTCAATCCAATCTAGATGCAAACCAGGTAAATCATTCTGAAATTGATATACATGTGATATGGATGATTGTATTTGGTATCAGGATATTATTTACTATTTGAGAAACATGAGGTGTCCAAATAGTATGAATGATAATCAAAAGAGGACATTGAAGATACAGGCCATCAAGTATGTAATTGTGAAATGTAAGTTGTATAGAAAAAATTTGGATTGCATACTATTGAAATGTGTAGATGAGAATCAAGCTAATGTATTGTTGAAGGAGATGAATGAGGGAGTTTTTGGTGGACATTATATGGGTAAAACAACTTCTCATAAGATCTTGAGAGTAGGATTTTGGTGGCCCATAGTCTTCAAGGATGTAGAACAGTTGGTAAGGAGATGTGATGCTTGTCAAAGGTTCTCTGGTAAGCTTAAGTTTTTAGGTAATGTACCATTAAAGCTAGTAGAAGTTCAGGCTCCTTTCCAACAATGGGGAATCGATTTCATAAGGGAGATACCAAACAAGTCAAGTGGAGGACATTCATGGATCTTAGTTGCCACTGATTACTTTACAAAGTGGGTAGAAGCTATACCTATAAGGAATGTAACTAGCAGGGTGGTAATTGACTTTCTAATGAATAATATTATTACAAGGTTTGGGTGCCCTGAGAGGATAGTGAGTGATAATGCTATGTGCTTCAGGTCTGCCAAATATAAGGACTTTTGAAAAGGTTTGGGAATTCAATTTTCTATTCCTCACCTTATCATCCACAAGGAAATGGTCAGGCAAAATCTACTAATAAGAGTCTGATTAAGATCTTGAAGAGAATCCTTGAGAAAAATAAGAAGGCATGGAATTCAAAGCTGCCATTAGCTTTATGGGCTGATAGGGTAACTGTGAAGAGGGCAATTGGTTGTGCACCATTTGAATTAGTATACGGAATTCATGCTAGAATGCCTTAGAATAACTTATTGGAGATGTACAAGTTTGTGTAGTTAAATGATGATGACAGTGATGATGAAATGCAGTTGAGAATTGAGGACCTCATTAGGTTGGATGAGATTAGAAGAGAATCAGTTGCAAGGAATGCCAAATTGCAATTGCAGGTTAAGAATCTATATGATAAAAGGACTGTTGACAAGAAGTTTGAACCTAGTGATTTGGTGTTAGTTTGGAATGCCAGATTGGAGGATAGGGGGAAGAAAGGTAAATTTGATCCCATCTAGTTAGGGTCATAGTTGATTCATGAGAAATGGGGCCAAGATTCTTACATCATCAAGAATTTTAATGGTGATATTCAAGAGTTGCCTATTCATGGACAATTCTTGAAGCAGTACTTCATTTGAAGTACTCTATTTTCATGAACAGTAGTTAGGGTTGTACATTTTGTAGATCTCTATATATAGGTTGTTTGCCCCTACCTTGTTTTGCCCTGGTCTTTCAATTTTTGGTCCATTTGCTTGTCTTGTCCTGCTTGTTCCTTGTTGTCTACAATTTTTATCCTATGGGATGGTCTGCTCTCCTAGTGATTCTAGGTCCTTGCTATGCCTGCAGGAGGCATACATCCCCAAACAGAGCCACTCTTAAGCCATTTTTCTGTCATAGCAAAATCCTGTGAAAATGGCCCATTTCCTTGCAATGTTTCATGGTGTGCACCCTTGGCCCTATGTTCTTCATTGTCTCTTGCCCTATGTTCCTCATGTTGTCACCATGCTCTGGTCCAATTTGCACGTGCTGAATTGCAAAATTCCAAGTTGTCCAAGCTTTAAGGTTTGCAGGAGACAAAATTCCAAAATCTGCCTAAGTGTTGAAAACCCTGTGTTTTTTTGATCCTCTGCTGTTGTGAAAACTTTATGTGTTTTTGACCTCCTAGTTCCCTATTTGCTGGCATTCCTTAAGTGCGCAAGTGCAATGGGTGGTGGGTCTGGGTTTTCAAAGTCTTTTCCTGATTGGTTGTCACATGGCCACATATTAGACTTTTCTAACATGTGATCATGTGACCGCTTGCCACCTGTCCGCATGGGTCCCTGTTCTTCATAGTGTTTGGCTGCCTAGCGGTTAGTTTTCTTTCAGTGACCTGACAACTTGTGGTTTTCTCTCAGTCACTGATTCCTAGTAGTTAAGTCCTTAACATTTGGTGACCTAACAGGTGGTTACTTTGCTATAGTCACGCAGTCACGTAATGGTGGGACCTAGTTTCCGGATATGGGCAGTGGGACCTGACATCCATATAAAATCAAGGGTTGGCATAAAAGCTTATGAAGTGTGTTAGGTCTTTGCGATCTTACGACAGCTATGGATTTTCCTGCGTGGGCCCAGTGTGATTTCTCGGTGCTTTTTGGTAGTTGTGATAAAGTATTTGGCGGCCCAAAAATTTTCCTTCTTGTCGCTAGTTCACGTAATGTTTTGGCGGTGCCTCAATTTATTTGGTGATTCAATGAATGATGGTTGCATGATAGCTAAGTGATTTGGTGATGGTGTAAAGTATCTCACAAACTAGCGAAAGTCCTTCGGTCACCAGTTTGCCAGATAAGTGGGGCCAGTGTTTTCAGTGATGAGGCCTTTCCTGATTGGCTAGTGGGTGACAGGGTGGCAGTCTCATGGCTCTTCGTGTGTTCGCATAGCCCAGTTTTTGGCTATGCAATCATGCGACAACTTTGGACGTCACCATTGCAGAGTTAATGGTGGGCCTGGGTTTTCAAAGGGAGATTGATTGGACGGCTACATTTTAAAGTTGGTAAGGGTTTAAATTTTGGTCATCATCTCTCTCCAAGTGCCAAAGGAGTGACCATTGCTTTTCAAATTCAATTTTTTGAGAATTTCCAGTGATAGAGGGTACCATTTTATGGAATTCAATGTAGAAATGACCCTGTTTGGTGAGATGCGATTGGTTTTCCATTTTTGATGTGGTCCAAGATGTCTAGCGCTTGTTTGTAGAGTGTGTATGTTGTAGTTGTGGCTCAAGGCATGTTACAGGGTGTCCTTTCAAGCTTGGTTTTGTGATCCTTTGTACTTATAAAGAAGACTTTCATGATTAAGGATCAGTTCAAGATTTCCTCTTTCCTGGATTGGAGGTGTTTCCTCCCCCTGAATTAAATTCATGATTGTTTTTAGCAGGTTGGGTGGCTAAAACCCTACCCCTCATCATCTGTAGCTTGTTGCAAATTTCCAAGATGACTAGGGGGGTATAAGTTGCAGACTTTTTATGTTTGCAGGGGTTCCAATTCTTTTCATTTTGGTCCCAAATTGTTGATAGTGAAAATTTGAACAAGGAGAGCCTGGATTTAGGGTCTGTTCCTTTGTGCATTTTGTCATTTTGATAATGAATTGATTCTGCGAGTCTTAGTGAGAATATTTTTGGATTCCAATCTCATATTGGTGTATGTCTTTTTTCTTTGCTCTTGAACTCATATATGTTGATTCCACAAGGTGGATTAGCATATGGTAAATAAAGAGTATTTTGGAGTTATCTTTGAGTTCCTAACAAAGTTAGGATTAAAGTCTTTAAGGTAAGTTTAGTGAGTTCATGGCAAGATAAGGATTTGATGTCCTAGTATGGGAGTGAGGGGAGTAATAGGAAAAGCACTTACTCATAATCTATATGTGTTTAAGTTAAGGTTTTAGGATGATATAGGTTGTTAAGTGACTCTCTGCCTTGGGATAAGGCACTGATCCATTCTCTGGAAGGAGTCCATCATCAGCAATCACACACACACATAATTAAATGATAAACATTTTAATCAGATAGTAAAGGGTATAGTTGTATATTGTTTAGAGACTCCTTTGAAGAAGTGAGTCAAGGGTACACCCACCTAAGCATTGAGGCTCAAAGTGTAGGAGGATCTCCTTGATCCTTGTTAATTGGCCCTCTTCCTTGTAGACTTTGGAGTGGTGATAGAGTCAAAGTTTTATTATAGTTATCCATCAAAATATAAATCTACAAGTTTTGAAGATCAAAGGGAACAACCAATAGGGTTGACATCATAGACCTTGGTGAAACAAACTTTGTCTTAGCATGTCAGATTAATCTACTTGGTTTGTTTGGGTTAAAAGTGAAAAGTTGATCAAAACCTTGGATCTGGAGCCAAGTCCCATTGTGGTACAATACTATGAGTCATCTTAGAGAGGGTTAACCATACTAGACACTCCCTTCATAGGGAAAACTACATTGATGGAACCTCATGCAGTAATAGCCATTTTTGCTGTGGTAGTGACAGCCGCTATATAAATGTCCTTATGGAAGAAATCTTCACAGGTGTGGTTCATTGTTGGGTTGTCAGATCTCCCTAGTAGCTCCTAAAGATTAAGTTCTTAGACTGTGTCAAAATCCTAGTGCTCTGAGATTGCAGTTCACCCCTTTGGATCATAAAAGTTGCCGAGTCAAACCATTACTAAAAACCCTAGCAAGGCCAAATTTTCATTTTCTAGGGTATATGTGCATTATTTCAAAACATTTTTGGAACATACACAATTAGCGCTTCAGAGGATTAGAATGAATAAAATCACTTGATTGTTCATGCGCAAGGTTTCTTTTTCCCTTGTTCATTATTTTCAGACATGCTTGAAATCACTAGCTTGCTATTTTGCATGCTTTTTTATCTATCTGGTTATTGAAAATGAACAAATCTATTACAATCCTCAAATCTAGACAGTACAATTTGCAAACAAGCTGAAACTGAAAACCCTAAATTTGCAAAATTTGAAGTGAAATTCTTTTCTGGAGTCAAAAGTCATCTCAGAAGGTCAGAAAGTCATGATTTTTTGTCAAATGTCATTTCAGTATTGCCCAGCTGTCGTATGGTGAATTACCCAGTGTCGTATGAGTTTTTATGCTAGAAAATTCAAAAGTCAAAATCCTACTTGCAACTATCGTATGATATTTTCAAATATCATTTCATTACCTACCAACTATCATACGAGTTTTGTAACTATCATTTCATGGCATACCCATTGTCGTACGAGTCTACAGAGTGTCATTTCGGAAATTTTTTAAAGTTGTCAAAAAATTGTCAGAATTGCTAGATATTTAGCTTTTTCAGCCTATTTCCAGAATTTGTCGATCAAATCACTATGTCAGGAATAGAGTAGTAGCTATTTAGAATCCAATCATTATACCAAAGTGGCCTTTTGAATCTGATTTAGCCTTCTGTTTAATCAATTTGAGTCATTTTCATCTTGTGTCAAAACCTTGTCATAACTATCAATCTTCAATCAATCATCAAAATGACTAAGTGTTGTGATATCTTGTCCGCTATCTTTTGGGAATCTACCCATACATCTAGGGCATAGTATCCTTCACCCATGTCTAATCAAATCTTCAAATCAATCAAACCTTAACAAGGTTGTGTCATCTAATCATCTTGATTCAATTCATTCTTTGGTTATCTAGATCTTATTCTTTTGTTTCACTCAAAGTTGATGGTGGAAACTAGAGCTTCCTCACACAAGAAATCTAGAGAAGCATCCTAGACCTTACCTATAACCACTACCATGGGTCCAACTCTTGAGCAACTCATTAATTCTAGTCTTTACAAAGATGACGGTCTTGGCAACTATCGATTAAAAACTGGTTACATTCCTCCTCCATCAACTCACGGAGGTACCCAACAAACCCTGCATCAATCTATTCTAGGGAGTCCAAAAACTCCTACCATGTCTCAAGCAGGGACAAAATTTGGCTCTTAGAGAACTCAATCTCAACATGGTGCAGATCAGGAACCTACACCTGAAGAAATTTCTCAATATCAAAATGATGATAACTTCAAATGAATGATGAAGCATTTCTTGAAAGAAGACAGAGAAGCATAATTTTTACAATTGGCACATCAAGGAGCTAAACTTCCTCCCAATTTTAATGTGGAAAATATCATTACACATGAGGAAGAAACTCCACTCACAGCTATGATGAAATAGATGCATGCTATGCAAGTTGAACTTAACAATCTTAAAAAAGAGAAAGAACCCAAAGAGTTCTCCATGGAGGCTCTATGCCCTTTTCCTTTTGACCAAGACTTGTATATGCCACCATTTCCAAAAAGAGTGGAGATACCAAAGTATGATAAATATGATGGACACTCTGATCCTCAAGATCACATCAGAGAATTCTATACGCAATCCATGGAGTTCATCCATGAACCAACCTATCTCATGCGCCTCTTTCCTAGATCTTTGGGAGGATCATCCATTCATTGGTTTTCTCGGTTGCCACCTACTATCAAAATTTTTGAGGAGTTGATCAAATTGTTTTATCAATAATACTCCTACAATATTCAACATCCAGTCACCATGATTGATATCTGTAATCTCAAGCAATATCCAAGGGAACCATTCCTAACATTTCTTAAAAGATGGAGGAAGAAGTTCTCTCTATATGCCAGACCTATTCCAGAAATAGAAAAACTAGAAATATTCATCAATAACCTTGTTCTCAAAATCAATTATCCTCTACAAATGCAAGATCATACATCTTTTGATAAGATGGTTGATAATTCTATCAAAATTGAAAAAGTGCTTGTGAAAAAAGGAGAAATCACACTTCAAAAAGACAAGTACGAATCAGGATCTAGTTCTAAAGACAAGAACAAAGGCATTGTCATAGATGGAATTGTTGATACTATCTGTGCCCCATCAAAGGCACCAACCTACAATCTAACTCTTGGTTCCCAAGCCATCAAAGCTTTAGAACAAAAGTCATCTGAACCATCTCAAAAGAAGCCAGAATACAAAAGATGGGATAATAAATGAAAGTTTACTCCTCTTGGAGAATCTTTGGAATCCACCATGAGAACTCTATTGGCTAATAACATCATCTCTTTGCCACCAATCCAACCACCTAATTCTGAGCCTAAGCCAAAATGGTGGAGAGAAAATGAATTCTATGATTTCCATCGAGGTAAAGGTCACAAAACTAATAACTACTTCCGATTGAAACATACCATTCAAGATTTGATCGATAGTGGAGACATCACAATTGACAATCCTAAGAGCAATAACAATCATATAACATTCACAAAACCATTTCCGAAACATGGTCAAGAAGTGTCAACTTCTCAGCCTAATATGAGGGCAAAAGTCAACTATGCCTACCCTAGAAATAATGTTGTCATCAATATGATTGAACCATGTCTCTTTGAAAGTTGCAATGTCATCACAATTGTAAGAAGAGATAGACAAAATCAATCTACCAATGTAGTTACTCAATCACAAGCCCAAGCACATCTGAAAGGACAAATCCCAGATTCATCAAATGTCCCTAAGGTGCCCTTCAATCTTTCATCTTCTTCTAAGCAGAAGGCTACTTCCAAATCTTCCAATCCAAAGGATACGAGGCCTACATCTTATAGAATTGTTCAACAACTCCAGCACACTAATGCCAAAATCTCCATGTTTGAGTTGCTTCAAATATCTCTAGCTCACAGAGCCATACTAGACAAAGCTTTGCTTGGTTCCAATGTTCTTGATGACCTTGATTTAGATAGGTTCCAGACTATGGTTGGACATCTTACATCTCCACAATATATCTCCTTTTCAGAGGAAGATGACAACTCCTTGAGTCACCCACACAATCAGCCTTTGCATATAGAAGTCTTGATCTAGAACCGTAGGGTCAAACATGTGTTGATAGATGGGGGTGCTAGCCTAAACATTTGTTCTTACAGCTTGATCACACAATTGGGATTTTTAGAATTGGCTATTGATCCTAGAAAGAAAATAACTATCAAAGCCTATGATGAACAAGAAAGATCTTCTAAAGGCACCATTGTCTTACCCATCTGAGTGGGTCTAGTTATCAGAGATACCATCTATCAAGTGCTTGATCTACCTTTGGCCTACAACATCCTCCTAGGGAGACCATGGATACATGAAATGCAAGTTATTCCTTCTACATACCATCAATGTCTAAAGTTTCCTTATGAAGGAGTAGAGGTTACTATCCCCGCAGATCTGAATACAACTTGCAATACATTGAAAGAAAGTGTAGATAAGCTTGTGCCTAATAATAGAGAATCTTCCATTGAACTAACTAAAGAAGCATCCACATCTGAAATGGAAGATCTTGCAAAAGAGGTCAATATCAAAGAAAATGGGATGGGAGAATATATTATAGAGCCAGTCTTATCTTTGACATCTCTCCCTATCTCACCTAAGTCTTACAGACAATCTTTGAAATTATCCAAGCTCGAACCTAAAGAACCTCTTGAAGCATATAAAAAGAATTTTGTGGTAGAACAAGTATCCAAGAAAGATTTTGAAGAGGATGAAACTATGCTATCATGGCTATACAAAGATGAACTTGAATCTCAAGTTGTTCAAACTAGTGGCTCTACAGTATCCAAACTCTCTTATAAGTCATATGGACAGGAGATAAATTGATATCTAGGTCAAGGACCTCTAGGAGTCAGAGGGAAAGGTCTCGTGGTACCTCTCCCACATACTGGTAGAGAAAATAAAGATAAAGTTGGCTTAGGCTTTAAGAAGAAACCCTATCACCTCAAAGGTAATTGCTCTCATGTCATAGAGCAGATCACACTAGGAGAACCTCTTCTTAAGAAAGAAGAAACATAACCATTAGATAGTGATTCAGATAGTTCAAAACTCATCCCCTATGAAAAATTTCCTAAGGAGATCAAAGACCTTCTT
This sequence comes from Chamaecyparis obtusa, assembly GCA_027943335.1. NCBI lineage: Eukaryota > Viridiplantae > Streptophyta > Pinopsida > Cupressales > Cupressaceae > Chamaecyparis > Chamaecyparis obtusa. Next base: position 405,424 of record BSBK01004232.1, on the reverse strand, counting down.
GATGATAAAGATGATCCAATCAAAAGCATTAATGTAGTAGAAACAGAAGAACCTACTATCAATCAAGAGATAGTTGCAACACAAGAACCAGCTAATCTTGAAAAAAATCAAGAAGAGGGAAGTAGTAGTGATTCTGAGATAGATTCCCATGAGTATGAATTCAAATCAAAATCTGAGGGTAACCCTTCTTGGGGTATTCACCTTGACTTTACTCATGTTCTAAGATTTCCTAGAGATCCTGAATCAAAAGCTGAATCAAATGACTATGAATGGGGAGCCATTCCAGAACTAGATGAAGATGAGCTTATTATAGAGAAACATGTTGAATTCATTCACCAATATGCACCTAATCCTAACGTAAGTCTAGAGCGAAATGATGAACCTATCGAGTCTGATCCACCTATGGCTGAATTGGACTCCCATAATGACATTGAGGCTATTCATGAATTGAATTTTTTAAGTTGTAATATCACCTTTGAACTCGAGCATTAGGTTAGGACCAATGATAAAAGATCCATATTCATAAACACTATCTTCCAATCTTTCCCTACTTTGACTATCATATATCCAAAACTTATTGATCAAAGCTCCACAAATCTGAGCCATGGTATTTATACCTTCCTGAATGACTATGCCCTTTCTTACTACTTAAATGTAGTTGAGCCTATGAGGACTTCCATCAGTGAACTAAGCGTTAGCATAACCGAGTCAGACATCAAATATCTTAGTTAGAAAAATAAGAATAAAAAGAAAAAGAAAAAGAATTCTGAGGGTGAAAACCACTTTGTGGCAGTCTTAGAACCTACAAAAGTAAAAATAAAAGATGTATCTGAAGGTGAAAACCTCTCTGAGGCACCTAAGGATGAGATATTTGATGTTCTTTCAAGTCATTTATAGGACAGATCTCCAATTCTAATTTAGCCCACTCAATCTATCAATTTGGGTACAATAGATGAATCACAATTGGTACATGTCACACAATCATTATGAGAAGAAGAGAAACAAAAATTTACTACATTCCTAACAAAGAAGGAGATCAACTTTGCATGGAAATATTCAGATATGCCAGGATTGGATACTGATCTCATAATGTATCATTTATCTATTGCTCCAAATGTCAAACTTGTCAAGAAAAAATTGAGAAAGATGCATCCTCACGTTGCACTCTTCGTAAAAGCTGAATTAGAGAAGCTCCTAAAAGCTAGATTCATCTGAGTTATTGACTATGTAGAGTGGATCTCCAATATCATACCTATTTCTAAACCAGATGGTTCAATCAGAGTGTGCAAAAACTTTAGAGATGTGAATAGAGCATGCCCCAAGGATGATTTTCCACTACCTAACATTAATATGATAGTGGACATGACTGGAGGTTTCGAGATGTATTCCTTAATGGATGGTTTCTCTGGATATAATCAAATAAAAATTTCTCTAGAGGATCAAGAGAAAACTACTTTCACATGTGCATGGGGCACCTTCTATTGGAATGTCATGCCATTTGGGCTTTAAAATGTTGGTGCTACATATCAAAGAGCCATGACATCTATTTTCCACGACATGATGCATCAAACTATAGAAGATTATGTTGATGATACTTTAGCAAAATCTATGATTAGAACTGAACATCTAAAGGACTTGAGCATGATCCTAGATAGAATGGAAAAGTTTAGTCTCTGACTAAATCCTAAGAAGTGTGCTTTTGGTGTCACTTCTAGAAAGCTCTTAGGATACATTGTTTCAAAGAAGGGCATTGAGGTTGATCCAACTAAAGTAAAGGCTATAATGGAGATGCACCCTCCTAAGAATATTAGTCAGATGAGGGCATTGCAAGGAAGAGTTCAATCTATCAAAAGATTCATATCACAGCTAGCGGACATATCACAGCCGTTTACAAAAACATTACATAAAGGTGTGACCTTTACATGGAATAAAAAATGTGAATAGAACTTTCACCATATCAAGAAGTATCTATCAAATCCTCCTATCTTGATGCCTCCTATTCATGGGAAGCCATTGATCTTATATGTCTCTGCAACAGATACATCACTGGGGCCATTGCTAGCACAACACGATGACAACAAAAAGGAAAGAGCTATATACTATATTAGTAGAACATTGGTTGCATATGAGAAGAACTATTCAATGATTGAGAAAGCTTGTCTAGCTATGATCTTTGCATCATAGAAACTAAGACACTACATGTTAGCTCATACTACACAATTGGTAGCTAAAATTGTTCCACTCAGGTACCTCCTAAGCAAAGATGCCCTCATAGGTAGATTAGTTAAATGGGTTATGCTCTTAAGTGAATTTGACATTGAGTATGTGGAATGAAAAGCTATCAAAGGGAAAGTCATTGCTAATCAATTAGCAGAAGCACCATTGTTTGATGACACACCACTACAAATGGAATTTCTAGATTCCTCTATCATGCATCTTTCTTCTAGAGGATGGCAATTATTCTTTGATGGCTCCTATACATAGAATGGATCTGGAGTAGGCATGTTGTTCACAACTCCTCAAGGATACGCAATCCCAAAAGCATTTAGATTAAATTTTCCCTGCACAAACAATATTGTAGAATATGAAGCCCTTTTGAATGGTATGAAACTAGCAATTGAGTGGAGAGTGACAGAGCTACACATTCATGGAGACTCTCAAGTTGTTATTCATCAAGTCAATGATGTGTACCAAACTAAAGATGAAAAGATCATTCCTTACAAGAGAATGGTAGATGATCTTAAGAAATATTTCATATCCATCACATTTGACAAAATTCCTAGAATGAAAAACAAGGCTACCAATGCAATGGCAACACTATCTAGTTTATTACAACAGCCTGAACATGAGCTACGCTACGAGTTCCTGGTGGAAGCACTATCTTATCCTTCATATGACTTCCCTAAAACCTGCATGATTTTCACCATTGTAGGTCATGATTCATCTAGATACAAAAACCTATTTTCTTATCTCCAAAACCAAATCATTCCCAATACCTTCAACCACCATGAAAAGAGATACATTATTTGTAATGCCTCCCGATATGTCATCATTAGTAATGATCTATACAAATGAGATCTAGATGGTATGATACTTAGATGTTTAGAATGGGAAGATTCTCAATGTGCATTAGAGGAAGTCCATGAGGGTATTTGTGGGTCACACTCATATGGTTTAACACTAGCTCGAAAACTTATTAGGACAGGGTACTATTGGCCTGAAATGGAGAAAGATTCAATCAAGTTTTCTAAAAGTTGTCAAAAGTGCCAAGTGCATGGTAACTTGATTCATGCTCCAGGGAGAGATCTAATTCCCTTCACAAAATAATGGCCTTTTTTTCAATAGATTTTTGTTAGAGGCCTCAGCTTGTCCATTCCCTTGAGGATAGTAGATAGAAGACCAATGTTGTGTGATCTTGAATTTGGCACATAGATCATCGAGGTCTTTGTTCTTGAATTGTTCACTATTATCTATGATTATGGAATGAGGTATCCCATATCTACATATGATATAGTTCAATATGAACATAGATGTTTTCTTTCTAGTTGCCTGTGTCAAAGGGACTACTTCTACCCATTTTGTAAAATAATCTGTAGTAGTGATTATATGGGTATGTCCATCAGAAGAGTGTGGATAGAAGCACCAGCATCTCATGATCAATCCAACTCTCTAGGCCTATAGAAAAAGTATCAGAACACCTACTGGGGCTACACCTTTCACTTTAGTTTATGGGTCTGAGGCGGTACTGCCTATTGAGGTTGAAATCCCTTCACTCAGAATCAGAATGCATGGTCTAGTAACTAATGATGACTATAGAGTGTCTAGGTTGCAAGAACTTGAACTAATAGATGAGCATAGAAAAGAAGCGTATGATCATCTCAGAGTATAATAGAAGAGAATGTCTAAAGGTTACAACAAGAAAGTCACACACAGAGAATTTTAGGTTAGTGATCTAGTCTTGAGAGAAAATCCTAAAAATCAATCCCATCGAGAATGCAAGTGGAAGTTTGAATCCAATTGGTTGGGTCCCTTTGTAGTTACTACTACTTTTGTCTCTAGTGCCTATCAACTCTCAATGATTGAAGGAGAAAAACTCCAAGAACCAATCAACGTTCTCCATCTGAAGAAATTCTACACCTAAGGCATTCAGTCTATGGTAAAATGTCCTGAAAAAATTATAAAAATTAGAAAAAGTCCTTAAAAAAATGAACATCTTGGTGAAAACCTAGCAATAGGTGCCTTGATGATTCACAAAAAAATAAAATTTGAAAATATCAAAAGTACAAAAAAATTGAAAAAATGAAAAATACAAAAAAATGAGAAAAAGAAAAAGTGCCTTGGTGAAAACCTAGAAACAGGCGCCTTGGTAGCAAAAATAGAATCTCTACCAAGATGGTGAAAACCCAGTAAATGGGCACCACTTGTTCAAAAAGATCCATCTATCAGCACAATCTTGGTCTTTCCCAGCTTTCAGTCTTACTTTAGTTTGTACATATCTCCCAGTTTGTTTTCAATAAGTTGGTTTGTACACCAATCGGCACAAGCATCTGTATCCTATCAATGCTTAAAACTTGGGGGAAATCAATGTCATATCCTATGGTCTCCAGTGTATCTGATGTATCATATCCAGTCAGAGTCCTTTGAAGCTTCATGTGAGTCAGTCTGTAAGTCTTGTCTCCAAAAAGGATTTTGCATCTACAACAACACAATCAACATCAAACTCAAACTGAAAACAATCTATTCTTTTTACATGCTTTTATCTCCTTGTATGCTTATTAATTCGCATTAAGATTTTTGCATATTATGTCCTTTTGAGCTCTTCGATGATGTCCTTTATAGGATTTAGAGAGTGATGATTGTGGGCATAATCTTTTCTTTGTCTTTTGCTTGTATGTTAAAATCTAACAACTTTGGAAATTTTGGATTGAATTGGTGTCCGACTGTAAGAGCCTCTATCTTGAATTGGATGGCCATGCGTACCTTGACCAATGATACCCAAAAAATTCAAGGAAGTTTGATCTAACTATTGTCTTTTCGAGTGAGTTCTTTCTCCTACTGTGAAACGTGATCTTGCCTAGGAATGTGAATGATAAAGGGTCACTACGGGTAATTCACACTAGATTTAGAATGATCTCTTGACTATTTGATGTGATTGACCACAAGGCGTATTCTGGTCATCATGACATTTATATTTTGATGCTTATACAAATTGCTATATCAAAATGGACATGATATTCCAATCATCCTGGTGCTTATGCCTTGGTGCTTATATCTAATCTGACATTTCAAAAATAAAATCAATATTCATATATCCATGGTTGTTGACCAGTGGGTGTTGTATTGATTCATGGGCATACAAATTGATACTCATATGTCTGTAGTTTCATAGCTAGTGGGCATTTTATTGATTTATCCGGTTACCTAGAAGTTCAATGATGATAACAAATTGACACATTATCAATGAGTAGGTCCTAGGTCCTAGGTTGCATTTCATTCTGCATGTTTCTTTGCATTTTGCATGTCTACATGATCTCACAAATGTTTGGAAACACTTCAAAGCTTAAACAATTCTTCCTATCAATTCTTCACATCTAACAAGAGCTGAGTCTCACTCAAAGGTCTCTTCATCGAACTACAAGCAGTAACTCTCCTGGGTTAAAATATCCTTTTGACATAAGACTGAGTACTTCTCTTCATCAACCTGCAAAAAAATATCATGTGTATCGCTGCATTTACACCTCATATCATTACCATTTGTTACATTACATTACATCTAGTGCCTAAGCATAAATCATACATACATCTTCTTCATGATCAATTACATTTGCATAACATCCATACATATGAAAGAAATCATTGCATTGCATTAATCCATACATACATTCTACACTAATCATAGCATAAGCATAGCATGATATCATCATAAATCAAAACATGACAAGTGCAAATGAAGTCACAACCAAAAACATCGATCTCATATATATCATAATCTCTAAATGTGTCAGGGGTGCACGACTGGCACAATGTACAAAAAAATGAGCTCCAGAGAGCTATCAGAGTCATAACAGTATATCAGTAATCAAAAAGAACAAAGTATATCAAAACATGAGAGCAAGAATCAACTCTCGGCATGCTCCTCAGTATCTAGTGGAGGAGGTGGTGGTGCATCTGGTATAGCCTCTACTCTCGGTGGCCTAGCTCCCTCTGAGGCTGCCATGTAATCTAAATAAGTGGGCACTCTCCGCGTAGCAGGGACAATAGCATAGTATGCAGACACATAATATGAAGCCCATGCGGTCTGATGGGTCACCTCTATTTGTAATCTCCAAACCTCTGAGAAAAACTCTATATGGAATTATATACACTACCTATCTACCTCTCAATACGTCTCCTCCCACCTAGCACTCTGTACCTTCAGGTCCTGGACCTGAGCTCTGAGACATCTGATAGTCTCTGATGAAGTGAGAGGAATAGTAGGATCAGCCTTAGCTGCTAGCATCTTTGTGTCCTATGGCTACTCTAGCTGCTGATCAGTGGTACTTTCTCTGTGCACCTTACAGTGTCTAACCTTAGCTCCTAGATCAAAAGTGGTATGTGCCTGTGAGGGATCTACATCACCACCTACAAACTGCTCAGCTACTAAAACCTCATCTACAAAACCAACACTACCCAAAGTACCTCTCTCACCTTTGCTCCATCTTTGTGAACCTGTAGATGTGCCTACTATAGAAGTAGAAGGATGAGGGGGCCTCATATGTCCTGATGGTCTCTAAAGTGGAGCTATCGCTCTCTATCTGGGTGGTGTAGGATGCACTACCTGAGGTCTCGGGCCCTGTCCCATGGGAGCACCTGTAACATCCATCGCCTCCTCCATGGAGGGTATCAACTCAGTGGGATCTAAGAATCTATGAATGGGATGGTCCGCTAGCCAAGAAATGTATCCATCTATGACCCCTGCATCAATAACCTATGGACGGTAGTCCCAGTCTCTACCTATGATGGCACTGTACTCCTCTAAACATAATGAATAGGTGAGTTGATGTGTCCATCCAAGCCCAATCTCACGAACAATGCGAGCATATGCAGTATACTCCTATGGCGCATCCTGTCTATGTCCATACTAATGCCACACTCTAGTAATAAAAAATCTCTCCAAAATAGTGGGAGACCAGCCAATAAGTACCCGACTCTAAAAAAGAAAATAGTACTACTCCCTCACAGTGGGCCATGCCTCTATCTGCAAATAGGGTCTCTAATGCACAAATGTCATATCATCTAAACATCGGCAGAAGTACTTAGTATGATCCATGCTGACCTGTGTGACATAAATAGCATACATATATATCACTGGCTCCTGTGGCTACCACCATGTCTAGAAAATTGGTCTCAACATTGGGATATGCTCCCATGCCCATATCTGTAATACAAGAGCTCCAGAAGTGAAGCTCTTGCAATCCTGATACATGACCTCGTGCATCTCTGAAAATATGTGGGCCAATAGGCACTGACCCCAGGCAAGCTCAGTAGGAGTGACCATCAGAAGAGCTACCATTAGAGCCCATCCCATCAAAAAGCCATTTTGTTGATGGCCTAGCATGATAAGCTCTCCGATCATCCCAGTGATAATGCGCTCTAAACAGTGCATCTAGCCATATCTCTATACAAGGGTCTCCCAGGAAATAGACCCTGTCAACTATGTATCATCACCAAACAGATGCCTAAAGGCATGAAGACCAGTCTGGCTAGAACTCACATACTTTGGACGTTGACTGCTATGGAATGGAATGCGTAGTATCCTATAAATATGCTCTAGAGTCATAGTCATCTCTCTAGTCAATAAATGAAAGGTCTGAGTCTCTGAGTGAAATCTCTCTATCAATGCAGTCAATAGGCCATGATTTACCCTAATATCAGGTAAATGAATGAGATGCTCAAAACCGCATGCAGCAAGATGAACCCTCATAGGGTCAGGAAGCGAGACACACAGTCTCTGTGTCACTAGGTAAGAATGACAGACATGTACATCTGGATATGTGACCTATATTATGAAAAAATAGGGTGTTTTTTTTAATGAAAAATTGAGTTCAAAATTAGGCTAATAGTACAAGAATGGAATAGTTTGATATTTCAGAAGGTGGGTCAAAGGGTCAAAAATTAGGCAAAATTATCAGAAAAATCAAATTTTTGACCTAGGAGTCAGTTTTTAACTCACTATTTTTCAAACGACATTCCAGACTGGCATCAAGTGTTGTACAACACTCCACAGAAGACCAAATGACAATCCATGTTCATATGACACTGCGCCTAAAATCATACGAGTTTCAAGGGACCCGATGAAATGTCGTACGACACACGGGTCCCTCTCATACGACACTTGGGTGGACTTGAAATGACAAAGGAAATTAAAATGAAGTGTCATACAAGTCTGGGATGGGACTCATATGAGTTTTCAAACATGCAAAATTTAAAAAGAAAAATGCGTACGAAAAAAAATCCAAAAATGCTATAAAACATGAAAAATTTGCATTTTCAGAGGGGCACAGAGGTCCACCCACTGGATGTCCATACTGTCAGGGTCTTTGGTATCTCTGGCTGTGCTCAAATTGATGCAAACTCATAGGAACCTTCGGCTCTTGCTATTCTGCCATTTTCTTGCTCAAAGGGCTCCACAAAGTCTCCAAAGTCAAATGGTTGAAATGAATTGAAAATAACCCTTCAGGCCTTTATATAGCATTTGACCTAATTTTCAAAAGTGCTCCGTTTTTCACAAAAATTGCACCCCTGGCTAATTTTGACATTCTGAATCCATTTTCAAGATCAAAATTCAAATCTGAGATTGTTTATTATGTCAAAATCATGATTTAAAATTTTTGGGCCCAGGACGGTCTACTGCTTGCATCATCAACCTTCATTCATCACAGAAATCCAGTATTCAACTTAACTGATTATCTTATATCAAACTATCAAAATTTCAACTTGGTCAACCATGGTCAACTCAGGGTCAAACCTAGTCAAACTTGGTCGTTTGGACCTCTAAATGATGCAGAATGCATTCTTGGACGTGTTTAACCACTTCTCAAATCAATTAACATGCTTATGAACTATCGACGCTGACTTTTCTTGTTAGATTTCAATTTTAATCCCGAAGGGGGCATGGTATTACACATCATTCAAAGTCTGTAATCTAGATTTGGAATCATATCTTTCCTCAGTAATCAAGACAACAACCACGTCTAGTTGTTGATTCATCAAAAGACCTCATCGCTCGGGGCATATCAGATTCATCAAGATACATATCAATTTGGTATTCTCTTAATCTTGTAAATTCTATCAGTTTCTTTTGTAACTATCGGTTCAACTGTGTTATTTCCTTGATTCTTCAGTAACTGAAGGGTTCATATGTGATACCTACATGGTTCTTCTAAGACAATTGAGTCTGGAACTGGTCACTCACTTCTTTGCAATCATAAGCTTCGGAATTAGGCATTTTGACGCTTTTGTTACATTAGTTAATTGCTGTTATAGTTAACATTATCTTTGGTCATTCAGGACCTATTTTCTTCATATCAAATCTTTCAATCAATTATCAATTTTGAATCAGTTTATATCTTTATTGTACATAGACTATCTTTGAACCACTACGCTTCACACAGTAATTCAAAGAGGGGAAAAATGTAATACCCCAAAAATGGGCTATAGGTTCATTAACCTCCTATATCGACACATCAAACGAAATTGACATCAAAGTCCTAACCAAAGGCACATCTGCACATCATCGAATCCTAATTGATTATCTCAAATTCTACATCAAGGAATATTCCTAGTAATATTCCTAATTTATCCTAATTATCTTTTAATTTAATGATTATTTGGCGATAAATCTTTTTTTTTATCGGATTATTTGGCGATAAATCTTATTTATCCTAAAGTTGATTAATTGAATATGATGAATATTTAATTAATTGATTTAATCTTGCCACTTGATTATTAAGTTGAATTTAATTATATTTATTCCTAAGTATTATCATTTAAATTTGACAATAAATCAAAATTCCTATCATTAATTGATTAAATTCTTATTTAATTAATTAAAGCAAGTTGTCATATTTAATGATATTATTTTGGAATAGAAGTTTGATTTTAATAATTGATTAACCCATAAATCAATTGTTTTAATTTTAAAATTAGTTAAGTTGAGAATAAATCACTTTATTTTTTAAATTAATTTATAATTAAATCATGCACAATCACAAAAGCAGGCAACTAGAAATTAACAATCAATTTTAAAATTTAAACTCAACATCTAATGATGAGTTGGAATTTGATCTAAACTCTATTTTGAGTTAAAACCTTGCTTTTGCATGATTTTATAAATTAAATATCCTTTATTTAAAAATAACTCAAAAATCAACCTGAGTTATTTGAGTGATTTATGGATTTTTTTCATGCACCTCCAAAGCCTTGGATTTCTATAAATTAAGGCTTCAGCTCATCTCAAATCATCTTAGAACTTTGCATAATCACGCTGAAGAATTGCTATCTAGAGAATCAAAGCTTATTGCGAATCAAGGCTATTGTGAGATCAATTTGGTTTTTACATTCATTTAGTTTTCATATTATATCATTGTTAGATAGATTTCATTTCAAGTTTTTACATATCATAGATTTCATATCAAGTTTTCATCCTTATTGCATCTAAAATCCAAAAAAATAGCTTAATTTGCATACATCTCATATCTAGATCAATTGCATTCAAATCTTTCATTTAGCTGTCGTCAAGGTCACTGATCTCGATACAATCTAAGAACATCATACTCGCACCTATTAGAAGGCAGTAAATCACTTGGTTAGTTTAGCTTTCAATTCATTGCATGATTTTGCTTTTGCTAACCTCTAATGTTTTACTAAAGTGTTGTGTCTACAGATCAGGTACAATTTTGACACACACACCCAGTAACCCTACTGATTACTTTCTTGGTGACCTCAATCAGTTTATCTAGCTAGAACTTGTCATCATGATATCTTCTTAGAATGATTCTGATCTGATCTGATTTGAATGATTGCGGCAAGTGTGTAAACTATGATAAACCTGATTCCTCAATCTTTTGTTAATCTGATTTCATTTTTCCATCGGGGCCACAAAGTGGTTGATATGTTGCAATTGTTTCAAAGTCCCCAACTTCTCTGATTTTGCAGTGAATATAAGACCTTATGTCTTCTATCAATAAAATCCTTTCTAGTATGCTCAAAAATGTGCCCATTGAATCTGTCTCTGCTGGGACCTTAGGATGTGGTTTAAACTTCGGTTCAACAAAATTTTCCCTAACAATTAGGTTAACTTCCTCTTCAACACTTTGAGTTTTTCTTGCAGACGATGTCGATGCCATAAATTAATTCTAGGGTTTTGGCAAGCAACATAATAGCAAGTGTTTGATCGCAAATAAACTTACTCAGTATCATGAAGAGTGATGTCAGTTCGATCTAGTGTAGCCTTGAATCCTTTAGAAAATCCTTTAGCTCAAACTCTTCTTCTTTGAATTCTTCACTCTTCAAAATTGCATTATAGAAATGAACTCCGTTCCCATGTATTTATAGACTTTCGATGTTCCCGCTCAAACTTTTATGTAATAAATGCTCCATCTAACTTTTGGTACGACACAACTATCAGCTTGGTGACTACTAAAACTTTCATCCACTCGATTAACATAGTTTTTCTTCATCAGTTGATACATATGCTTGGTTAACCATAGATAGTGATTACTGAGGGGTAACCAACTCTCAGTCTCTCTTTTACCGACTATATAACATTGTTAGCTCATGAAAACTAAACCATAGTGCATCTTTATTCATGCTGATTTGGTATAAAAACATTATGCATAAGGAACTACATGTAAAATGTGATCTTTTGAAATATCAGTCCCATACATACCTATTTCACTTTAAGTGGAGGTACTGATGTCACCCAATCCAGTGGACGAGGTTTCATCGACAACATTACTTGACTCAGCATTCTCATTAGATGCCTTCTTTCAAATAGTGTTCCTTAACTTCATGATATCAGCAATAGTGTATCCACTTTTAAATATATGGTTCTCATCTGGTGCTCACTCTCTACAATTTTTTCTTAAATGACCAACCTTATGGCAGTGCATACAAGCCATCCCAGAGTTTGTCCAGTTTCTTGATTGTCCAATCTAACTCTTTATATGATAGTTTGCTGAAATGTGTCCATATCTACCACATACAACATAGTTAGTCCATGTATTATAATCCCAAACATAAGAGTTACCTTGTCTCTTCGGTTGATATGGTTTGCATTGTGGTTTCTCCTTAGGTGTCTAGACTTGCTTCATTTTTGCCTTGCAGTCTCCTACAGTGTGTCCAGGCTTGTTACAAGTATAGCATATTTTATCCATGGTAGTATTATTAGCAAGATCATTTTGCTTAGCTCTACATTCATAAGAAGGATGTCCAAACTTTCCATAGTAATAACAATATCCATTAAACTTAGGAGTGATTGGAGGTTTACCTTGTGGTTTGCTTCTGCTCACATTAGATGTATGTCCTAGTTTGCCACAATGATAACATGTCAACACTTTAGGTTTTTGATTTTGACTGATGTTGGTTTGTTTAGCTTGTTGTGATGTTTCTTGTCATGCCCCGCAAGGGAACCGGGGAAGAGAACAAAGATTCTCTTTGTTAAAGAAAACCTAAGTAATAATTTATGGAAGAATTTTGAACTTTAAAAAATAAAATTATGTAATCAAAACTTTAACTTAGATTCCTTCCAAGGTTCCCTTTTCATTTTAAACGCATGATTCATTCAAATCCATTAAGTAAACTAACAACAAGATTTAATTCTCAAAGCAAACTGCATCATATCTTTAAGAAATATGAAATATTTTCATTTCAGCTTTCCATTTAAAAATCATCTATATTCCTAAGTATCCTTTATGAACACTGTAACTTATAAAATTTATCCAACTCATTTGATACATTAAAATATACTACATTTGGTTTTTCAATAGCTTCACTTAAACAAAAATAATGAAAGCATGTTACATAATTTGGAATGTTACAAAATCCTTTTTCTTTCCAACATACATCTTAAACATAAAGTTCACATTTCCCTTTTCCCTTCTTCCTAAGTCTACCCATTCCAATTACATCATTTTGAAATACATCATTGATTACATTGCATTCAACTCCTCATAAAAGGTAACAAGATTATGCATCATGAAATATAATCACAAGGCCTTCATTCTTCAAATCTGGTACATAAGCAAGCATGAATCTTCAAGCATGTATCTACAAAAGATACCTCGATAAAAATGTTTACCACCCAACCACGTGGGTACCTATAAGGCCCACTCCCCCGTGCTAGGAGATAAACACCAAGGTCCACAAAGAAGGAATAGCTAGGCCAAACCTAGAGTTGGGTAATCTTTCCCAAACTAGCAAATGAAAAGAGAGTCAAAGTATAGATCTTTCCCAAAAGGTTCTAAGGCTTGGGTAGAAACTCTAAGCAACAACCTAAGTGAGTGTCATCACATAGCCCTCACCCCTTGGGTTGTCCTGGTACTAGCCACTCTGGGCCCCGGCCCCCAAGTAGGCACATGCGGGATCGAATGCCTTTCGTACAGACAAGTGCCATTCGATCATACCTACTCATAGGTACCTTCTCCCACTCCCATCCATAGCCTTTACTAGCACTAATGGCATGGGTGAGGCACATTTAATCTTTTTAATGTTTTAACCCATTCCCATCAGTTTAATTAAATTTCCACTTGTTAAATAACTCTTCAGTCGGTTATCCTGGTTCTAGCCACTTTAGGGCCCCGGCCCCGCACTGAGAGCCACTCACTAGGTGTCGTTAGGTTTTCTACCCTCAACCCATACATCACAATTACATCATACACATAGTAAAAGCATATTGCAAACACATTTGAGAACTACTACCAAGAATTTAAAATAATAGGATAGTTATGTATGTTTAGAGAAATTAGGTATGTTAAGAATGTTTAGAATGTCTTGACTCTAAACCCTAAACTGCTCCTTACAAACATTCTATCTCAATAAAGACATCTAAATGTACTGAAAATAATCTCCACTAAACAAGGAATGAACAATCTTCAGGTTTAAACAAAATTTCGTTCTAAACCTAAAACCTGGCTAATCCTAAAAATTGACTAAGTCTGATTTAATTAAAAATTTGAAATTTAAAAGTTACAACTTAACTCCTAGGAACCTGAAACCTATTCCAATGGATTCAAAGGGTACCTAATCCCTTTATACAAGTATAACTTAAAGTATAAGAAATATACTTAAATGTTATAATTGTTATAATTGTATAAAGTCTAAATCCTATTTTCCTCGGTTAGCACACTACCGACCTAGCTCGGTTAACACACTACCGACCTAGCTCGGTTGACACTTTACCGACCTCACTCGGTTCACACATTGCCGACCTTACTCAGTTATCACATTATTGACCTATCTCGGTTCACACATTACCGACCTTACTCCGTTAACACATTACCGACCTAACTCGGTTAACACTGAGCCGACCTAACTCCGTAAACACATTACCGACCTAACTCGGTTAACACTGAGCCGACCTAACTCAGTTACCACTGAGCTGACCTAACTCGGTAAACACATTACCGACCTTACTCGGTTAACACACTGAGCCGACTGGAACTACAGAGAATGACTGTCAACTTTGTCTTGCGGGTAAAACTGGGTGTTATGGGGACTAAGGTTGCCTAATATGAGCACGACCCATTTGAGATATCCCAGTTTCCCTTCAGAAACGGCCCATCAATCCTCCCTACCTACCTAAAAAATATATTCTAGATCTGGGAAAAGAAAGGGTGGCACATAAATGGACATGAAACAGTAAGGTTGCAACAAAAGTTCTAAAATCTGGAAGCGTTCATAATACATCCAGTGACAGTAAAATACACTACCCTACCAGATCAAAACCACTTCTACCCTCCTAGGGAGGTTTCACCATAGTGAACATACAAACATTCGTAAAATAAATTTCCACAAACACATTTCAAATACATAGAAAATAAAACATATATATATATTTTGCAACCATAGCACAATATACAGAAACTTTTCCAGAAATCTAGATTTACATTCATTCTACAAGATAAATCTACTTCTCAGGATGGATTCCAACCTGGAGTCCTACGAAGACCAGTTGGAGAAGAAGGAAGATCAAACCCTCTCCAATGTTTCCAACACTCCTTTGAATCCCTTTGCTCGCAATCTTCCAGCCTCTACCCATAAAAATCCAAATGCCAAACTCACAGGATAAATTTTCTACAATAATAATACTAATCCTCTTCTCCCAACTCTCCTTTTACACAGGAAATCTTTCCTGTAAATAGGATGGAGGAGGTGGTTGCACAGGTAATCCAACTGGTGCAACCATATCAACTATCCATCCGTTAAAGAGATGGTTTTGAAAACTCATTCCCGTAAAGGAATAAATAAACTATAATCTAAGTCCTTATATTTAAGGATATTAAAATAAGTATTATAATCTTAAAACAATTTATTAAATTATTTAACTATGGTAATAGGATAATCCTATTTACCATACCGCTAATTGATCTAATTATTTATTAATATAATAAATGATTACATGGTAATAATTATATATAAATATATGTATGCATATGCATATGTGTGCACCCATATGCCTATGTGTACATATATTATTATTATTACAAATATTATTACAAGCACAATATTATTATTATAAAACATATTATTATTTTTATTGCTATAGACTCTTTGTCATTATTAGTATTATAAAATAATACCATAAATAAGGTACATTATTATTAATGTTAAACATTAGAATAACATTATTATAAACTATATTGTTTATTCATACCTTAATCCCCATTCTAAAATATATATATGCATATATTAAGTAGCCACTAACATAGGTTAGAATTTTACCACTATTATTATTTAAAACCTCTTATTATTAATATTTCCTTAGACATTAAAATACCATAAAATTAATCCTTATCATGGGTATTAAAACCACATGATTTAATTGTACTCAAAATTGATCCTAATGAGATACGCTACTAAATCATACCCTCAAATGAACAATAATCTACATCCATGATCTAGCAACAGAATTGAACATATCACGAAGGCAAGAACTAGCTACAAGATCCATAATTCCATCAATTACAAAACCTCATAAGACATTCACACAAGGGACTGACTCGACACTTCCCACCTAAGGATAAAAGGATCAAAGGTGAAGTTTCTTCCTGTGGACCTGGTGATACCTCCGTAACAACAACAATGATCAAGGATTTTGAGGGATCGCTCAGACCTGTGAAGCCAGGTGGAGACGACACCCGGTACCTGCAATCCTGCATCACCAAGAAGAGATACATATATATACATATGGAGATACAAATCAGATATATGCAAGCAGATGACCAGGATCGATACATCGTGTGGACCTCAACTAAGTGAGTAACTACGACTTCATCCTGGAGTCATGAAAAACACATCAGACACATCCATGAAACATAAAACATCATGATAATGGTTAGATTCAAATAATTGGGTTAGATCCATATAAAAAAATAGATAATTTTCTAATCTCATAAACATGTAATTACTAACCATAAATGAGCATATTCATCATGTCATCATCCACAAAACATAAATGTAAATGTATAGTCTTGACCATAATAATAATAAAATGTCCAAATCATAAAAGTCTAAGTATCACCATAGGAGAGGTATTACATTTCTCCTTCACTGGTGTAGCCTATATCGGCTTTGCTCCCAGAACTTCTTTGATTAGTTAAAAATTCATCAATCTTCTTGGAACTGTCCTCAGCAAGTTTCTTCATTTCATTTTGTTTCTATTGATTTTTCACTTCATTTCTCAGCTTCTCATTTTCTTCTCTGAGTCTTGCACATCTTCTAGTTTTCTTGACAATTTTGCATTCACTCAATTTACCTCTTGATTCATAGTCATCACTTGATTAGTTACTTGAAAATGTTGGTCAGTGAGTCTTTGTATCTCACTTTCTTTAGTTTTAAGTTGTTCACTCATCTGTCTTCAGTCATCGATTGCTAGATTTCTTTCTTTCTCAGCTTGATTTTATTTGTTCATTGTTTCTATCATTCTTACCATCTAAGATTCTTGACCGATCTATAGTGCTTTCACTCGATCAGTTAAATATTGATTCTGTTCAGATAGATCAGTGATTGTGCTTTCAGATCCATCAGAGATGCTTCCAGAACTAGATCCAGTGTGCTCGAATATGTCATCAATAGGTTCTTCATGATAATGGATCTCATTCTATAGTCTTGCTAGGTTCTTCCTTTCATCCAGTAATTTCTTCAGTCCTTCCTTAGCTTTCTTATATTGTTCCACAAACATTTGCATTTGTATCTTCTGATTCTCAATAGTCTTGTCAAGCTTGTATCTCTCCATGACTTGGATCTTTACCCTTCAGTGGTTAAACTGTTCAATAAGAGAACTATGCTTTGATACCAATTGTTGGAATTAGGAGACATAGGTACTGAGAGGGGAGGGGTGAATCAGTGCCTTTAAAACTTTACTTGTAAAACCTTTTAGATCTAAAACTATAAACAGTGATAACTGACCAATATAACTTGAATATAATTGCATGAATCATTTATCCACTTAAAATTAGTAAGTAAACAACATGAAATCCATAAAAAAATCACATGACATAAGTATTTTGGTAACACAGAATCCCTTGTAAGAAGGTAAAAACTGCAGTGGGGATGACACCCACAAATTCTTCACTACTGTAGATAGAAAAGGTTTGCCTGTTAGGGCTACAAGTTTTGATCACTTCTGCTGATCTCACCTTGTTAGGAGTGACATGTTAGATCAGCTAGATCTACCTAGTTATAGGATTTTAGCAACACTAATGAAGTGTGCACTTGGTTAAGAGATTTACATAAGACTTTTAAGTCTACTTTGTTAAGAGATTTTATCTAAAAACTCTATTACAATTGTCAGAAAGCAATAGGTATTTATCAGCTTGTTTGACACTCAATTGTCTATTATAGATCTATAAGCTCTGATAAAAATATCACCTTACTTGTGATGAATCTCTGCTCTAAATCTACTTGGTAGCCTCTGCTAATTCTGCTCAAACTGAATTCTACTATGCTTGGTTCTATTCTGTAAATTGATAGACTTGAAGATAGACAAAATGCTTCAAGTGCTCCATGATTCATATATCAGCTCACTTCAAAAATGATGCAGATACATAAATATAGTGTTCTATTTTTACCACTTTAATATAATTAGGTTACACACTATAATCATAACCCTAAGATCTATGACATACAATAATAACCCAAATCATCTATTACAAAAGATATACATTGTATTTAATGAATATCATTACATTAAATGTTCCTTGATCTTGGTAAAACATTTTTACAAACCATTGTAACCATTTGCATAGAAGAATGTGCCATTCCTGATTACTATGCCATTTCCTATGATCCTTGGTAAACACTGTGTAAACTGATCAGTGTATACTATGATGCTTGGTGTTTACTATCTGTCAGTGTCGGTGTCTGCTGGTACTTGGTAAACTATCTATTGCTCAATGTATAGGCTTTACTGAATAGTCTATTTTTCTTTATGTTACTGATTATCTCATTGTAAGTGACCAACCAATATCTATACATACCTTGGGTACTAATGACAACCTTAGAGGGCTCAATAGATATAACACTTGTTTTAACCATTTCTCTTGCTTCCTCCATAGTGATCTTGAAGACTAGGATCATACAATGTAAGATCCCTAAGAGTCTCTTCACTTGGTTCCATACCTTCAAGAAAGGACCTCTTCACTTCCTCATGCTTCCTCCAGATAAGGAAATCTCTCAATTCTTTACTTTGGATAAACTGGTCATCACTGACAAATTATTCTTCGTATAATTCTCTTTCATCCTGTCCTAACAATAAGGCCAAGTTCCCTGTTTCTTGTGTTTCCATCTTCTTTCCTTCCCTGATAACCTTTCTCAATTGATGGTGATAGGCCCTCTTACCAGGCACAAGGACTAAAGCACTGTCCAATACCTTCTTTTGTTTCTTCTTCTCAGAAGGTTCACCAACCTCAATTTTTTGTTTTTTCAATGGTGGCTCTGAGATGGGCTCCACCTCCATTGATTCTTGGGTTAGGTCAATAATTTGTCCTTCCCCTATTGGAGGTGGACTACTACCTTCCTATGATTCATCAGTGAATTCTTCATTTTCAGAGGTGGAATAGTTCCTCGACACCTTGAACTTCTCCTCAATTAGCCCTTCCAACTAGCTAGAAAAGGGACCATGCATTTCTATCATTTTTTCCATTCTTTGCAAGTATCAGAGTTCAGGGAAAAAACCACCAAAAGGAATTCCAACATTCTTCAATTGAGTCTCCAAGTCTAGTAAATCAAAATACTTACTCCATCCTCTCTTTTGTTCATCAAAGTCCAGTACATTTCTTATTACATCCTCCTCATCAATAGCCTCATGCTCTCTAATTGTTCCAATGCTAGGAATCAAAGTCATCCTAGCCATTCTGATGAAACCCTCAGAATCAACATACTGGTAGGTACCTATAGTCATCTTGAAATGTTTGAGCTAGCCACTGGCTTGATCCATTGCCCTTTTTCCAATCAAAAAGCTATCAATCCTAAAGTGCTTGGGTGTGAAAGTACACTTCCTATGAGGCCCTAGGTGGTCTTTGTTAGTCCACATTAATTTCCAAATAATCTCCATCATGGCTACCCTAGGAGGCACATATCCTTGAAGCAAGTGTGGGGGCTGAGGGAACCCATATACTCTGATAACTATGGAATTGTCCCCCAGGTAGAAATCTCCCTAATTGTGGTTTCCTAGCCAATTGTCCTCATATTGCAATGGTCTTAAAACCCTCAACACCCTAGTTGGAAACCTTACAACATTTTTGCCTAACATTTCAAGTATTGGATGGACAAAGTAATTCTGAAAAATGGAGAAGTCACACTCATTGGATGTGATATTCCAAACCCTCAACAAATACTACACTAGGTTTGGAGTGCCTTTAAAATGGGTCTTAATCTTCAATACCCTTGCATCAAAATCAGTAACATGGTGGTACATAATCAAATGCATAACAAGGGAGTAATGCATGAACCTAATAGGCCTTTTCTTCTCCTTGACAAACACAAACCCTTCATGCATCCTGTCGATTATATACTAGATATAATCATAATTAGTGTTGGTCTAAGAATTTTGAATGTCCAGGATTATCATTAAAAGATCAGTAGGCAATTTCTCATCATCCCCATCTATTCCCAGAACCCTACATAACCCATGACACAAGAGTTTCATATAACGATTGAGGGATGCAAAAGAATAAGGGGCATTCATACTTGGTGGGAGAGGGGCTATGTATTTATCATGCTTGGGCATGTGCCTGAATATTTGTCTCTTTACTGACCCTATATTACTAGCATATTTTTCCCTTTCCTTCTTTAAGTCAATTTCAGTGGGGGAGGAGGAATAGAAATTGAAGGCTCTCATGAAAGACCCCCTATCGAAAGAGATAAACATAGACTGGTCTTCACACCTAATGCATCTAGAAATGGGGTCATACAACCTAGCCAGTTCAATGATTAAATCAACATCTAAAAACACATCAGGCACAATTAAATTTTCCATTCCCAACACCCAGGCATTGCAAACAGGTATAGGTCTACTCCTATTATTGTAAAAATATGAGAACAAGGAAAAACCAGAACCTGTAGGAGTAATAGGGTGCCTACATTTATCCATGAGATCCTCAAATGCCATGTCAATGGCCTTCTAGTTTTTATTCAAACCAGGAAGCAGCTTGAGGAACTCCTTTGAGTATTTTAGCTTTCCTTTATCCTCTCCACTCTATTCTTTTATAGCCCCACTGGATGATGCTCCACTTGCCACAGGATGACTCATCTTGATAGAATAGGAACCTCTTAATTCTACAACTTTCACACTACTCACTCTCTACTATAGCACCAACAATCTCAACTATCTCTAGAATAACTTTGAGCACAAAAGGGAATGTTATCCTGTCTATATACTCCAAAAATTGTGTGTGTGTGATTGCCAAATCATAGAAAATCTAGCCTAATTCACTTCTGCATTCAATTCTACATAGCACCAACCTTCAAATCAGAGTTAGCCATGGTGTGGATGTTGATAGGATGATTTAAAAAATAAAAAATAGGGCACAAGAGCAATGATCATGGCTTTTTTGCATTAAAGCCCTTAATTATTGATGTAAAACCTTGTTAAAACTTGATTGGACAAATTTCTACTTTTTTCATCTTGGAACGGTACTTTTTCCACATTGTAATGGCTTATAACATTCATGGTATGAAAACTCAACCAGGAAGAATTTAGTGACCACGTGAACAAAGGAACTCATGATCTCTAAAAGGAATGCTAACCTAAGGTTTAATCAGGAGATCATGTGACAAGACTTTTCACTTAATCTCAGAAGGACTTCATAACTTACAGCTTTAATCCAAGATTTCACAATATTCATTGATGTCTGAGGCAATCAATGGTTCATGCTTTCCATCTGACATTTACTTTAACCCTTGACAGTCCAGCGATCAGGTGACCACTGAGTCTTGGATTCTCTAAAATACTACATTAACCACACTTCTATTCAGAGAATGGGTGACCAAAGACTTCACTTATTCTCAAGACCTATTCCTTAACTCATCTTTCATTTAGAGAACCCACAAAAAAAGAAAATATTACCTAAGCATTTGACCATAATCAACATCTAGAGAATTAGTGACTACCGTTATCTCCCAATCTCTTAATGCTTCGGTTAACACATTGACTTATTCACTGAAAGGAAAACTTAACCACATGTTGGTTGTGAGATCTAGAGAAAAAACCTATTCTCTAAGTTGTTGAATACTTTCCCAACTATGGGTTTCAAACTAAGATTAAGAGCCAACCGTTGATCTCCAAAATAATCGGTGGCTTCTATTGAGTTGCCCAAAGACTTTCACCATCACCTTTTTATTAAGAGAATCAATGACCATTGAAAAAACACTTGACTTTCCCATCATTCTCTAAGTCATTGAATCATTTAGAGCCTCCCTAATTAACTCTGAGATGTCGTGAACACTTTATTCACTTAATCACTAAATAGCTTAGGGCATCACCACCTTTTCTTGAGATTAAGCGAAAAATGAAAACTAAAACCTCCACCAAAGTTCATTGTCAAAAGCCACCACAATTAGAGGGTATGAAAAAATGACTTAGTCGCTAGATTTCCAAATGATTTTGAGTAGGACCCAGTGTTTATGAGATTAAAACATAGCCACCAGATGAAGAGACAATCAATGGTGTTCACTAGTTCGCTGAGGAAACTTGAACATAGCTGCCCGATTTAGAGAACCAGAGATAACTGCTACACCAAGTCAGTGAAAGTTAATAGGAAACCACCAGATATCAAGCATATAGGAGACCACATAGTCACTGGATCGCCAGATGAGAACCTAACTACTGGCCAGACTTGGAGACTTAGCGACAACATGAAAAAAGGCAAGGGCAGACAACATTCGCTAGTTCACTGAATGAAAAAGAAACATGAAACAATGTTAAGCGATTCAATGAAAACCTTAGAGGGAAATAATAATGTGCAGACATATGACTTAAGTGGCCAAAAATGTAACATGGAAACATAAATATTAGGGCACACTCAAAGCCAACCAAGGAAATAACCATTTCAAAGAAAAAAGTGTCAAAGGCAAGGGTTTCATCTCAACATTATTACACAGTTTTAGGACAAACCTAAACCCTAAAATAGACACTTTCATAGGCCAGGACATTGAAAAAAAACCAAAGGAAAAGACCTCACAAAACCTAAAATATACCCTATAGAAACAAAGTCATATGATGTTTTGGAGTTAGCGCTTATGATATGAAGATCATAAATCGGCTAAGTGTTGAAAACTAGACAATGCACAGAGTACCTAAAGGTTAGAGCATCAACGGATGTACATACAACAAAATTATGGTATGCATTGTATAAGGTAAGTTGGAAAGAACATATCCATGCTAAGTCAAAGAGTGCATGATCAAAATATCCAATATGAGGAAGATACAGAGAGTCTAAGTTGCACAGATAGTGAATGCCAGAGAAGAATAGTGAAAGTAGCCAACTTTTGGTATTTTGGTTAGTGGTTATATTATTATGATGTAAGGGCTATGTGCCTATTGTAATTAGGTTATAGACATGTAATTAACTATATTTGTAAACATGATTGAGCCAATTCAATTGGAAGCTTTGTATGTAATCGGTTAAAGGGCTGACCTAGTTAATTTTTTTGTATGCACATATAAATAGTAGATGTGCCATTGTAATGAAGTATGAAAGTTTTCATAGAGTTGAAATAAGTAGAGAAAAATTATGTGAAGAGTTCATAAGATTTATTAGAGCTTTGCAAGAGGTTAAAGCATTAGTGCATCAAAGGAACTGATCAGACAAGCAGTGTCATAGTGCCAGTTCATCCAGTAGATATAGTGTGTATCTGAGATTAGAAGGTTGTATCCTTCACCACTTGACAAGAGAGATGTAGGACAGTGAGTCCACACCCCTAATAGGGTTATTGTAAAAGAATCCTAATAGGGTCTGACCCTTGACCAGGTCATTGTACTAAATTTATTGTAAAGCAACTCCTAACAGGGTTAAGGATCTTCTAACAAGGATCATAAAATACTAGTATAGATTATTAGTGGGTGTCAATTCCTACTAGGGTTTTTACCTTTTTGGGTTTCCTCATAACCACATTGGTGTTATGTGTTGTGTTATTTTTTTCTATTTATGTTGATGTTCATTTCAGTTCTTAAGCATTCAAGTTAAGTTTAAGAAGTAAAGTAAAAACATTAAATACAGTGAACACTGATTCACCCCTCCCCCCCCTCCTCTTAGTGTTCCCATTCCTAACAATTAGCATCAAAGCTCTGGTCCTCAGGAAATAAGTTTAACCACTTGAGGAGATCATGGACAAGGAAGAAATGAAACATCTAAAAAGGAATCTTGAAGCTACTCTTGAAGACCTGGACATATTTGAAAATGAAATTGGAGAACTAAAAGAAAAAGTCAGTGATGCTCAAGCAGTCGTCAAAAAGCTAAGAAAAGATTTGAAAGAATGCTCTACCAGTGTTTTAGGGATAATGATCAAGAAGCTGAATGAAGAAAATTCATCCTTGAAAGAAACAATTGAAGAATTTGATGATAAGCTAACTAACAATCAGGAAGTCTATGATGAATAGATCAAAGAGAACCTTCAACTCAATGAAGAATTGAGGCAAGAAAACATGGAAATCTTGGAGCTAAGGAACAATAAAGAAAGCTTGGAATCTGGATTGAAAGAGGCAAATAATCACATTTATAAATTGCACACCAATTCTGATTTGATAGAATCTCAGTTGTATGCAAGAAGACTTAAAGGAGATACTAGCTGCATTGGATACAATGAAGCACAAAACCAAATTGATAACATGTGAGAAAGGATGAAAGAACCAAAAGACCTTACTAATACTAAGAAGATTGAAGATCAAACTAAAGATAATGTTGAACCACCTAAGGATGAGCAGAAACCAGTAGACCGCACCTGTTATGCATGTAACAAGCATGGACATATAGCAAGGAACTGTAAAGAGGTAAGACCTTTCAATGGTTACTATTACTCATGCAATAAATTTGGTCATAGAGCTATGAATTGTAAGACAAGTCAGAAGAACAAGACTCAGCATAATCAGAGAAATCAAAATCAGTCAAATGTAAAAAGTTCTCAGAATGTTACATGTCAGATATGTAACTATAATGGTCACTAAGCTAGACAGTGTAAAATGGTAACCCATGTCAATGCACTGAGGAATATAAGACCTCCAGTCATTTGTCACTCTTGTAACAAGGCTCGACACATCTCTAAGTTCTGTAGATCAAGGACACAAAGTTAGGAAAGTCCTAAAAAGCCAGAAGAAACAATATTGGATACCAAAGGAGAAGTCAAATTTGTGAAAGATTCAGAGGATGTGAGCTTGATTTTATCAAAGGAAAAGAAGGATAAGGTTGATGAGAATGTATTGGATGCATCCACAGTGGACACACCCTCTACATCTAGATGAATGGCCCTAAGGGTCATAGGGGGATCTAATTTATCTCTAAACCCCTGCACGGCTAGTATACTCACTCTCTAAGTATGCACCTTTGGACTTAACCTTTTGGAGACTAGAAGAACCTATGTGCAAGAGCACACTAGCTAATTGTTTATAGAATGAAAGTTGGAAATTATCAGTGATAGCTTGGTTTACGTGGCAATCATTAATGGAAAAATTATTACTTTAAAGTACACATAAGCTTTTAGATCTCTCATTTCATTTGAATTTGAAGAAGTTGGAGAGAAGAGGAGCCCTAGCATTTGATAGCAAGGAATTGTAGATTGATTCACCAGTGATTAGCAGTGCATTTGATCGGTTGTGGAAGCCTTAATCTATCGCGCTGATTTAGAAGTCTTTAAGATCATTTGGAAAGTGATATAAAACTAAGTAATGGCTACTCCCATTGTATTTGATGTGGCATAGAAGAAGATATATGTGTTTAAGAGGCATCCATTCAAGTCCACAGTGGACGACCTAGAAGGTGCATTCTCTCACACTCCCATGGGTGTTATGCATGTGGAAGATATTAGGGCATAAATATACTGCAAGAACGAACTAGTAGGTTTGGATAGAATAAGACCGCACATGGAAACAATGATGAAGCCTAATAAAACATTCATGGATGAGTATGCACAGTTGGCTAATCATCCTATAGTAGAATATGCTACAACATATGAGTTCTATGACTCAGAATGGATCAATATTCTACTCAGCGGGATCCATGATGACCTATTTTGGATAGGTGAAGTACTAGTTAGGATAATAGGAGATCTAATTCATGAGATGACAGGACTCTCAAAGATAGGCATCATTCTTCCAATAGGAAAGGACACTATAAAACTTGTAGAACAAGCCTGCAAATCAAGAAGTGATAGGTGCAGAATGACAATAGAGACTATAGAGGAGAAACACATCAAATTGATGTCCATGATACTAGGATACAGGTTCTAGCACACTAGTAGAGTAAACCAGATGTCAGTGGCCACCATTATAGAAACAATAAGGTTGGTAAGAGAGAATGGAGAATTTAATATGTGTGAAATCTTGTGCGCATAGCTGATAGACAACATAAGAGCCATCAAGCATGACAAGACCAAGATATTCAGGTTTGGGTCTCTAATAATCTATATGTACTTCCATATTCTTGGACAGGTGTCTGTTTTCTATCTAGAAAAATCTATTCCCACAATGCCACAGATATCTCTCAAGGCATATGCTGAAAGTACATTAAAGGATTACATGACACTAGAATTAAAGACATTTAGGGCTAAAATGTAGATGAGATACATAATTCTAGAAAAGATAGTTGAAAAATAGAAGGATAGTATTTGCTTCATGGTAGAGACTCATACAACATGCATGGAGGCTATTGAAACAAGAAAAAAGTGGATTCATCCACTAGGATATGAAGTTGAAGAGCCTATTCTAGAGGCTTATGCTCAAGTTCTATTGTCAGCACCTAAGGACCCCAATGAACCTAGATGGGGGAATTATTAAGAGAAAACAAAGGAATTAGATGCTATATTAAATAATGCAACAACAAAAAGAAAAGTTTCCATGGTGACTTCAGAGATTTTGAAAATTCATGGAGTATCTCAAGCAAACCTAGACAAAGCAAGGCAAGAGAATATTTCTTTGGAAATAGAGAGCACAGCTATAGCAAAGATAGAATTTGATGATCCAAAGATGAAGAAGGTGAAAATTGAGAAATATGATGATCCAAAGGCTACAACAGATGATACCCCTTCTGTGCCCAAGGAAACCATTGACCTTAGCACTCCTCCTGAGTATAGGGCAATGCCTAAGAGGAAGAAAGAGATCAACACTAGTCATCCATCCTCATGAGTAACAAGAAATAGGAAGAACACTCAAGCACCCCCAGAAGTAAGCTTCAAACCTAGTCTTAATGTGTTGAGTTCAAGGATTATTGATGAAGGTAGGATAGATCAAGTAGGGAAGGTCTATGAGAAGTATAGTGAAATTGGCAAATTAGAAATTCATAGAATAATTGTCAAACATATGTTGAAGTTCAAGAAGACAGTCCTAGAACTAAAGACTATGATTCCAGATAATGTATGGAACATATTAGAATTCTTAAAAAGACAAGCTATTGAAGAGGATCTAAGGATAAGAGAAAAGACTCTAGATGATAGCTTACCAATATTCTCTCTAGAGGATAAAAAGTTGTTGTTAGATCTGGTGAAGCCACATCTTAGAACCAAGTCAAGGAATTTACATATAATGGACAAGAATTATGAAATGGTTGATAAGGAAATGGAGAATTCATTTAAGAAGGTCTTCATGAATAGACACATGTACCCATCTATTGCACCTATAGTTCAACTACCCACAAAGGAAGTCAAGGTGGTAGAGCCTAGTAATGTACCTATGACAGGTCCCCAAGACTCAGTGCCTATAGTTGAAACACATACAAAAGTAGATAAGTCTGTTCCCATTGTCATGCCCCGCAAGGGAACCAGGGAAATGCACAAAGGTTTACTTTGTAAAAGAAAACCTAAGTAGAGTTTTACGAAAAATTTTGAACTTTAAAAGTTTGCAAATAAACAAAACATAATCTAACTTCTTTCCAAGGTTCCCTTAAATGTAAATTAAAAATTGATAAACTATTAACAACATTTACTAACCATACAAATTCCATTTCAAGTTCTTTATTGGAAAATACTTGAACACATTCATAGTTAATTTCTATCTAAAGATCAATTACTATAATTCCATTTTATCTAACTAACATATTGTAATAGTACAAATGATTCATCAACATTTTACATAACTTGATACATAACAAGATTACATCTTTACATTAAATAAACATCCCATATAACCCTTTTCCTATGTCTACCCATTATTACATCATTTGAAAATTACATTACATTTAAACTCCTCATAGGAGAATACATAAGTTTACAACAACATGAATAAGTACAAGTCTTCATTCTTCAACAGGTGCTCAGACAAATATGAATCTTCAGTTGTTTACATCTGCACAAGATACCTCGATAGAAAGATTTTCCACCCAACCATGTGAAACTGGTAAGGTTTCACCCCCCGTGCTAGGAGATAAACACCAAGCCCACAAGAAGGAACTTACTAGTTTTTTTTTACCAAAAGGGTTGGATAACATTTCACACAAGTAAAGTACATTTCACAAGGGATTCTAAGGTTTGGGTAGGAAA
Organism: Chamaecyparis obtusa; assembly: GCA_027943335.1. Classification (NCBI taxonomy): domain Eukaryota; kingdom Viridiplantae; phylum Streptophyta; class Pinopsida; order Cupressales; family Cupressaceae; genus Chamaecyparis; species Chamaecyparis obtusa. The sequence continues at coordinate 376,981 of BSBK01004232.1, read as the reverse complement.
TCCTAAGTAACAACCTAAGTGAGTGTCATCGCATAGCCCTCACCCCTTGGGTTGTCCTAGTACTAGCCACACTGGGCCCCGGCCCCCAAGTAGGCACATGCGGAAATCGAATGCCTTTCATACAGACAAGCGCCATTCGATTTGTACCTATGCATAGGTACCTTCTCCCACTCCCATCCATAGCCTGTCCTAGCGCTAATGGCATGGGCGAGGCACAATTTAATCTTTTTAATGTTTTGAACCCATCCCTTAAATTTTATTAGGTTATCACTTGGTTAACTAACTCATCAGTCGGTTATCCTGGTCTAGCCACTTTAGGGCCCCGGCCCCGCACTGAGAGCCACTCACTTAGGGGTTCCTAGGTTTCCTAACCCTAACCTAGTCCCATTAGGTTTTCTTAGCAAACCACTAACATGTTCAACATTATAGCAGATCTACCCTAGGACGCTTAGGAGTCCTAAAGTTTGACTAGTTTGATTGTTGATAAAATTGAAAGTAAGAGTTTTGTTTCAGTTTTCTAGCCCCCATCCTAACATTTGTCTAAGCATGGAACTAAGAAATCAATTATTTATTTACAACTTAAAAACATTTACACAGTTAAAACATTGAATAAATATGCCCCTAGTTCAAACATTTCGCTCATCTAACAAATTTCATTACATAATATAATAATATTTAATATCACTTTGTCCGACAAGTTCTTTAATTAATATTATTATATTATATATATGTATAACCAAATTTATTACATAATATAAAACTAAACCATCAAAATAATATATCTAAAAAAAAAAACACCTTAACATAAACAATTTGGCATATTTCTTCAATTTTAATATTATATTATATATATATAATAATATATATTATATATATATAATATAAGTCTAATTATCAATATCATATGTATTAAATTATTTAACCCATATTTCAATTACTAATATCATATTATATGTAAAATATAATACAAATTTAATTTTAATAAAAATTCAAATTATATTATATATATATAATAATACCTATATTATATATATATAATATAATATCTAACTCAAATTAATGTTAAACACATATTATATTATATATATAATATATTAACCATATATTATACATATAATACCGAAATCACTTTTTAAATAATAAATAATAAAGCAAAAATTGTTTGTTGTTTTTTTTTTTGAAACTTGCAAGGGGCCCGCTCCCGTGCGGTACCCCCGGGTACCGCCGTGGCAGCGGCCTCCCATTTTTATTTTTATTTTTTAATTTTATTTTAAAACATATTCAATAGAATTTAAAATTATCTATTACTTAACAATGTTATTAAGACAATAAATAATTACTTAATGAATATTTTAGAATGTCAAAACAATAATAGGTTAATAAATTTATTTATATTTTTTTTTTTTACAAAAGACATATACAGAAAATATAACTCTATTAATATTATAAAATATAACGTTGTGTATTTTTATTTGTTTATCTAACTTCTTATACATTTTCTAGGGTTTAATAGTTTTTAAAATATAATTCATATTATACATATAATGTATATTATATGTATAATATAATACCAATTTAATTTAAATAAAAACTTAAATTATATTATATATATAATATTATACATATTATATATATAATATAATATATTACACCATAATATTATAAAAAACACATATATTATATTATATATATAATATATTAACCATATATTATATATATAGTAAAATGTAATGCTAACCCGAAATAAATCCAAACAAAAATTTTGTTTTGTTTTAAATGCACAAGCAAAAAGGGGAAGGGGGCCCGCTCCGTGCGGTACCCCCGGGGTACCGGCGGCAGCAGGCCTGCTGCTGCACATAACATTTACAAAAGAAAACATTTGTTATATTATTTCTTTGTTTTATTTTATTTTGTTACATATTTATTTCAAAACAACAAAATCAACAAGAACCTTTATTTTATAATATTATATTATATTATTTATTTTATAATATTATATTATATTATATATATATATATATATATATATATATATATATATATATATATATATATATATATATAACATTTTATATATATATATATAATATAAATCTAACCGCCAATATATTTTGTTACTGCACATATATTCTTTTGAAATGTATGTTTTGAAATATCATTTTTTGTATAGTTTCCTTTTTTTTTAATTTTATTAAAAAGAAACTCTAAAAATTAAAGATAATAAATATATATATATATTTTTAAAAAAATAAATACTTATAATATATTTTCAAAAATAGAATGTTTCTAATGAACATTAATTTAATTTATAAAGCTATATTTCTTCAAGCATGAATATTAATATATATATATATATATATATATATATATATATATATATATATATATATTAAATACAACCACAGCATCTATATTTTACAGCCAATAATTTATTTCCTCACTAATGTACAAATATTTTCTACATTAATACAACTAAAGCGAAAAATATAATTTTCTTTTCCATTACAAATCTAACAAATTTATTTCTGGTGCAGGATCCAACCTGGATTCGTAGTTTGTCTGTTGCAGATGAACTCTTCAGCCTCCCGTCTGCAATTCTCCCCGGATGCAATTCCCAGCTCTTTCCTAATGTCAAACTGAAATATTATTAATAGTTTCCTTCATTTTCCAGCCTCCTCCCTTGTCTCGAAACCTACCATCATAAATATATTTTCCTCTCCAACTATATGGTTGGAGAAGTTTCTTTACGGGAAGAAACTTCTCCAACTTCCATAGTCGGTTGGAGGAGAAACTAATCTCTCCCGTAAATATAATAAAGTTTTGTTAATTTTAATTAAATTATTATCCAAAACAAGCTTTAATAACAAATTTAGTTAAATACCTCACAAGGAATTCACATAGCACAATTGGTAACTAACTAGCCCCAACTTCTAGGAGGTCTCGAGTTCAACTCCCTCCTAGCTAGTTAGTTTTATTACCAAAAGCTATTTTATTTTATCTTATTTTATTTATTTCTTAATTTATTATTATTTTTTTTTATCAACAACCAAATATAATTAAGTATATATTTATTTATATTTATGAATATATATTTATACCTTAATATACATATATGTGTTCATAAGCATATGTGTGCACCCATATGTTTATGACACATATAGTATAAATAACTCATTATTCGTTTTACTAACATTTTATAACTATATAACCAGAAGATGCAAGGTACAAATAGAAACTCGATCTTAATACTAACATGAAAATCTAAACAGGGATAAGTCACTGAAACAGAAATCGATCAACAAGGACTCACAGAGATAACCTACTGACAAAGTTGAGTATCCCTAATAGTAAGAACGAGATCCAAACCCTAATAACTGATAAACCACATAATATCTCCCTACCAGGAACTGACCCGGCACTTCCCACCTAAGGTGAATGATCAAGGATAAAGGTTTTCTTCTGTGAAGCTTGGTGGTATCTCCATGACAACAACAATGATCGAGGATCTAAGGGATCGCTCAGACCTGTGGAGCCAGGTGGAGACGATACCCGGTACCTGCAATCCTGCATCACCAAGAAGAGATACATGTACATATATATAGATCAAATACTTGCAGACAGATGACTAGGATCGGTACATCGTGTGGACCTCACTGAGTGAGTAACTACGACTCCGTCCTGAGTCATGAAAACACATCAGACATATGTATCCATAAAACAATCGTGATAAGGGTTAGTATTCAAATCATTAAATAAAACATGTAAAACTAATACATTCTTCTAGGATCTCATAAACATATAATCAATGTAACTATAACTGAGCATATAAATATCATCTGATGAACATATAATCCTCCACGAAACATAAACATGAGTGCATAGTTCTAACCATCATAATTGAAAAGAGTCAAATCATAGTATCACTATAGGAGAGGTATTACACCCATGACAAAGACACTCAAGGATGACTCAATTTTTATTGATAATGTAAAAGTTACTATGGCAGTCACAGGAATGGATTTGGACAAGTTTGAAGAAGCCTTTTTAAGCACACAAGAGGTTGGAACTCTTTATGGTAACACTCCTCCCAATCAACAAGAAGAAGTATTGATTGAGGATATAATAGAGAAAGAGAAAGAAAAGATAGAAGAAGAAAAAGGAGAAGAAGAGGTAAAAGGAAGTGAGACAATAGATAAGCCATCTGTTGAAATGATAATCAAAGTAAAACAAGAAGTAATGGATAGTACACCTATCACTCCACTACCTTCAGTAGCATTGTTGTCAAGTTTGACATTTGACACAATCAGTAAATATCCTGAACAACCTGTTACCAGTAGATAAGAAAGTGTCCAAGGTACACTTTGTTGATGATGTAAGTGCAATTCTTTCACAGTTCAAGAGTAATTTCTCTAGCTTGGAAAAATCAGCATCATTAGTTGCAGAGGATAAGTATATGCAAAAAGGAGTAAATAAGTTGGTCAGTAACTTCTCACTATAACTTAGTTCACTCAAAGTTGGACAAGAAAATTTCAAAGAATTTGTAGAGAAAGGAAGAAAAATTATTGTTGACTGTATGAATCAAGATAAGTTTATAGTCGACCACTACAAGAAGATCCAAGAACTAGAGGCCTTGATTGAAAATGTGAGGTAGGTAGTAGAAGATACCTCTACTGATATAAACATTTGTAACAATGTATATCAGGGACAGATTGACAAAATTGAGAATGAAGAAAAGGAGATGTTAAAGATAAGGGCTAGGCAGACTCAGCTTAGAAATTCTCTTGCGCCCTCCCTAGATGTGTTGAATCAGAATATCAAGGATATCAATGCCACCATCATGACATATGATCAAGGTCCTAGTTTAGACTTGGAGAAAATGGAGAAACTAAAATATGCCTTATGCACCCATCTCCAAATAATCAATGCATTGATTGCATTTTGGAAGAAAGAGATCCAAAATTTATAGATTGCATACCTAGATGTACTATCAATGTAAGTACTTGTACAGATTTAGTTTTGCAATACCTTTTTCATTAATGTTAAAGGGGGAGTATGTATAGAATATGGAGCTATAGTTATATGTATAGTAAGAAGATATAATGGAGATATAAGATAGAGTATGATTAAGTGTTTTTTGTATTAAGGGATAGTTAGTCACTTTTCCATATTCCTTTGTTGCCATCAATGAAAAAGGGGGAGATTGTTGGAAAGTTGACTATACTGGTGTATATGACTTAATATAGTGTTTTCATTATGGAAACAAAGTCATATGATGTTTTGGAGTCAACACTTATGATCAGAGCATCAGCACACGTGCATATGAAAAAATTATGGTATGCACACTAGAAGTTAAGTTGGTAAGACCATATCCATGCTAAGTCTAAGAGGGCATGATCAGAAGATTCAGTATGAGGAAGATATAAAGAGTCTAAGTTGCACAGACAGTGAATGCCAAAGAAGAACAGTGCAAGTAACCGACTATTGGTATTTTGGTTAGCGATTATATTATTATGATGTAAGGGCTATGAACCTATTGTAATTAGGTTATAGACATGTAATTAACTCTTTTTTTAAACACACTTGATCCAATTCAATTGGAAGCATTGTATGTAATCGGTTAATGGGCTAACCTAGTTAATTGTTTTGTATGTGCATATAAATATTAGATGCACTGTTGTAATGAAGTATGTAAGTTGTCATAGAGTTGAAATAAGCATAGAATAAGTATGTAAAGAGTTGATAATATTTATTAGAGATTTTCAAGATGTCAAAGCATCAGCGGATCAAAGGAACTAATCAGAAAAGCAGTGTCATAGTGCTAGCTCATCTAGCAGATATAGTGTGTATCTGAGATCAGAAGTTTGTAGCCTTCACCACTTGAGCAATGAGCTCTAGGATAGTGAGTCCACAGCCCTAACAAGGTTATTGTAAAAGACTCCTAATAGGGTCCAAACATTGACTAGGTCACTGTACTAAATATATTGTAAAGAAACTCCTAACAAGGTTAAGGATCTTCTAACAAGGATCATAAAAAACTAGTACAGATTATTAGTGGGTGTCAATTCCCACCGGGGTTTTTACCTATTTGGATTTTCCCATAACCACATTGGTGTTATGTGTTGTGTTCATGTTTTCTATTTATGTTGATGTTCATTTCAATTCTTAAGAATTCAAGTTAAGTTTAAGAAGTAAAGTAAAAAGATTAAATACAGTGAACACTGATTCACCCCCCTCCCCTCTCAGTGTTCCCATTCCTAATAGTGCATGTATATCTTTCTATGGTTGTTGATTACATTTCTTACATGGTTAAAATATATTAAGGTTGATCAAAGTTGTATTTATCTAATAACTAATTCCCCCCACCTGTCAATTATCTTGGTGGACTTTACTTTCTAAAATACACATCCCCAATTAGAGCCACTGTTAGGGTTGTTAAATTTTTTGGTCCTAAATATTAAAACCCCTAAAAATCCTCTTATTTTCATAGCCCTAGGTCTTTCTATTCCAATGCCTTAATTTTTTATTGCCTCTGTTCTAATTCTTCATTACTTTTTTAGTCACTAAAGTTTTGATTTCTACATGTGCTTTTAAAGAATTATCTATCAAAGGGTTCAAATTGTTATAAAATTGCATGTTCCTCTCGCATTTTTGGTACTTTTTTATTAAATATTATTTCTTTTTATATCCTAACCCTTCGATCTTGTTTAATCTAATGACATGGAAATGGTAGTGAATATACCCTTGGTGATATAACTTTATATCTCTACTGGAAAATCCTTTTTGATCTAACGGTAGGCACGATCCCTTAATCCTTAAGTTGTGAAGTCTTTATCTATTGTGGGATCATGCTTGTGTGACACTTGGTGGATGATGGGTCCCTGGTCAAAGGCTCAAATAGAATGTTATTCAATAGGTAGATCTGAATGATCCAACAATTAGAGGGATCCCTTAAGCCTTAAGCTACATATATTTTATCTTTGCGGGATCACACCTGAATGCCACCTATCCATGATTGTTAGTGGGACCATATAACTTCAAAGCATCTGATAAACCACCCGGTTAAGGTTATTTGGGTAGTTAGTGTCAAGAAGACCTGGTTCACAAGTGGTGTAAAGTTTGGTTAAAGTCTGAGAAAGATCTACAGTCAGCATTATACCTCAAACAAAAAGTGACCAGTCTTTATCTATAGCAGGATCATGACAGCCATCCAATCAAAGGGAATCAATGAGGAAATAATTTTGATGGGGCCAGCGGTGATTTTTTATATAGACCATGAGATGTATTTTGATTTAACATTAGGCATGAAGCCTTGATCAAGACTTGCATGAACTTTATCTATCATGGGATCACGCTTTGTTAACATGTGTCCTGAATGATGTCATATGTTAGTGGGGCCAAGGGTTTGTCAAGCAATAAAAAATTTTCATCCAGGAAAGGATCCAACAGTGTGCACTATTCTATGAAAAGGAGATGTGAGTTGTTTATCCTTAGCATGATAATGCTTTGTTGATGCTTGTCTTGATCCCAAAGTGGGTCCATAGGTTTGTAAAGTGTTAAAGACCTATACTTTTTAAAGAAGATCGATGACAGGCATGAATCCTTAAAGGGAAAATGATCAAAGGATAGTGATCGCGAGATCATGACTTGCCGACACATGTCTAGCTCAATGGAAAATTAAATTGTTTGACAAATCATTTGGAATGAAATGTTTTCATTGGTCAATGTGTTAACCTAGGGTAAAAGGAATGTCATCACTGGTCAACTTCATGATAACTATCTGATATGCTAAGAAAAGGAAGATCAACAACCTAGTTTTAAATTTTTGAAATCTAAGCTGTGATGTGGTTTGTGAACATTGTAAGCACTAGTTTTTCAACTTTGATGGCTTAATGGTGTATCATGTGAAGTAAATGCAAAATTTTGGCAAGGGTATAAGGCAAGTAACAATCAGTTCAAACAACACAATGTTTCCAGAGCTCCCAAACAAAAAATGATTCTATCAGTGCTTCAATTTTTAAGCATTTTCAAAGGTGGTAGGTGATCTTTTCTATATTATTTGACTTGTTCAAGTTTGTGATTGTAGTGCTATTGAATTGAAGTTTTAGAAGGGTTAAGGTGCTGGATGTATTATTATTCCATACAAAGCTATTCATTCAAACCCTAGCTATTTAATATGGCACCGTGCAGAGAGTTCAAGGGTGAAAATTGATTATCAAAAGAGAGTTGTTTGTGATGATTTTCTTCATTTGTTACCCCCATCCACAAACGATGCTTCAAAAATGAAGGAGATAGTTCCTATATACCCTAGAGCACATATAAGGGAGGGGTTGTACGATAAGGGAATGTGGACAAGAGATCCCAAGGTTGAAATTACTAGGTTAACCCTTTTCAAGACTACATATTCACAGAGAAATACATGTGCAGCCAACATTAGCATATGGTAATTTGATGCTGGAAAATTGGTGGTTCCTAGTGTTTTCATGGATACATATATCCTCTTGCAAGTAGAAAAATGCTATGAACCAGTTGCTAGAGTGGTAAGGGATGTAGATGGAAATGTTTTGATTAGTATAAATGTAGATGAAATAAGAGAAGTGTTCTCATTGAATGATCCTTCTATGATTCTAGAGGAGATATATTTTAACAATTTCAAGAAGGTTTATGATGCCCAAAGGGATTAATTTAGGTTGGGACCTTTGAGGGAGTGTTTTGATATAATTGGTAGTTTGTGTATGGTTAGCCAAAGTACTCTTAAACCAATTACATTAGATCTCTTCAGCCTGAGAGCACACGTTATGTACAAGTCACTTGCATACATATTTGAAGAGGATGAAGAGACACATATGCCACTTCATTATATATTTATGATGGTTCATATGTTACATCCTCACTTGGAAGTTATTTTTTATTTTTCTCCTTATGCTTCTAATATGATTCACCAAGGTTTGGTTGGAATTAAGAATTTAAAAGTTGATAGGCCATTCGGGAGGTACTCCATGCTGATGCATATGTTTTTGTACAAGGGTGTGGATTACTTTAGTCAGACCATGGAGATAGAGCATAAAAGAGATGGTGAGTTGTTTTCTATTCAATTATGGAGCACTGAGTTGTCATGGGACTGTGCTAATGCTAGCTTTGTTATTTTTGATAGAAATTTTGCCTCTAGGCTTAGAGAATTCTTATTTTTGGACAACCCTAGAATTCCCAAGTGATTATTAAAATTAATTAGACCAAAGGAGTATGTGAAAGACATCACCAAATCATATAATTGGGGTGATAAAATCATGTATCCAGTTTCTATATTTTTCATAGTTTATGGATTTAGAGGTACACCCTATGTGTTACCATATCAAGTCCCCATAAAGGTGGGGTTAGCAAAGATTTTCAGGCAGCTTGGTGGGTAACAAGAGGTAGCTCTAACATAAAGAAATAGGGGAACTCTCTTTCCCACTATTACCATAGCCCACTAATTTGTTATTATCAAGGGTGGCTAGGTACACCCAAATAAGGTCTTGCAGCCCTACAGGTTGGCTAGTGTTGTGTCTAGGTGTGCAGATAATGAAGGTTTTATTAATGGGATGTTTAAAGAGAGAAATAGGTGTGTCTCCATGGAGCACTAGCTCAATTTTCCCAAGGATATAATAAAAAATGAATTTAAGATGTAGGAAAAAGAAGTAAAGAAAGAGAAATGGTGGGTCTACAAGAAGAACTTGGACTTTTTCCAAAAATTTTGATAAGGTTTATGACCCATTGAAGGCTTTCCAGCCTTGGGAAAGGAAAATTGAGGCTCTAATGGAGCATTTTGAAGGAATCATGCAGGACTTTAATGAAAAGAAAAATGGTGTGATCGAGTCTAATCCAACAAATGCTAAAAGGATTATGAGCCAGCCGGGATATGCCAAGCTTGTTCCTAGGGGAACTTACACCATCCAATAAAGGCAAGGATATAATGTTGTGTTGCTTGTGCAATAGAGAAGTAGGGGTGTACCATCAACCTCCAAAGGGAAGAGACCCATAGTTGATGTTTCTGATGTGCAACCATCTCCAAAGAGGCAAAAACATGGAGAAGAAGCTCAGCCTAGAGGAGATATGTACTCTCCATCTGAACCCCCATTGCACCTAGATGAACAAGGGGTTCTTACAAAACTATTACAAATGAGTAGTGAGGGAAAAAAATCATAACCAATGAAGAGATACAAGAGGGGATGCTAGAGGCACCCAAGAGAGAAAAAATGGACCTCACTATGTTTGAGTTCTCAAGTAAAGAACTTGACCCAATAATAAAGCATGTCAGTGAAAGTTTTTTGGTAGATGATAGTTTTGTTAAAGCTACGACATTCCTTCAATTTTTATGGAGAACACATATTAATCAATAGAAGGAATTATGTGAGAAGAAAAAGGAAGAATCCCTGATAGGGACATAAATAATATAGAAAATGAAATAAAGGGGGAGTTGATGAAGAAATTTGAGAAAATAACCCCATAAGAAGGTAGATCCATGGTCCATACTATAGGAGTAATGATTCTCCTCAAGTGGGATATAGATGATGTAGTAGTTTTTGATGTTGTAAGAAAGAGTATGACCACTATGTACTCTACCACTAAGGAGGCACAACAAGCTACCAAGGGAGTTTTTTTTAGTGATGACCATGCTACCCTTGTTATGTGGTCTCTTAAAAGAGAAGAGAACCAAAAAAGGAATGAGTTATACCCCACTAGATACTCAGGAAATTTATTAGTCAAATGAGTGGGGGACACCTCAATTGTTGAAGCTTCTAATGTAGTCTTGGAGACTACTAAATTTAACCTCAAAGTAGTAGAGAAAGAGGCATAGGAGAAAGAGGAGTAGAGAATAAAATTTGAAACTCTTCTCAAGGCCTATAATGATTTGAAGATGGTGATAATAGATATAGATAAGTTGATTGCACAGATGGTAGAGCCATTGGATCACATATCACCACAGATGTTGGAATTCATTCTGTAGCAGTTGCTGTTGCATTCATGACTATGATTGTCATTGATGTCAACACAGTGATCTTCTAGAGACTAGCAGAGTAGACAGTGTTTTGATTAGCGCACGTGGGATATTACAGATGGAGCTATGTGATGTTGAGGTTATATTTTTTGATATGTTATTTTTCTATGGATAAGAGCATAGACAGTAATTCATTGATTCATGAAAGTTATGAGCATTTTGGTAAAAGCAGTATTTAGGTAGTGTTCCTGAGTAGCGGTTTGTGGAAATCAGATGATATCTCCTAATTGGGATGGAATCTAGTTTTGCACAGTTAAAGGGAAGTTTGAGACACATTGATGGTGATGTGGTTCATAGCACAAACTTTGAGGTCACATGAGTGAAGAGTTGTTGCATTTGGAAGCTGACAATTTTGTGTAATTTTGATGTAGCGTATGGAAACTTTTATTTTGTATTTGTGTGCCTACTCATTTGTAATTATTTGAGTGTGGTATAAAGGAAGGAATTTTTTTACTTATTGTATGTAGTTGAAATATGATATAAGTGTGAGCATGGTTTTGGTTGCATGCAAATGTAACCATGAAGTGAAGAAAAGATCCTAAGAGGTTGTGAAAGAGAGATTGTGAAAGAAGACATGTGAAGTACAAAGATCTGGAATTGAGATCTAGTCTAGCAGTGAGTACGGTTTGGCATAGTAAGGAGGTAACATATTTCATATTATTCTACTGAATGATATCAAGGTTATTTAGATAGTGTGTTCAGTGATCTTACCTTGAAGCTATTTTGGCAGTGGGTCCTTCTGTCTTCCATAACTCTTAACAGGTTTAGAATCTTTTAACAGGGATTCAAAATCTCCTAATAGGGATTTATATGTATTGAATGTATTTCATAAGACTCCTAACAGAGTCCATCCTCTCACAAGGAATATTCATATTAGTTCATCTTTTGTGGGCATCATTCCCACTGGGGTTTACTCTTTGATCAAGAGGTTCCCTAGTCAACATATCTTGTGTTATTGTGTCATTGTGTATGAATATCTTTGTATGGTTAGTAATTGCATTGATTACATGGCTAAATTCTATTGAAGATGATAAAATTTATAATTATCTAATAAATAATTCACCCCCCCCCCCTCTTAGTTATCTTGGTGGACTTTACTTTCTAACAATTGTTATCAGAGTGGCAGGTCCTTGAAAGAAAAGTTTAACAGGTTAAGGAGATCCATGTTGAATTTTAGGAAAGAAAGCCCTAAGTTTGATGGAGTAAATTTTGATAGCTGGAAGGAAAAGATGAAGACACATCTATTATGTTTAGGACCAAGCTAATGGTTGATTACAAAGGATGAAAGAACTATAATTGAAGAAGATAGTCTTGAAACAAGTTCTAAAGATGAGGTAGATCTATTCATGTGTAATATACTTGTAAGAGAAACACTCTTAACAACACTTCTAGAAAATGAATACAGTTAAGTAAAATGTTTTAAGAAATCTAATGAAATTTGGAAAGCTTTAGACTCTACTTTTGAAGGTGATGAACATGCAAAAAGAGCTAGATTAAATAATTGGATATGTGCATTTGAAGATATTAGAATGATGGAAGATGAATTTGTTAGAAGCTATATTGGTAGAATGTCAGAAATTGTTGTAGGAATAAAATCTTGTGGAGGATCAAAGATAGAGAATGAAGTGATATGGAAATTCTAAGGACATTGACTCCTGTATTTAAGCAAACAACACAAATGATCAAATAAGTTATACCTTGTACTACAAAATTTACAAGAGAGAATCTTCTTGGAAGATTGGAAGCAGTAGTGATGAACCTAAGGTTATCAAGAGACTTACCTAAAATGGAGACAGTATTCAGTGCTCTTAGTATTCATTCTACTTTGTCAAGAAGTACCAGTGTGAGTGGAGATTATGCCAATAGCAATAGATCTAGAAATGAAGAAGATAAGAAGATTGAAGAAGGTATTGCCTTGCTTGTGAAAAGAGAACCAGACGATAAGAAAATTTTTAAATGTTGGACTTGTCAAGAATATGATCATTTTGCATCTAAATTTCCTAAGAGAGTTAAGAAGTACATAAATAATTTCAAGCCTAGAAGATCTAAGGAATGTTATTATGCTAATGATGAAGATCTTGAAGCTAGTATAGAAAGAACTTTGAATGAAAGTGATATTGAGAAGAATGATGAAATATGATTTGTAGCAATTAAAGAAGAGAATTTTAAATCTAATGTTAAAGAAGAAAAAGCATTAGTTTCCCAAGTTGAAAAGAAAGTTGATTGGATTATAGATAGTGGTTGTTCACATCATATGACTGGAGATATGAAGAAGTTCATAAAGTTTAACAACTAGGATGGAGGAATTGTTAGAGTTGGTAACAATGCACCTTGTTTGATTAAAGGTATAGGATCTATTACTCTTGATGGAAAGACTAATACTGATGATGTTTACTTTGTTGATGCATTGAAACATAATCTTTTGAGTGTTGAGTAGTTAGTGGATAAGGGATATCAAGTTTGGTTTACAGAGAAAACTTGTGTGATAAAGGATAAAGATGGAAATCTAATTGAAACTGGATCTAAAACTAGAGGTAATGTATTTAAGTTGAATCCTACTGAGATGACATGCATTGATTACTAAAATTGATGACAGTTGGTTATGGCATAAAAGGTTTTGTCATATAAACTTTGATAACATTGTGAAAGTGAGTACTACACTTGCAGTAAGAGATTTGCCTAAAATTATGAAGCCTACTAACATGATTTGCAAAGAATGTTTGAGATTTGATAGAGGTGGAGAATTTACTTCTAGAGAGTTTCACACCTTTTGTGAAGTGAATGGTATTAAGAGATAGTTTTCAGCCCTTGGAACACTTGAACAAAATGGTATTATAGAAAGAAGAAATAGGTCAGTAACTAAAGCAACAAGAGCTATGTTATTTGAGAATAACTTGTTGAAGACATTTTGGAGAGAAGTAGTGAATATAGCAGTATATACAATAAACAAAGTACAAATCAGAGCAAACACAGATAATACACCTTATGAATTATGGTTTGGACATGCACCCTCATTTAAGTATTTTAGAATTTTTGGAAGAAAATGTTATATAAAGAGAGATGATGATATTGGAAAGTTTGATCCTAGAAGTGATGAAGGTATTTTTTCTTGGATATTCTTTGAAGAGCAAAGCATATAGATGTTACAATAAGAGAACTAAAACTATTGTTGAGAGCACAAATGTTAAAGTTGATGAGAAGTTTAAAATTCAAGAAAGAATGCTTGATTATGAATCTGATGAAGAAGCTAATCCTCAGCCTAACATTGAAACTACTGAATTATTCTATGAGACTGGCAATGAATTGTTGAATGAGAATCATACTGTAGAAGAAACCAGAGAAGAATCTAAAGAAGAATCTACAATTGAAGCAAGATCTATGACTATGACACTGAACAGGTATCTATCTAGACATCATCCTATTGAACAAGTTATTGGAAGCTTGGACAGAGGAGTAATGCCTAGAAATAAGGCACATTTATGTTTGATTTTTCAAATTGAACCTAAATCTACTAATGAAGCTTGTGAAGATGAACATTGGATTAATGCTATGAAAGAAGAACTAGATCAAATTGAAAAGAACAAGACATGGGAATTGGTTCCTAGACCTAAAGACAAGAATGTGATTGGAACTAAATGGGTATTCAGAAACAAGATGAATGAACAAGGAGAAGTAGTAAGAAACAAAGAAAGATTAGTATGTAAGGGATACTCATAGCAAGAAAAAATTGACTATGAAGAAACCTTTGCACCAGTAGAAAGACTTGAAGCAGTAAGAATGTTTTTGGCTTATGTAGCTTTTAATAAATTCAAAGTGCATTAGATGGATGTGAAGTTCGCATTTCTAAATGGTGAATTGGAAGAAGAAGTCTACATTGGGTAGCCTGAAGGTTTTCCTTTGACTCAAGAAGGAGATATGGTATGTAAACTAAAGAAAGCATTATATGGACTAAAGTAAGAACCTAGAACTTCGTATGCTAGATTGGATAAATATTTGTTGAAATTGGGATTTACTAAAGGAACAACAGATAGTAATCTATACACAAAAGAAATTGAAAATGGATTATTAGTTATAGTTATTTTTGTTGATGACATTATCTTTGGAGGAGAAGATGAAGCTAGTGACAAATTTGTTGATGAAATGATGGATCAATAAAACCTTCAGGTTTCTCAATGTAGACTTCTTCCTCAAGAATACCATTGAGAAAAGAAGATTTTATATCCATCTGATATACCTTAAATCCTTTATGTGCTGTATATGTAAGTAAAGTCCTCACACCTTCTAATCTTGCAACAGGAGCAAAAGTCTCTCCATAATCTATTCCTTCTTCTTGAGAATATCCTTTACATACCAATCTTGCTTTATTTCTTGATACTTGTCCATCTTCATTCAACTTATTTCTGAATACCCATTTTGTCCCAATTACATTTTTATCTTTAGGCCTAGGTACAAGAGTCCATGTCTTATTTTTCTCTATTTTCTCTATTTCTTCATTCATAGCCTCAATCCAACTTTCATTTTCCAATGCATCTTTGACATTTTTAGGTTCAAAATCAGAAAATAAACATGTACCTTTTAGTTTACTTCTTGTCATAGTGCCATCTGAATTGTTTCCAATAATCTGATCTGGTTTATGATGCTTTCTGACGTACTTGGCTAATACAGGTTCCTTGCTTCCTGAATGAGTTACATTGTCATCTTCTTCATCTTCAGGTTCAGATTGCTCGGGCTCGGTAGATACTTTCTCGGTAGCTTCAGACTGAGACTCGGTACTTTGTGACTCAGTCTAAACTTCTTCTTGTGACTCGGTTACTGTATTCGGCTCAGTAGATGTAGTCTCCTTATATATGTCTAGCAATGTATCAAGTTCAATGTAAACAAATTTTCTGTAGTCCTCTGGTTCCTTTTTTCTTTCTTCCTTAGTCTTTTCTGCAAACTCATCAATTCTCACATGTGCACTTTCTATGATTTTGTGAGTAGACAAATTTAGACATCTATATGCCTTACTTTTGCAAGAATATCCCAAAAATATTCCTTCATCACTTTTTACATCAAATTTTCCTTTTCTAGATTCTTTTAAGATGTAACATTTACTACCAAATACTTTTAGGTAACTTACATTTGGTTTGTAGCCATACCATAGCTCATATGGAGTCTTGAATGTGTCTTTTCTCAGCTATACTCGGTTTAAGGTATGAACTGTAGTGCTGATAGCTTCCTTCCAGTATTTCATAGCAATGTTCTTTTCAATCATTAGAGTCCTTGCACAATCCATGATAGATCTGTTCCTTCTTTCGGCTATTCCATTCTACTCAGGAGTTCTCAGGGCTGATAACTATCTTTTGATGCCTCTTTCAATGCATAAATTATTGAATTCATGGGAGATGAATTCACCACCTCTGTCTGATCTAAAGAATTTTATTCTTTTTCCTATCTCCTTTTCTACTCTTGCTAAATACCATTTGAACTTCTCAAATGCTTTAGAATTTTCTCTTAAATACATAACAGTCATCATTCTAGAGTAATCATCAACAAAGAGAATAAAGAATTTTTCTCTAGTATAGTTCTCAATTCCAATAGGTCCACATAAATCAGTATGCACAATTTCCAAAATATCTTCAGACTGATAGTTTTTACTTTTAAAACTAGACTTTCCCATTTTACCAATTTGACAATTCTTGCATAGACCAACATCAGGTTTCTTCAAAGTAGGAATACCTCTTACTTTCTTGAATTTTCTTATTTTCATCATGTTGTCAAAATTTACATGACATAACCTTTTGTGCCATAACCAACTTTCTTCAATTTGAGCAATAAAACATGAGCAATCACCAAGATCAAGATAAAATAGGTTACCTTTGGTTTGTTTACCTGATCCTATCAGTTTTCCTTTGTCATCCAGCAGTCTTTCTTTGCCATTCATGAATTCAACCTTGAATCCAATGTTGATTACTATACTACACTTAGAAGATTATGCTTTAGTCCTTTGACCCAATATGCATTATCACATATAAGTTCTTTGGTTAATGAAATTAATCCCTTTCCTTTTATACAACAGGGTTCATTGTTTCCAAACCTTACATTACCACCATCAAAGTTTTCAAAGTGTTCAAACTTGGTCCTATCACTAGTCATATGATGTGAACATCCATTGTCTATAATCCATGTATCATTCTTGCTTATATGAGAGATAAGTGCCATCTTATCTTCATCATTATCAAATTAATCTTTTACAGCAATGAAAACAATTTCTTCTTCACTATCATCCGAATCTTTAGCTAAAAAACATGTTTTCCTACCTTTATCCTTGAATGATTTGAAATTTTTCTTGCCATTGTACTTGTAATTTTTCTTCTCATCTTTTTTTTGCTTGTTTGGACACCTAGCTGCAATATGACCAATTTCTTCACATGAAAAAATAGATTAAGGGAGTTTTATGTTTATATTTTCCTCTGCCTCTTGAATACTTCTTTGCAAGTAATGCTCCAATAACTTCAAGATCGCTATCAAAACTTTCCTCTGATTCTTCTTCACTTTCTGATTGAATTTTCTTCCCTTTCTTGAGTGAAAGTTTGGCCTCAAAAGATGATTCAATATTTTTAGAAGTTGGAACATAGTTATCATAGTTATCTAGTGCAAAGGCTATCAATCTTCCAACTAAGGCATCCAAATTTATATTGTGATTTTCTTCACATCTTCTTTCTTGAATAGAAGAAACTCTTATTGCATAAATAGGAAGTAATGCTCTAAGAACCTTACTTATAACATTTTAATCATGAATTTTTCCTCTAGAAGCTCTGATTGCACTAACACTTGTCTTGATCCTTTCAAAATATTTTGCAATGTTTTCTTCTTCTCTCATTTTCATCCGATCAAACTGTCCTCTTAGGCTCTCTGCTTTGGCTCTCTTCACATTGTCATCACCACCATATATTTTCTTTAGCTTGTTCCACATTTCATGAGCACTTGTGCAGTCTTTGATTTCATCAAATTCTTCATAGCTAAGAGCTGATGCAATGTCTATCATCATAGTGTTATGGTTCTTCTTCTCTACAATGTATTCAATAGTTAATGTGCTTTAGGAATTGTATATTCTTGATCAATATATTTGCATCCTAAATCACCAATGGAAGCCAGATGTAGTCTCATGAGACCTTGCCATTCTAAAAAGTTATTTCTATTAAGCCTTGGAATTTCTCTTTTGTAAGACATCCTAATCTTTAGCTTAGGTCCTTGAAACCCTTCCTGCAAGCACCAAAAGCTCTAATACCAATTGTTGGAAATATAGATGCAGTAACTGAGAGGGGGGGTGAATTAGTTAACCACAAAAATATTACCACTGATCCCTTAAATATCTTAACAAATTATTTACTGTGCCACTCGGTAAATATACAGAGAAATGCTGAAACTTGATCCTTGAAATGTGTAATAATTAAACTGTTCTTAAGCATTCATCACTGATTAACTTACATGAATAAAAAAAATAACATGAACACAAGAGACACCAGATTTACCGTGGAAACCCAATATGGGAAAAATCACCAATGTAACTAGTTACTATTTTTCACTCTTCTGAAGTGATGCCCGATTAGAAGCCAACCCAGTAAAAGGTTACAAAACACACTATTAGGTGTGACCTTGTTAGAAGATTTAATCACCCTGCTAGGAGTGGCCTTATAAGAGGTCTTGAAACAATTCAATAGAACTGTCACCTTGTTAGAGGATTTACAAACTGGTTGTTAAACCAACTCGGTTAAGAGATTTTGATATCACTGCTACAATTGCAAGAGAGTAACAATGAAATGACCTGCAACTGAATTACTGAATATAGATCTCTGTTCTGCTTCACTAGATCCTTACTGATCAAATAAATCTTTGCTACTCCTCAAGGATATTTGACCATCCTTCAAAATTCACACATAACTTTCTTCAAAATGATTTCTGCATGTTGTCTCTCTTTTATTCACCACTTGACCTTCTATATATATATGCCATTTCATTAACATTTAGATTGTCAAGTCGACACTAATAATTATTATAATAGTTAGCTTGGATAAACAAATTGTAATAACAAAATTCTTTGAAGGGCCAACCTTGCTCGATAAACATTAATCCTGAAAAGATTTCCTTCGGTGACCGAGAGAGCTCGGTAACCACTAATTTTCCCTTAATAACCGAGGAGGCTCGGTTAACACTGTTACCCTGTCATGTTTTCTTTGGATACCTGAGAGAACTTGGTAGACATTAAAAATTGCCTAGTTGACCGACTAAGCTCGGTAGATACTGAGAACCGGTTAGCTGACCAACTGAACTAGGTAGATACTGAGAATCGCTTAGCTGACCAACTAAACTTGATAGATACTAAGAATGATAATTGATATGACATTTGTGTGACATCAAAGACAACACATAGCTAATCCAATAATGTCCTTCAGATAATTGTATCCAACAACTCTCCTATCTCAAAAACATCACCCAAACACACCAAGCAAAGATTCAATTACCCCCTTGCTTTCAAAATCTCAAGATGGGTCAAGATTGTTGTTTCACCACAAGGGTGAAGAGCATACTCTCCTACCACCTCAAAATTCCTACAACAAGGTATTAAGTGCCTATGAAATGAAACAACTAGTATATGCCGCACTTAATAAATAAAGCAATTAAACAAGCACTTGATTTGGTTTTTATGCTTAGGGCAACCCTGCAAAAACCATTAGTAGCCCTCTTTGACATGCATTCTTTTGGGAAAATATCTCAAGCAAGTGCACCTACAACCACAACTTGTTAGCTCCATAATGGTTAGCACATAAAAAATTAGATAATCTGTAAGTAAAATAACTGATCAAATGACAAAATTTGAAAATGAAACCATCATGGTTGGATTAGGCTCAGAAAGACCTTTCCAATGATATATCACACTTCAATTTTCGATACCATTTGCAAAATTTTCTCAAAAATTTTCAAAAAAATAGCAGAGAACCTAAAACTTGCAAGATAACAAGAAAAGCTAAAATGAGTTCACTGCTAGGTACAGGCAACAGCACAGTCACTAGAAATGTCATGTGACACTTTTTCGTATACAGGTGTGACACTTTATCTCTAGGCGACAATTCATGCTATATGCAAGCGATAGAACTCCTAAAATAGTGTGACACTTTCTATCAAAGGGGGAAACACTTTTAACTAGTAAAGTGTCATGCCACTATACAAAGAACTGTCGCATGACACTAAAAAAATGTCACGCGACACTCTGAGATAGAAAAACCAGAGACCAAAAATAAAGCCAAAAATTGATGAAAATTTTGACGAAAAATGCAGAATTAAAGGACAAAGCTAATCTACTCTGCCCCACAATGGGTGCCAAAAATGTGTGCTATAATTGTGTCACACTTCTATGAATCATTACATTGAAGAACACTCAAGAATAAGGTCTCAAAAATTGATCCATAGCTTCCTAGGCATGGAGTGCAGGGGTTTTTAAGAATGCTCTCAGCTAGAGCTATTAATCCAATAACCTTGCTAGTAAACTATGCAATGGGAGATTCAAATGAAGATAACAGAAAGAATGCCAATATCCTCAAGAATGAAATGAAATGCAATGCTATGCTATGCTAGAAATAGAAATGCAAGCTAAACTATGAAAATGAAAGATGCAAGTATTACAAAGCCTCCTAGTTAAGCTAGATGAATTAATCTAAAGCATAAAGGAAATCTAAGCTAAGAATGCCATGATAATGCAAGAAGTGAAACTATGATAACATGTAGATGCAAAAGCCAAGAATGCTCCAAATCTTCAAAAGCTCCAAGATGACCTAGAAAACCTGCAGCATAACATTAGCATAAAAAGTTGAGGATCTAGAATGAAGAAGAGAGCTCTCCTTTTAAAGGAAATGAGAAGTAATGGACCATGGAGATTAAGAGGCAAAAGATTTAATCAACAGTGGAGCTTAAAAGAGGAGCAATCCATGTGCACAAGTATCCTCCAATGAGAAAATAGGAGTTGACTTTTGTGTCCATATGAGACAAAAAGTGTTTTTTCCCTTTTTATAAAATAAGAATAATGCTTTATTTGTGCAACTTAGGATAAGAGGAAAAGTGGGGGCTTTTTATTTATTAAAAGGGG
The DNA here is from genome assembly GCA_027943335.1 of Chamaecyparis obtusa. Classification (NCBI taxonomy): domain Eukaryota; kingdom Viridiplantae; phylum Streptophyta; class Pinopsida; order Cupressales; family Cupressaceae; genus Chamaecyparis; species Chamaecyparis obtusa. The sequence goes on along the minus strand of BSBK01004232.1, from coordinate 355,823 downwards.
AGGAAATATTCCTTTTAAATAAATAAAGACTTAGGATAAGATGGTTAGCCCATAGAAAATAATCAAATAAATGATAGAGCTAGGATTTGATCAAGAGCAAATAATTGATGATTTAGCAAAAGGGGCTAATAGTCTAGATGAACATTTTTAGGTGTATACACAATTCTTTTATAACATTCTTCATTTCCTCATCAAAACTACCTCCAGGATGAATCCTTTATCTCTTACTGGTTTTTTTTTTCATGACTATATACTTACTCCCCCTTCGACACCAATGGAAAAGGGTGCCAAACAATTAAGCACTAGTACTTATCTTGAGGTAGAGTAGTCAACCTTTCATCAATCACTGAGGATTGATGCACTCCTACAATCTCTAATCAGATTCAGGGAATGGAATTACTCCCAGCTTTTCCTTGAGATACTCAAATGTATCCTTAGGTAAAGGATTTGTGAATATGTCTACTAGTTGATCTTTTGTGCTCACATAGTCTAACTTTACTTCTTTCTCTGCTACTTTCTCTCTTAGGAAGTGATATTTTATCTCAACGTGTTTTGTCTTTGCATGCATCACAACATTCTTAGACATATTAATAGTGCTAGAGTTATCATAATGAATAAAAATAGGATAATCAATCTGAATACCAAAAATCTTTTATCATCTACTTGATCCACACAATTGTAGAGAAATTTAATGCTGTTGCAACATCCTCTGCTTCTATTGTGGATTGAGAAATACAATTTTTCTTCTTACTTGTCCAAGTAACAAGCCTATCTCCAAGAAATACTACTCCTTCTGAGGTACTCTTCCTATCATCCACACATCCTTCCCAATATCCATCTATATACACATGAAGTTATACAACATAAATCAAAATGTGCAAGGTTCCATTACAATCATACTATAAATCACATACAAAACTCTTCCTGGGACCTATCAGGAACACTCATTGATACAGACTGATGTATTACTTTCATCTCTTAGAATCAACCTCTGTATCTATGATATCATCTAGATAACACATCTAGGAAACATATACTCATAGCTCTCTCCATCAGGCTTTCACGCATGTTGCTTACCATATGTTGTCATCAATGATAAATATATGGTCAACACTCTTGCTTGTTGGAAAATCTCCAACACAACCTTGGTTTGAACTGGTTTTCTTTTTCCTAGTGTTGGTGTTTTTCTCTAGTACTTGGCATCTGTGATAGTAGAAGCTATCTTGGTTCTTGGTCTAAGTACTATAGGAGGAGTGGACTTTTGTTTCTACAATTGTCTTTTGCTAAGCTTAGCAACTGATGCCTTCTTGCCCTTCTTTGTAATTTTATTTTCCTCCTCATCAATTCCTTCAGACTCACTAGATTTATCTTCTCCATCCCTTGTGTTAGTTCAAGAGGTGCATATTCCTCTTCACCTTCTCCTAGCATCTTCTCTAGGTTCTTAACTATTTTCTTCCTCTTTCTCTTCATAGTTTTAGACTTTAACCCCATATTTATCTTAAACTTAGGATCTTCATAAGTACCAAAAGGTTTTACCTTCCTATCAATCTCCTTAGCTAGTAAAGAGGTTATGGCTACTATTGTCTCATCTACATTAACCTCATAAGGTAATGGCCTAAGCCATGCTATTATCAGTATAAAAACCCAAGCATAAGTATAGTCAGTATCCACTAGGAAGCATATGTCATTATAGTGCTTCTCTACTAGGGATACAAGGATTCTACTCCTCTTTCTCATTTTATTTTTGAATTCTACAAAGTAACTATCCATAAAACTCTCAAAATTATCTCCTAACTAATCAACAAACTCATTTATCTACTGGTTAATTGGTCGGTCCTTACTCCATACAATGTTTCCAATTGTAGGAAAACTATTCTAAACATAGAAGAATAAACAAGTGAGCATAGAACCAAACTTACACATTGAATTCTTGGCCTTTCTAATTGAAGTAAGGTTCTTGGCAAGATGGGTCAGCTGCAGCTTGACAAGATCATAAGTGTGATCTTTCTTCACCATCTTCCATGCTTGATCAACTGCAATAAATGGAACATTATCTAGCCTTCTTGATGGATAGAATTTGTAAGAAATCACTCTCACTAAAAAATCTATTTCTAGATCTGTGATTGTGGAAATTGTCATTACTCTCTTCTTCCATATTGCCTGAGTGTTAGTTTGAATCATTTCTTTACTCGGACATCTCAATGTTTTCTTCCTTGTTAGACTAGAATAACCTGTGACTCGGTGTATCATATCTTTGGTGATCTTAACTGGTCCGCTCTCCAACCATATCTTCATATCATGAAATCTTCTTAACATAATCTTGAGCCATTCAACCTTAAAATTTAGTGGAAAATCTTGGGCATGCACTAACCCTTTCTTGACAATTTGTTGATGTTCAAACTTCAACACTTCATTGATACATAACTTTTTGTATTCCTTCCTTAGCTTATAATCTCTAATTTCCTTGATTTTACACATGTAGTATGAGTGAACATCATTAATAATTAAGACCTTAGGTGGGATTGATGACAGGGCACCTGTGAGATCTCCCTTCACCACACTTTTCAGAATGGCTTGAAATTTTTGTGATTTGCATGAATCATTCCTCACAAGTTGAACATTCAAAAATTCCTTTCCTTTCTTCTTAAGTGTTTTAGATGAAGTAGATGCAATATCTCTGAAACTAGGGTTCAAATTACAAGTTCAAGTTACTTGATAATACCTTGCTTCAATATTCCTTCATGATGTTTACCAATGGGACACTATAGAGATCTTCTCAAATTTTACTTAGCATAGATAGCTCTTGTTAATTGCCTTAAAATAGCTCTAAAAATTCTCAAATAGCTAGATAGAATGAAAAAGAATAGTAATAATTTTCCTTATAGACTCCAAATGGTCGGATTAGGGCTTCATTAAATGATCTATACATTGAGTAGGTGAATACAATTGCCTCAACCTTCTCATGTCGAATCAGTTAATATGTACTTGGTCAATACTACCATTTAGTTTTTTCTAGGTAGATATCACATGTTGGCTATCACAAGAGATCAACACACACTGAATTACTTGGTCACTATGAACTTAAATATTGATGCTCGACATCAAATGTGCAATATAACTTCTTTTTCAAATCTATCCAAATGCATCTCAATTTATGCAGATATGGACTTTAATCATCTCAAATATCAAGAATTGATGTAAAGTATGAAACTAGAGAATTCAGTTCCTCACATGCCTTCTTTTCATAGTTTGAAGTAGTGTCATCACCTGATCCATTGGATTGGGTGACCTCAGGTTCACTGGATCCACTACTGATTTCTTCCTCTTTCTTTTTTGATGTCTTATTCATTTGGTTCCTTATTTTTTCAACAGTTTCTTCATTTCCAATATTTTCATTACTCGATGCATGTGCTCTGCAATCTCTTTTTATGTGACCAATCTTGTGGCATCTATAAAAAACCAAACTTCCACTCATCCAACTCTTAGATTTACCTCTAAAATGTGTCTTCACACAGTTTTCTCCAATGTGACCATATTCTCCACAATAATGACAACTATACCATGTATTGTAGTCCCAATTGAATGTGTTACCTTTCCTAGGTGCTTTATTCTACTTATTGGATGTCTAGTTAGCTTTGGATCTACATTCTTATGCTCTATGACTATATTTCTGATAGTTAAAACAATGTCCTTAAAATCTAGGTGTAGTAGGTGGATTACTAACCTTTGACCTACATTTATCTGCCTGATGTCCATGTTTCTTACAATTAAAAAAGTTTCTATTAAACTTTGACTTAGGATTGGACTTACCACTCTTTCTTCTATAGATGTTTGATGCGTGTTTATCTTTCCATGATGATTGCATGTAGGTTTGTTCCTATTTGACTCAGCATTCCTCTATTCTCCATTCTTTGATGATTCTCCTTCTTCAGTGGATGATAGGTGTTCATTATGTCCAAGTCCAGAAGTATCACTAGATCTTCTTGGTGACCTCAATAGTTCTTCAAAGTATTTCACATCTTCATTTGTCTTGTTCATACTTTCATTAATTTCCTTTTTAGATCTCAATTCATTCTTCAGTTGACTATTCTCTGATCTCAGATTTGTGATTTCCATATCTTTCCTACTCAACTTTTGATTGGCAAGTAACAATTGATTTTCCATGTCCAATTGATTTTTTTTCAGCCTTTTCATGTCACATGTCCTTTCATCAAGTCTTATAGACATTTTTCTTTTGTCTTCTTCAACCATTATCTTGTCTTCTTTAGCTTTCTTTTTTTGCTTAATTACTTCACATAATCTTACTAATTGAATTTCATGTTCTCTCTTCATATTTTTGATATCTTCATTTAGTATGTAGTTTATTTCTAAAAAATCTATTATATCTTTATCACTTTCAATAGAATTACCATTGTCAAATAGAGCTTTAGTATCTCCTTCTTGATATTGTGTGTCATTTAGTTGGATTGCCAAATCTTTCCTTCTACTTAAGGATTTCTTCAAATCTCTTATGGCTACTTCAAGCTGGTGTAGTGCAAGATGAATTCCAATCTTCTAATTCTCTATGATATTTCCCAACTTATAAACCTCGATCTCCAAGATCTTAACTCACAAGTGATTAGACTTCTTTAAGAGACTTAGCTCTGATACCAATTTTTGGAAATCTAATATGGGAAAGTGATATATTGAGGGGGGGGTGAATCATATATCCACTACTAATTCCAATTTGAAATAAATTCAACTTACTTACCATAAACATGAAATTCAATACTAAAATAGATCTAACAATCTAACTTCATGCATAAAATAAATACATAGCACAAAGATTTTGGTTACCCAAAAACCCTTGAAAGTTAAAACTAGGGTGGGGATGACACCCATAAATCTTCACTACTACAGTATTAAAGTTTGCCTATTAGGGCTACAAAATTTGATCATAAACTGATGATCTACCCTATGAGGGGTCTACCCTGTTAAGAGCTTACAAACTTATACAATCTACCTTGGTTAAAGGATTTAAAACTTACAAAAAAGTAAGAGCTCAGTTAAGATATTTATATAGGCCTGTGAGGACCAATTTGTTAAGAGATTTACCCTAATTCACCTGCTAAAATGTATCAGTACCTGATCCTTTGGTTTTAACTATGATGCTGATAATAGATCTTCTCTTTCCAATACTTGTTTTATCTCCTCAATCAAATATAGCTTTGTTCTTCCCTTCACTATTGTGCTCAGTCACTCTGACTGATCTCTACCTATATAAAAATACTTCTCTGTTATCCATATATGAGATCTCCTTCATTATATTCATACACATACATCATTTTACGGTTAAGATCTCATCTTATATAGACAACAAATCAATCTCCTAGATCAAGATCAATAATTTTGATTCTCTACTTATGTCGCTTAAGCATTCCATTAATCTGATAGGTTGCATAGCTTACATAGGGATTAATGATTATAAATACAAGGTGTAATCAACTCCTTGATTCCCTCAAAAAACATTAAATACTGTATAGATGTCAGCCAAAATGGTTTACCTAAGTGTTTGTGCCATTACAAACACATATGTCAAAATTGGCTTTCTCAGCATATGAAGTCTCTGCCACTCGACATTTACTGTTCTTCATATAGTGGTTCTCAACACTGACTCTTCTATACAACTTGACATAAACTGCTCCGTGACTACTGAAGTACCTGGTGAGCTTTGACTTACTCGATAATAACTACTTCTTGATAACTATACAAAATACAAGTCTAGACATAACTCATCCTTTACAAGATGGCTTGGTTGCAGTGATGACTGACCAACATTGCCTATAAAATGACTAAGTTCTAGACATTAATGGATAACCAAACTTAGGTATCAAAATAAAACCAGCTTCCAACTCCATGTGTAGCATATTTGGATCCATTTTCTTTTCCTATCCATTATCCATGTCCTTCATTGCCTTTCCCTCACCATTGCAGCATGTCTTCATCCTCATCTTTGCTCCACATCCCAATAAAGATCCAAACAAAATTCTGGCAAGATGAGCCTAACCCCATCCCATTGATATTTTTCCAAACACATTGACCACAAAATTTCTTATCAAAATCAACATTGAGATTAGATCTCTGAGTTATTATTCATTTCATATCTATTGCCAGTAAATATTCATCTTTATCAGTTAATCAACCTTTTTCCTACACTATGCATCCTGCCTCAATTAGTTCAAATTGAATTCATCAGTCCAATCCCATTCATGACAAGAACTACAAAGTGAATGACTACTTGGTCATAAGGCCTTCTTTTTTGATTTTATTTAGTGTGTTCATGGATCCTACTCATGATTTCCTCGATCTTTCATGTTTTGGTATATGGTCACTGGTGAAACTTGATACATGTTTCATTTATGGTATGATCTATTTATTGATACTTTAAGAGCATTTGTGTTCATTTTTAAGTTGTGATTATGCATATCTTACTAGGGGAAATAGGTTATCACATTTATGTCCTTTAATAGACTTTAATGTGCCTAGACCTCTCCAATAAGTATATGTCATTTTCTCCATCATGAGTATGAAACCTACATCTATGTTCCTAAATCTATCTAGTGTGTCTGAGAGCCTCATCCATGCAAAAGAACCATGCCATCTTTTCATTTATAACACATGATGCATACCTCCTTCTGAAACATTAAACTAGGGTGTTTTCTTTGACATAAACACAATATAATCTGATGAAAGTCATGTACATGGGACTCATTTTAGTTAAGGTCATATTGCATTTTACTCTTGGAAAGATTCATGTGTATTCCATTCCCCCTAAGGCTAGTTGAATGATCATATCAATTATGAAAGAAACACTAGTCCTAGTTCTAGTCCTCATTCATTTCATTCACATAGGTTATTTCACTTATTACATTAAGTTTCATTCTTTCATTGGTTATGAGTTTAAGTATTGACTTCAAATTTGATGTAATTTAATCACCTAATCATAATAATCTAGATGCATTTTAGGTTCATTTTGCATAGCATTAATCATTATTTTTTTATATTACATTTATTATCCATTAATCATTATATTTAATTAATCATCACATTAATCATTACATTTTATCTATCCCCTTAATCATTATCTCACATTAGTCATTAAAAATATCTAAACACATTAATCATTTATTGCTCATAATATTAATCATTTGCATGATGTCTACACATCCCATAAATAAGTCCATAAAATCACATATGAACATTATCCATCCATAACCATAATAAACCATCACATGTACATCTCCATGCATCAAAAATATGTCAGAGTCCTCACATAATCATACCAATCTTGAATCACACGCGTCAGTCCATCACATCATCATCTATCAACATATGCATATAGGAATTTAAAAGCACACATTTAACCTTTCTTGTGGGAAACTAATCTCTCACTATATAAATCTTCTCTCTGATCTTCAAGCACGACCTCATAGTATAGATGGTGGTAGTAGTCCATCTCCTAGAAAACTCTAGTCTTCCATCTATGGGAAGAAAAAGTCTCCTGCACCACCTACATCACCCTAGGACCAATCACATCCTATAAAGAAATCTCTCATTGTCCCCTTTCTTCATCATCCCTATGTTGATATGTGTTCGTCTCCTATGTGATCCCCTATAGATATTCTCTTATAACATCCATCTACTATTTCTCTTCTACCCTTCCAGTAAACTCTCTACTATCAACTTGTTAGCCCATTTTCTTGTCATAGCAAAAATCCTAAGAAAATGGTCTTATCATGTGCAAACCCTAGAAAATTGGCATGTCCCAGCTACAACTTGTTCTGATCTTTGAAGAATATCTATGATGTTTCATGGCTTGTGCCCTTAGCCTTGATTAGTTTAGGGTTTCATCAAGCTCCAGTCAAGATCGCATGTGCTCAAGTGTAAAAACCAAGGAGATATCCTAATTTTAAGGTCTGAGAAATAGGGTTTTATCCATGTCCTAGGGCTACATGAAACTTGTATAAGTCTGAAACCCTAGCCAAATATATTTCCTCATTACTTTTTTGGGCCACTTAAGTCCTCAATCTTAACATGTCTAATTTCCTTGTCTAGGTTGTTATGTTTCTATTCAGAGATTACGCGACTGAGTGTTCGTTGAATCTCTAAGTTCCTAGGTGGTTAGTCATTTTATTCAGTGAACATGTAACTTTATTGTTCGCATATTCTCAAAGTCCTGGTGGACGATGGCTTAATATCTAGTGACCTAGCTGGTAGTTATGTTTTCCTTTAGTCTCTCATTTTCTAGATATCCAGTCAAGGCATGAAGCTTTTAAAGATTAAATGAGAACCGTTGATGCAGATTCTGATCGATGATATTCACCTGTTCTCCAGTTTTAACCTCAGGTCAAGAAAATATCTAGTGACTTTGAGTTTTCTTTGTTTTCTAATTCTTTGAATGGGCCCAGGTTAAGTTAAAGGTTTATTTCTAGTGGTTAAGTTTCTATTCAATGATCTAGCGACTAAGACTTTCATGTATTCTCAAGATATAACCCTAGGTCAAACATTTATCTAGTGAATGTGAGAATGATCAGTTGCATAATATCTTACTCTAATCATAGTTAAAGGCAAGTTAGGTTTTCCCTTTGTCATCAAATCACTTGATATAAGGTGATTTAAGAATAAGGCTCAGCAATTCAGCAATAGCCATAGGATGAGGACAAGATCAATGGTCAACATGTAATCTTGAGATATAACTGGGGTTAAGTGAAAGATATGGTGACTTGGTGAATAAAGGCTATCTCATGTTCTCCAAATGTAACCAGGGTCAAGAGAAATGTTTTGAGATCTAGTGAATACTTCAATCATGTGATCTCATGATCAAGCAAGAGTTAAAGATGAAGGTTTGGAGATTGATTGTAAGTTGTTGATGTAGATATAATCAGGTGGTGGTTGCTCATTCTTCAAATGAAACCTTAGGTCAAGGAAAGATTATGATATTACATGAATGCTTTGTTCATGTGATCTCTAGATTAGACTCGGGTTAAATGAAAGGTTCAACGATCATGCGAAGTCTTCTATCATGTGTTCACTAGGTTGAGATGAGTTAAGTTAAAGGGGTTTTGAGACTCATCATGGACCAAAAGATGAAAGACTGATTGACAACTAGCACATGTTTTCTAGATAAAACTCGGGTTAAGAAAGCTTCTAGAGATTTAGCAAATGCTTTATTCACATGTTCGTAGGATTAAACTAGGTTCAAGCCAAGTATTCAACGATTATGAGAAATCCTTGGTCGTTGGATTGCCAGATATAGTTGTGTTAAAGGTAAGGTTTCAATATTTAAAATGAGCTATGGATGTAGATTTGATCGGGTAGCTAGCGCTTGTTCTCCAAATAAAACCCATGGTTAGCAAAGGATTTAGTGATTCAGAGATTTCTTTGTTCATGTATTCTCCTGATGAAACCCTGATTAATTAAAATGTTTAGAAACTTGGAGATTTCTTTGTTCATTGAATCATGAGATAAACAATGAGTTAGGTCACAAGGTTATGAGATATTTAGCTAATCAATGAGGACCACAAGATGAATATAGATCTGATGGTGGTTGCTTGTTCACTTGATATAACCATGAGTTAAGAAAGGACTCAGAGATCATTCGCGTGATCTCCTGATCAGACCAGGGTTAAGGTTTTTACTGAGTGAATGGGAGAATGCATTTAGTCACATATTTTCTAGATGACTAAGGGTCAAGGAAATCTTTCCAAGGTTAAGATAAAGACCAATGAAGGTAGAAGGTCTAGTTGCTAGGTGTGCTAAGGTGGTTGTTTCTGATTGGTTGCCAATAATAATTATGTGGTTGAGTAATTTTTTAAAAGGTTTAAGTGACTTTTGTCACTTAATGAGAACCACTCGATATGTTGGGAAAGGGTAGAGATTAATGATCTTGTTTTAAACTTGTCTCATTAACCATTGCCACTAGAAATTTGAAATATTTAAGGGCTTTTTGTGAGTAAAGGACTGGTTATTTATTGCTTGGGTGGCTTATCTACTCTATTTGATCTTGCACACTGTCACAGTATGGTGTAGAAGTGATGCTTGTCTACAGAAGATGTCCATGCCATGAAAGATAGGTGAACAACTCACTAAATTTATTATGTAGATGAAGTAAACAGGGGGCTAAAATGATGAAATTTCCATTCTCTAGTATCCTTGTCAGGATTTTGGCCATAAATGAAGGTCAATTTTGACCTGATTGCTCTGAATTTCTTGGTATGTCATTTCTACGGTAAATTTCTTGATCATCTAGTTTGTATGGTTGTTGAAACCCTAGTTTTTTCCTAGCTATCTGAAGCTTGTTGCTTCCATTCTTGAGGATTCCAAGCTAGCTAGTGACTATATGTAGTAGTCTGATGTATTTTTCAAAGGATGGTGAAATTGGTAACTGAATAGAGAGAGCTTAGATCTAGGGTTTGGTTCTAGCATTTTGTCATTTTCAATGTATTGATACTAGAAATTTTAATGAGAATACACTAGAATTCCATCTTAGATTTGTGAATGTCTTCTTGTTTTGATCTTGGATTCTTATATATTAATGTTCCAAAGCAAGTCAATATATGGTTTACAAAGTAAATTGTGAAGTTTTTTCTTGAGTTCCTTCAAGGAAGGATTAAATTCTTAAGGATAGATTCAAAGAATTCATAATTCTTGTCTAAATCTAATGTCTGAATGTGAGAGTGAGAGGAATAATAGGCAAAGCACTTATTCTAGATTTGGGTGTGTTTGAGTTTAAGTTTTCTATTGAGGTATATTTTATTTGATTCTTTACCCTAGGATAAGCCATTGGTCTATTCTCAGGAAGCATTTCTTCATCATCAATCAACCTATAAATGATAAAATCTTTAAATCAATGTGTTAAGGATATTAATGCTTAATATTTGTTGATTTCTTTAAGAAGTGAATCCAAGGTACACCTACCTGAGCATTAAGGCTCAAAGTGTAGGAGGACTAATATCCTAGTCCTTGTTAATTGGCCAGTTTTCTTGTTAGATGTGGAGTGGGTAACAAGAGTTAGTGACATTAGTTTGTCAATCAAATTATAAAGTTGCAAGTAGAAAGAAAAAGAACCAAAAAAATGGTGACTCTGTTGGGGAGAGTATAAAGAAAAAGGAATTTTAGCAAGATTACTGTGTTTCTCCTATCTCAGTCTATGTTGTTCGATAAGATTCTCAAGGTTTGTTTCCTAATATTTCCCATTAAAGGTGGGTGGAAACTCAAAGGGTTAGAACCAGTCTTTACAAATTACAAACCATGGAAAAAATTAGAAATACTAGGGCTTTTGTCAAGAAGCATCCAGAGGTTACTCTAGAGGAGTTTCCTAGATTAGGAAAGAAAACCTAGATCAAAAGAGATGGGGAATCTACTAGTGCCCCTATAAGAGAAAAAAATAATGCTAGAAATAGGGCACAACATACATCTCCTAATGAGGATGAGCCACTATATAAAAGCTCTAAATCTAATAGTGGTCTATCTGGAGATAACTTTTATAATACCCCAAAAATATTATTTTAGGACAAAGCCATATTACCTGCAAATCAAAATGTAAGGGCAAGAAAAAGGGGCTTTGGGCTAGATCTACATCCAGATGGAGATATGTTTATAAGTAAACCCATAGAGCCAAGACAGGTCCATTTCCCATATCAAAGTCTCACTGATATGGATGTATCATCAAGCTCTAAAGATATTAAGATAAACCCAAATGATTTGGGTGCATTGATATTACAATTAGCAGAGTAGGATGCAATATACAAGATATTACATAAAGAAAGAGAGGTTGAGACAAAGAATGCATTAATACAAAGAAAGTCTCTACTGAGAAAGATTAGTGAGCTAAAGGAGAGAAACAAAATGCTTGCTTCTTCTCCTAAATCTTTGCAGCATGAAAATTTTGGTGATCTTGATGCTTTGAGAAGTGAAAAAGAATGTCTACTACAAGACCTTGAGTTTCAACAAGAGGGCCCTATGATTAGACAAGTCCAAAGTTACGCTTCCCAGTCTAAAGATAAAAATGAAAGTGAAACTACCCAACCTACTATTGTTGTTAATGAAAAAGGAAAGAAAAAGATGATTGGGATTCAAATAAATGAGCCTGTGGCAAGACCAAAAGTTCTACCACCTATTTCAAGTGACAATATAGAGATGGAGTAGAAAAGAAAGTTAAATGATGATCTAGCAAGGGAATTGGAGAAGGTTGAAGTTGAAGCCTCTATTGCAGGAACAAGAAGGAAGATCCAATTCTTGAAGGCTTCATCTGCAGACACTCTTGGACCATCTACCATTGAAATAGGTATTCCATCTACAAATTCTAATATTATTCCACTTGGTAATGTTACTACTCATAATTCACTTTCTACTTCATCTACCAAGTTAAATGTTAACCCTAAACAATAGTCAAGCACACAAGTAGATGGAAGTATAGCTATAAATTATAGTCCCAGTGGAAAAACTAGTTTAAGTTTTCAAAGAAGACTTATGCAATTAGAAGGGTATAGGAAAATTAGCTTTGATGGAATACTAGGTTACCCAAATGCTTTCCCAACTGATATAAGAGATAATGTTACCAAATTTTCTAGTAATAATGCTATTAGTTGTGAAGAACACCTTAGGATATTTTTTAATATGCTAAATGACTATGGAATTAAGCACGAGGATGTAGTCCTGAAACTATTTGTCTAGTCTTTGGTGGAAGATTCTTTTGAAAAATGCTTCAAGGAATAGTATGGTGATAGGCCTAATGCTATTTTCATGCTAAATGAATTTAACACCATAAGGAAGAATCAAAATGAGTCTACAACTGAGTTCAATATGAAATTTCAGAAGGGTATGCATAAGTTATTTCAAGTTATGAGATTAGATGACAATGTCTATCTGACCACATACTTCAATGTCTTTGATGGTAAGATGGGACATTGATGCAAAGTGGACAATGGAAGTGTGAAATAGGACTAGACTTGTCCTTCAAAACCTTCTAAAGGCTACTGGTGAACCTAGAAGGTAACCTCTTCCTCTCGTGTGTACCTTACACTCTATTGAAGAGTGCTAGAAATGACTATTTTGGGCTATCAAAACCTTCCAATAGGGTACTCAATCACTGGGTCCCTAAACAAGTCACAACTCAACCAATCACTAGTCAACAAATGGATACACAAGTTAACTATAACAGTTCAATTTTATTCAGAAATGGATCACCAAGAAAACAAGAAGACTTTGAAATGTTGAGTGGTCAATTTAGACCCCCGCACTGTGAAAAACAACAATTTGATGAGTCCATGATTGTTGAACATTGCAACTATCTTGCTCACACCCAATGAAAAGACTAAGAAATCCTTTGGTGCAACCTATTCATGCAAATGAGTACCCAGGTTAATACTGGTATACTTGGTTTGAACATAGAAATCTTAAGTTTGGGACCACTTCACACACACCTCATGATTATTTGACAGAATAGTCGAACAATCTTACTATGGCATTGGCACCTTAATTGGTGGGAAGAAGACTGTCATGAGCTTCGAGAGTCTATGATGAAGATAAATCACAAATGTTTGTGATCTCAGACAAACTTATTACAAATAGACAGATAAACTCACTAGTTAACCAAAGTCATGATATTCTATCAGAGAACTCACTAGTCTAATTCATAAGAGTCTATTCAAACTTAGAATAGATTGGAGATTTCATCCTCACTCTCGGGTCTGAGAAATGCATGGAATAGTAAGATGTCACCTAGCATGGAAGACTAGGCACTGTCATAGTCGGTAGGGACAAGGATTTTAACTTTGGACTGCAATGTCATGACAGTCATGGTTCTTGCTACCTCAAAACCTGAGCACCAAAAGGAAATGTGAGGAGGCATGAGAAGAGTCCAACTCACTGAGTCGAGAACTTGCTAAGATCTCCAATCATCATGTTGTACTGACTGTACACAGTCAGCTTAGAGGTGCACACATTTTGAATGTACACCTAGGGCATCATCAATCTTCCACCTCCCTACACCTTAGTAAAACCAACCCACATATTCCCAAAGATAATTAGTAGGATAATATTTCCACCAAGGGCTATTAGAATCCCATGGTGGAACCATGGGTTATCCCTGATTGTTTGGAGAATCGGGTTTAGGGCTTCCAAGATCAATGAGCAGTGGACAAATGCGATTAACTCAAGTTGTAGAGTGAGTTAAGGCATGGAAGGAATAGAAATTGGGGGTTTCTTCATGGGACTATCTAGTAATGTCAGGTTTCCCTCCAAAAACTCTATCCCTTGGCTGTGGCAAATCCCTATTACATCGTGTTGCAGGAAAATGGTAGTTTTTTTTTTATTAATTAGAAAATGCTAGGATTACATGTCGTGTCTACTACCCACCTATAAGGTCTAAGTAGGCATTCCTAGCAGTTACAATCAAGTTGGAAAACCAACTAGCCATTGGGAATGAAGTTTACATTTTTACAAATCTTGCAATGTTGATTAAAAGTTGCTTGACAACTTTTTAACAATTGCAAGATTTCTTAATCCTTAAAAGCTAAGTGACCAAACTTGGTCTAAACCAAAATTTTGATGATCCAACATGGATCTTATTGAATAAAACATAGGATCTAATAAAATAGCCTAAGCTAAGGTTTAGGACAACCTGCTAACCATTAGCTACCTGAGGGCTTATAAATGCCAATCTCGGGGCTAGGTCTTACAAATGGTGTCCAGACAGAACCTTTATTTCAAACACTTAGATTAACTAGGGTGCTCCAGCACCATACTCCCCAAGACATTTTGAACTCAAGTTCCTACTTGAGTGTAATTGATCAACAGTGGGCCCATGCTATTGGATCTAGTGCTCAGTCATCCAGGTTACATCAATTGGGGGAGTCCTTTCCACCGCACTAAGTACTACATGTACTTGTTCTTCCTTGTTTGTTTGAGCACTTTGGATTCCAAGATTCTATCCAACTCCATTGGTTTTCTTTGTGGAAGTTCTATCACATAGTATTCAGCATCTAAAACCTGTGAACCCTACACATTAGTATCATCTATAGCACACTTGTAAAGGGTGAGGTCTGCAATATTAAAAATAGGAGAAATCAGTAAAGTGGGAGGTATGGAAATTTAATATGCATTTTCACCCATCTTGTTGAGGATGGTGCAAGGTCCAATTTTCTTCATGTGTAGCTTAGAGTATTTCCCTTTTGGAAATCTCTCCTTCCTCAAATATGCCCAAACTTTGTCACCTATCTTGAAGTGAATCTGTCATCTTCTCTTATCAGCCTGTTCTTTGTATTTCATGGTGGACTATTGTAATGCTTGCTTGACCTCTGCTTGTACCTTAGTAATGAGTTCTACCAGCTCTTGTCCTTATGCACTGAATCTAAAGTCATGGGCCAAATCTACTGAATCCAAGGGACCTTTAGGATGAGGTCCATAGACTACTTGAAATGGTGTCTTTCCAGTGGATCTATTCAATGAATCATTGAATGCAAATTCTGCTTGGGGAAGTATTATATCCCAATTCTAATTGTACTATTTTGTTAGGCACCTTAGGAGGTTTCCAAGTGACCTATTGACCACCTCTAATTGTCCATCCATTTGGGGGTGGTATGTTGAATTGTAAGTCAAGTTTGTGCCTAGTTTCTTGTGCAAAGTTCTCCAAAAATGACCTTGAAACTTCACATCTCTGTCTGAGACTATAGTCTTTAGAAGATCATGAATTCTTACTACTTCTTTAAATAAGAGATGAGCAATATGAGAGGTTTCATTAGTGATTTTTCAAGGTACAAAATGTACCATCTTACTAAACCTATCCACAATGACAAAAATGTTGTCATAACCATGTCTTGTTCTTGGCAAACCCATCACGAAGTCCATTGAGATTGATTCCCATGGCCTAGTGGGAATTGGTAGAGGCTGGTACAATCCTTGATTAGTGGATACTCTTTTTTCTTGTTGACAAATGGTACAATACTGTACAAACTTTTTGATTTCATTTCCCATTCTTGGCCAAAAGTAAATCCTCTTTACTAAATTTTTGGTTTTGTCTATGCTAAAGTGTCCTCCTAAGCCACCACAGTGTTTCTCCTTAATGATGTTTGTCCTCATGGAACATTTAGTGATGCACAATTGGGCTCCTTTGAACAAGAGTCCATTCTAAATCAAAAAATTAGAAAAATCAGTATGGTATTTGCCTACCATTTTGGTGCATACCTCAAAAATTTCTCCAAATTCTGGATCATCTGCATATAGGTGTTTTAGGGAGTCAATCCCCACACTCTGAAGCTGTACTTCTTCAACCAATCCAACTCTCCTTCTTAAGGAATTATCCACCTTATTTTCTACCCCCTTTTTTTGTTTGATATTGAATGTATATGCATGCAGTTGTTCCATCCATTTGATATGTTTAACTCCAAGTTTTTCCTGATTGTTTTGGAAGCTTAATGCATGGTTATCTGTATAAAAAATGAATTCTTTCGGGAGTAGATAATGCCTCCATTTTTTTAAAGCATGTACCATTGCATATAGTTCTAAGTCATATGTAGATTACCTTTTCTTTGCATCATTTGGTTTCTCAGAAAAGAAAGCTACAACCTTACCTTCTTGGCTTAAAACAGCCCCTATGGCCAAGTTTCTTGCATCTGTCTCTACCACAAACACTTTGTTGAAATTCGGAAGAGTTAAGATTGGGTATTGAGATACTCTATTCTTAAGGTATTGGAAAGAATCATTTTCTTCATTAGTCCATAAAAACTTAATCTTTTTACAACCTTTAATAGTATCTAGCATGGGAGCACATACATGACTAAAATTTTTAATAAATTTTCTATAAAATGTTGTAAGACCATGAAAGCTTCTAACATCACCTTGATTCTTTGGTGTAGGCCAATTGATAATTGCTGCAACCTTCTCTAGATCCATTTTTAGAGTGCCTTGGGAGATGACAAATCCTAGGAAGATGAGTTCCTTCTTCATGAACATGCATTTTTCCAAGTTAATCCCTAACTTATGTTGATGGAGTCTCCTCAAGACCTGCTCAACATGATTAAGATGTTCTTTTTTGCTATGACTATAAATCAAAATATCATCCAAATATATGACTACAAATTTACCAATAAAATCAATGAAAATCTCATTCATGAGTCTCATGAATGTGCTTGGGGCATTGCTCAAGCCAAATGGCATAACAAGCCATTCAAACAAACCTTCCATTGTCTTAAACATTGTCTTCCATTCATCTCCTAGCTTAATCCTGATTTGGTGATAGCCTAATTTTAAATCAATTTTTGTGAAGTAACCAGCAGTGGCAAGTTGATCCAGCAAATCCTCCATTCTTGGAATAGGGAACCACTATTTTATGGTAATTTTGTTCAAGGCCCTCCTGTCCATGCACAACCTCCATTTTCCATCCATTTTAGGAGCTAGGACTAATGGGACAGCACATGGGTTGAGGCTTTTCTGAATCAGTCCCTTCTCCAATAGTTCACTAACTTGCCTTGCAATCTCTACATTCTAAGATGGTGTCATCTTGTATGGGGCCTTGTTGGGTAAAGATGAACCTAGTATTAAGTCAATTTGGTGACTAATATCTCTTAAGGGAGGGAGGCTTGAGGGCAGGTCACTAGCGGTGATAGCACTATACTTTGCTAATAGGTTCTTGACTTCATTTGGTATGGGATCCTTATCATCAGATCTTATGTTGTCCTTGGGTTTGGAATTCAGGACATAGGACTCAATCTCAGATTCTTTCAATGCTTTCAACATTTCCTTCTCACCCATAATGATGACAGTAGGTTCCTTTTCAGCTTTGTTATTAGGTAGGGGCTTCATGGTGAAGGTTTTCCCATCTTTGGTGATGGAGTAGATATTCTTCCTACAATGATGTGTGGCATCCACATTATATTGCCAAGGCCTACCTAAGAGGATGTGGGAGGCATCCATTTCAACAACATCACAAAGGACTTTATGTTGGAAACTGCAATTGAAGTAATTGTTGTATTGTCATTGATGTCAAACCTTAACTGATAAGAGTGTTGCTACTTAGGAAAGTACTATATCTATTGTGAGAAGGGAAAGAAAGGATGGTAACAATAGCACCTAGGGAAAGGTTGAGTTATCTTGATACTGCAAAGTGTACTTGACTATGTTGTACAATGATGGGACAATGTATTGTTTATCTTAGTAAGATTAAGGACTAAACTGGTAGGCTTAACTGAGCAAAAATTAAGAAATCATGTTTAAGCCGAGTTATGTTAGTGTCGACCGAGTTAGTGTATGCTGAGAAAAAATCAAGTGTCGATCAAGTATTAGTTAATTGCCGACGAAGACAGTATATGCCAATGAAATAGTTTTAGTAGTGACCGAGTGTTTTACATGAAGACTGAGAGGATGATCACAGTATTGACTGAGCATCAACATTTTTATATTTGAAGAGAATTTAGATTTGGAGCTGACATTGTTCAATTCTTGGATTATGTAAAATGTGTTGACTTTATTTATTAATTGTATCGAAGCATTTAATGCTTTGTAAAACATTTTATTGTAAATCTTTATGATATTTGAGATGATTCTAGAAGAGGAGATGAAGAACATGAAGCGAGTAGATTCTATGAATCTGACCTAACCCTAAGATCTACAAAGGAGATTAAGCAGCAAAAGATAAGTTAACCTAACAGAGAAAAGTATTAAGGGAACCTAAACAATAGGTATGAAAATGCATGGGTGAAGGAGATGCTGGAAGAACAGTAAGTTTTATTGACTGTATAAGCAAAAACGCTGAAGGAGGAGTGTGGTGATTGCTTGAAGAAAATTTCCAAGTAGATCAGAGATGGAAATCAAAAAGTTTCAAAGTCAGTAAACCACCATTTATGTATGGAATTGGATCTGATATTTGCAAAGTAAGTTGTATGTTTTTTAGATCAACACTACTACTACTTTCTAACCATTGTAACAATCAAAATCCTTTTAACAGAGGTTGACCTAACAGTCATATGTTAAATCCTTTGAACAAGGTTGCATTCTAATGGAGTGTATGTAAGTCCTATAACTAGGCTCACTTTTAACAGGGTGATTAAAATCCTTTAACTGGGTCACACCTAACAGTGTGTATTGTAACCTTTGACAGGGTTGGCTTTTAACCGAGCTCACTTCAGAAGACTGAAAATAATAGTAGCATGTTACAAAGTGGTTTTTCCCATATTGGGTTTCCACTATAAATCCTGGTGTCAATACTTGTGTGAATGTTTTGATCTGAACATTTCTATGTTTTACAAGTTAGTTACAGCTGGGTAGTGAACTGCAGTGTTATATGTTTCTATTATTGAATCAGTGATGACCGAGTTTGTTTTGGTTTCTTGATCTGCTTTAAGGAAAAAAATTTGAAGTTATTTTATACATCAGGACCTAAGAACAACTGATTTACCCCCCCTCTCTATTGTTCTAAATCATATTAACAATTGGTATCAGAGCTGTGTTGCTTATTGGTGTCTACAGAAAACAATTTTAAAGGGACTTGAAGCAAATGATCAAGATGTATAAGAAGGAGGTACCGAAGCTAAATAAAGATAACTTCCTTGCATGGAAAAGCTTGATGAAGCTGCATCTGGCCGGTATTGGTGATTCTACAAAATACTACATTAAGCATGACTATGTCACACCTATTGTACCTTTGACTGCCAAGGAAATGAGACCTAAGAAAGAACATAATCAGGAAATGCTAGAAATTGCATTTCCCCTAAGCTATCTGAAATTTGAGGATATTAAAGACTACACAACTGCTAAAGATATGTGGGACACTCTTGCAAAGATATATGGTGGTGATCTATATGTGTTGAAAGCCAAAGTCGAGAGTCTTAGAGGTAAGTTTGATGAAATGATAATGAATGAAGATGAAAACATTGCCCAATATTGTGGTAGAATAAAAGAAGTTGTGAATGCTATTAGGGGAGCAAGTAGAACTATTGATGATTAGACCATAATTGGAAAAGTGCTAAGAACCCTGCATCCTATATATGCTATTAAGATCTTAGCTATTCAGGAATCTAGATGTAACTCTACTAATGTGCTTACCTTGGAAGGTTTGATTGGAAAAATGACTACTTTTGAACTATCTAACTACGATAATTTCACTATTGGTAGTATTGGAAATGTTGAATCTACTTTTAAGTCATAGTTAGTTCTGAATAAGCCGAAGAAAGAAAAAGAAAGATGCACCAGTGAAAGTGAAAGTGAAAGTGAAAGTGACAGTGACATTATTGATGAAGATCTTGAAGATCTAGAAGCTCTTATGGCTAGAAGATTGAGGAGAGGAAAAGGAAAATATAAAGGTAAACTCCTTATTATATGTTTTGCATGTAATAAAGTCAGTCATATAGCTGCTAGATGTCTTGACAGGAAGGATAAAGATGAAGAAAGAAATAGGAGACACAAAGACAGAAGAGATGGAAAAGGCTACCGAAGGTACAAAGACTAAAAAGGGAAACGTAAGAAATCTTGTTACATTGCTGAAGAAGAGACTGACACTGATAGTAATGATTTTCAAATTGAGGTAGTCTATGTCGCAATGAAAGATGAATTTGATGAGGATAAAAAAAGTGCATTGATTTCCTATGTGAACAAGAATGACAAATGTATTATAGACAGTGGTTGTTCACATCACATGACTGGTGACAAAAGTAAGTTTGAGACCCTACATAATTATAAAGGTAAAAGTGTAACATTTGGTAATGATGCACCATGTCATGTTAGAGGAAAAGGATTTATTAAACTGACTAATAAAATCTCTTGTGAAAATGCTTATTGTGTTGAAGGTTTGAATTATAATTTGCTAAGTGTTGCTCAACTCAATAGAACTGGCTACCGAGTGGAATTTCATCACAAGAAAGCTAAGATATTTGATGCTACTGGTGAACTAATTGGAAGTGGTGAGCAGACTAGAGGTAATTTGTTCTATCTTGACCTATCTGAAGAAATATGCATGATTGCACAACTTGATGACATTTAGTTATGGCATAAGAGGCTATGTCATGTTAATTTTGACAATCTAGTAGAGATAAGTAAGAAGAAGAAAGTAAGAGGCCTACCTAGATTGAAGAAACCTGAGAATGTGATGTGCAAAGAATGCCAGTTAGGAAAAATGACTAAGTCAAGTTTCAAGAGAAAAACCTTTACTTCTGAACACATTTTAGATCTAGTTCATACTGACCTTTGTGGACCTATGGGTATACAAAGTTACTATGGAGCTAGATACTTTATCTTTTTTGTTGATGATCATACCAGGATGATGCATGTAATGTTTCTAAAAGAAAAATCTGATGCTTTTCAAAATTTTAAGTGGTATTTGGCAAAAGTTGAGAAGGAGATAGGTAGGAACCTGAAATTTCTTAGATTTGACCAAGGTGGAGAATTTACATCAAATGAATTCAATCTATTTTGCAATGATAGAGGAATCAAAAGAAAAATTTCTTCACCAAGGACACCTCCATGGGATGGTATAGCAAAAAGAAGGAACAGATCTATTTTGGACTATGCAAGGATATTATTGATTGAAAATAATGTGGCACAAAAATATTCGAAAGAAGCTATAAGTATAGCTTTTTACACTCTTAACCGAGTATAGATCAAGAAAGGTACAAATCTGACACCCTATGAATTATGGTATGGGCATGCACCAAGTGTTAAATACTTTAGAATCTTTGGAAGCAAGTGTTACTTATTGAAAGATAATAGGAATGGAAAGTTTGATGCCAAGAGTGATGAAGGCATATTCCTAGGCTACTCCACAAAAAGTAAAGCTTATAAGTGTTTGAACTCTAACACTAACAAAATTGTAAAAAGTGTGAATGTAAAAATTGATGAGTATGTTGAAAGAAATGAAGCCAATAGCAAAAGAGAACTAGAAGATTATAGATCTTTTGTGTACATTGAGGAAATAGAAGAGGCAGGTAACAGACTTGCACCTGATGCTGAGTCTCAGGCAAGCAATGCCGAGCGACAGGAAATGATTGCCGAGTGTCAGGAAAATAGTGCTGAGAGAGAACAAGAACATGTCGTGCTACAAGACAATGCTACTGAGTATCAAGAAGAGGTTGCCAAGCATTTAGAGGCTGAATCTAACAATCTTGTTAGGGAACCTAATGAAATAGAGGAGAAAAATGCTAAACCTATTTTGAAAAAATATGTAAGAAGACATCACAAGCCTAAATAGATAATTAGAGATAAAGACACTAGAATTTAGACCAGAAGCAAAACCATGGATCCAACATGCTTACTATGTGTGTTTGAACCTAAGACAACCAAAGAGGCATTAGAAAATGAAGACTAGATACAAGCAATGAATGAAGAAATTGACCTGATTGAGAAGAATGAAACATGGACTCTGGTGCTGAGACTTGCAGATAAGAATGTTATAGGAACAAAGTGGGTGTTTCGAAACAAGTTGAATGAAAAAGGTGAAATCACTAGGAACAAAGCTAGGCTGGTATGCAAAGGCTACACACAAGAAGAAGGAATAGATTATGGGGAGACATTTGCCCCTGTAGCTAGATTGGAAGGAGTAAGAACTCTGCTTGCATATGCTGCTTATAAAGATTTCAAGGTATATCAAATGGATGTCAAGTTTGCATTTTTAAATGGTGTATTGGAAGAAGTTTACGTAGAATAGCCAAAAGGTTTTATTGATCCAAACAAAAGACACATGGTATGAAAATTGAACAAAACTTTGTATGGATTGAAACAAGCTCCCAGAGCATGGTATGAGAGGTTTCATAACTATTTGATGCAAATTGGATTTTTAAGAACAAATGACACAAGCAATCTGTACTTGAAGGATGAAGAAGGCAAAGGTATTCTATTGGCCAAAATTTTTGTTGATGACATTATTTTTGGTGGACAAGATGAATTGTGTAAAAATTTTTCAAAAGAAATGCAAACTAAATTTGAAATGAGTATGTTTGGTGAGATCAAATTATTTGTTGGTTTACAAGTATATCAAATGAAGAAAGGAAATTTCATTACACAATCTAAGTATGTTAATGAAATACTAAAAACTTTTGGAATGGAAGATGCTAGACTAGTAGGAACTCCTATGGTTACTAGACAAAAGTTATCTAAGAATGATGATGCTACAGAAGTTAACCAGACTTTGTAAAGATCCATGATTGGAAAACTACAATATGTTGTACATAGTAGACCAGATATTGCACTAGCTGTTGGGATTGTGGAAAGATTCTCTGCCAATCCTAAGGAAACACACATGATGGTGGTGAAAATAATCATGAGAAACTTGAAAGGAATTGCTGACTATGGGTTATATTACAAGAAGAATGAAAAATTTGAACTTAGAGTATACACTGATGCTGATTGGGTAGGAAATGTAGATGACAGAAAGAGAACAAGTGGTGGAGCTTTCTTTCTTGGACAGAGATTAGTCTCCTAGACTAGAAAGAAACAAAATTGCATTTCCCAATCTACTACTGAAGCCGAGTATGTTGCTGCTGCAGTAAACTATTCAAATTTAATATGGATAAAATAGTTGTTGATAGGCATAAAAGAAGAAATCATTGAACCTATTGTTATTTTCTATGACAACACAAGTCCCATCAATATTTTTGAGAATCCAGTGATGCACACTAAAACCAATCATATAGAAATCAAGTATCACTATTTGAGGGAATTGGTACAAGACAAGGAAGTCCGAATGGAATATGTGAATACAAAAGAATAATTGGCAGACATATTCACTAAAGCTTTACCTAAAGAAGCTGATGAGTACTTGAGAAGTCAATTAGGGGTCCTTCCCCTAATTGAGGCTGCCTAGTCAAGCTAGGAGCACTTCATCAAATATGCTACAATAGAATAATTGACAAATTGATGTAGAAGATTGTCACACATTAGGACTACAATAGAACTGTGAAGAAGAAGAAAAGACAACACATCAGTCATAAGAAACTTGATAGAGGGAGAAACACTGAGCTGGACAAATATATCTACATCTGTAGCATGTAAGTTTTAGTTGTTACTTTGGCATTTTTGTCAAAGAGGGAGATTGAACTAAAATGATATTATAACACATGAACGAAAGAGTAGGGATGTTGAATAGAAATGAAAGATCAGGATAGAGGAGGATCCAGATACTTCTGACGGTCACAGAAGTGAGATTTATAGATTCTGAATAAAAATGAAGCTAAGGATATTATAAATTTTCTCTAATGAACAGATAAGTTTTTATTTTTTCTGGATTGGTGTGTAATCCATGTGTTATTCAAGTGATATCATATGGTGTTGCCATCAATGCCAAAGAGGGAGATTGTTGGAAACTGCAATTGAAGCAATTGTTGTATTGTCATTGATGTCAAACCTTAACTGGTAAGACTATTGCTACTTAGGAAAGTACTATATCTATTGTGAGAAGGGAAAGAAAGGGTGGTAACAATAGCACCTAGGGAAAGGTTGAGTTATCTTGATACTGCAAAGTGTACTTGACTATGTTGTACAATGATGGGACAATGTATTATTTATCTTAGTAAGATTAAGGACTAAACTAGTAGGCTTAACCGAGAAAAAAATAAGAAATCATGTTTAAGCCGAGTTATGTTAGTGTTGATCGAGTTAGTGTATGCCAAGCAAAAATCTAGTGTCGATTGAGTATCAATTAATTGCCGATGAAGACAGTATATGCCAAGGAAACAATTTTAGTAGTGACCAAGCATTTTACATGAAGATCGAGTGGATGATCACAATATTGACCGAGCATCAACATTTTTATATTTGAAGAGAATTTAGATTTGCAGCCGACGTTGTTGAATTCTTGGATTATGTAAAACGTGTTGACTTTATTTATTAATTGTATGGAAGCATTTAATGCTTTGTAAAACATTTTATTGTAAATCTTTATGAGATTTGAGATGATTTTAGAAGAGGAGATGAAGAACATGAAGCAGGTAGATTCAATGAATCTAACCTAACCCTAAGATCTAAAGAGATTAACCGACAAAAGATAAGTTAACCTAACATAGAAAAGTATTAAGGGAACCTAAACAATAGGTATGAAAAGGCATGGGTGAAGGAGATGCTGGAAGAATAGTAAGTTTTATTGACTGTATACGAGAAAAGGCTGAAGGAGGAGTGTGGTGATTTCTTGAAGAAAAGTTTCGAGCAGATCAGAGATGGAAATGGAAAAGTTTCAAAGTTAGTAAACCTATTAGAAAGTAAAGTCCACCAAGACAACTGAGAGGGGGGGGGTGAATTAGTTATCAGATAATTATAAATTTTAACATCTTCAACAACATTTAACCATGTAAGCAATGCAATTACTAACCATACAAAGATATTCATACACAATGACACAATAACACAAGATATGTTGACTAGGGAACCTCTTGATCAAAGAGTAAACCCTGGTGGGAATGATGCCCACAAAAGATGCACTAATATGAATATTCCTTGTGAGAGGATGGACTATGTTAGAAGTCTTATGAAATACATTCAGTACATATAAATCCCTGTTAGGAGATTTTGAATCCCTATTAAAAGATTCTAACCCTATTAAGAGTTATGGAAGACAGAAGGACCCACTGCCCAAACAGCTTCAGGGTTAGATTGCTGAACACACTATCCAAATAACCTTAATATTATTTAGTAGAATAATATGAGATATGTTACCTCCTTACTATGCTAAACCACACTCACTACTACACTAGATCTCAATTCCAGATCTCTGTACTTCGCATGTCTTCCTTCACAATTTTGCTTTCACAATCTCTTAGGCTGTTTTCTTCACTTCATGCTTACATTCGCATACAACCAAACCATGCTCACACTTCTTTCACATTTACACTACATAAAATAAGGAAAAACATTCCTTTCTTTATACCACAATCAAATAATTAAAAATGAGTTGGCACACAATTACAAAATAAAAGTTTCCATATCAACTTCCAAATGCAATATCTCTTCACTCATGCGACCTTGAAGTTTTCACTATGAACCATGTCACCATCAATGTGTCTCAAACTTCCCTTTAACTATGCAAAACTAGATTCCATCCCGATTAGGAGATATCATCCGATTTCCACAAATCACTACTCAGGAACACTACCTGAATACTGCTTTTACCAACATGCTCATAACTTTCATGAATCAATGAATTAATATATGTGCTCTTAACCATAGATATATAACATATCAAAGAGTATAACCTCAACATTACATAGCTCCAACTACAATATCCCATGTGCGCTAATCAAAACATTGTCTGCTTCTCTAGTAGTCTCCAGAAGATCAATGTGTTGACATCAATGACAATCATAGTCATGAATGCAACAACAACTACTATAGAATGAATTCCAACATATAGCATTCATTCCTAAAAATCTCCCCCATTGGCATTTATGGCAACATAGATGAAAAACATCCAATGTTCCAAAAATCCAATACTGCAACACTACTACACTGATGCTCTGAAAATTCTTCAAATCCACTTTATCAATCAAATCTTGCTTCGTTATCCTATTAAGTTCTCTCCAATAGATGTTCTATATTTTTTTTCATGTATACTTCTCCCCCATTGACATCAATGATAGAAATTTCATCACTATGTCAACAACAACTCAATGTCAAAAGACACTATTTTAGAAAATACATTCACAAGAGTCCTCATGACTCAGCTCAGATACACATACTCCCCCATAGAGGAAGTACCAACATCCAATCCAAAAAAAGATAGGGCTCATATACCACTGGACAGATGCAATCAGCTGTACCATTACTCAAAAGTAGGCTGGGGCATAACCCCAAGCATACCTCTCAGATACTCAAATGTATCCTTAGGCAAAGGCTTTGTAAATATGTCTACTATATGTTCCTTTGTGCTTATGTACTCCATTCTAACTTCTTTCTCAACAACTTTCTCTCTTACAACATGATACTTGATCTCTATATGCTTAGTTTTAGAATGCAATACAAGATTTTTAGACATACTGACTATGCTAGTGTTGTCACAATGTATGACAATAGGTTCAACAAATTTAATTCCAATATCCTTCAGCATCTACTTCATCCAAATTATCTAGTTACAATTGTTTTCTACTAGTACATATTCTTTTTCTACTATACTTTTTGAAATACAATTCTGCTTCTTTCTCAACCAGGAAACCAATCTTCCTCCAAGAAAAAAGGCTCCACCACTGGTGCTTTTCTTATCATCAACACTACCTCCCCAATCAACATTTGTATATGCATATAAGGTGAAATCATCAGATTTTTCATACCACAATCCATAGTCCATTGTGCCTCTTAAATATCTCAATATCCTCTTTACTGCTACATAATGTGACTCTCTAGGTTTAGCTTGAAATCTTGCTACCATTCCAACTAAATGTTGTATATCTAGTATAGTGTGTGTTAAGTACTACAATCCTCCAATCATGGATCTATATTTCTTCTGCTCAACTGCTAGTGTTTCATCTTTGCTTGATAGTTTGTGTCCTGTAACCATAGGTGTTCCAACTAGTTTACAATTCTCCATTCCAAATCTTTTCAACAAATCATTCAAGCACTTTGTCTAGCTAACAAAGATACCATCATTGTTCTATGTTATCTATAATCCCAAAAAGTATTTCATCTCACCAATCATGCTCATTTCAAATTCAGTCTTCATTTCATCAGCAAATTTGTCACTAGCTTCATCTTCTCCTCCAAAGATAATGTCATCAACAAAAATAACTATAACTAACAATCCATTTTCAATTTCTTTTGTGTACAGATTACTATCTATTGTTCCTTTAGTAAATCCCAATTTCAACAAATACTTATCCAATCTAGCATACCAAGTTCTAGGTGCTTGCTTTAGTCCATATAGTGCTTTCTTCAGTTTACATACCATATCTCCTTCTTGTTTCAAAGGAAAACCTTTAGGCTTCTCAATGTAGACTTCTTCTTCCAATTCACCATTTAGAAATGTGGACTTCACATCCATCTGATACACTTTGAATTTCTTAAAAGATGCATAAGCCGAAAACATTCTTACTACTTCAAGTCTTGCTACTGGTGCAAAGGTTTCTTCATAGTCAATTCCTTCTTGCTGTGAGTATCCCTTACATACTAGTCTTTCTTTGTTTCTTACTACTTCTCCCTGTTCATTCATCTTGTTTTTGAATACCCATTTAGTTCCAATCACATTCTTGTCTTTAGGTCTAGGAACCAATTCCCATGTCTTGTTCTTTTCAATTTGATCTAGTTCTTCTCTCATAGCACTAATCCAATGTTCATCTTCACAAGCTTCATTAGTAGATTTAGGTTCAATTTGAGAAATCAAACATAAATTTACCTTATTTCTAGTCATAACTCCTCTGTCCAAACTTCCAATAACTTGTTCAATAGGATGATGTCTAGATAGATACTTTTTTGGTGTCATAGTCATAGATCTTGCTTCTACTATAGATTCTTCTCTGGTTTCTTCTGCAGTATGATTCTCATTCAACAATTCACTATCAGTCTCATAGAATAATTTAGTAGTTTCAATGTTAGGTTGAGGATTAGCTTCTTCATCAGATTCATAATCAAGCATTCTTTCCTAAATTTTAAACTTCTCATCAACTTTAACATTTGCGCTCTCAAAAATAGTTTTAGTTCTCTTATTGTAACATGTATATGCTTTTCTCTTCAAAGAATATCCAAGAAAAATACCTTCATCACTTCTAGGATCAAACTTTCCAATATCATCATCTCTCTTTATATAACATTTGCTTCCAAAAATTCTAAAATACTAACTGAGGGTGCATGTCCAAACCATAATTCATAAGGTGTCTTATATGTGTCTGCTTTGATTTGTACTCTATTTATTGTATATATTGTTATATTCATTGCTTCTCTCCAAAATGTCTTTGCCAAGTCATTCTCAAATAACATAGCTCTTGCTGCTTCAGTTACTGACTTGTTTCTTCTTTCTGCAATACCATTTTGTTCAAGTGCTCTAGGGGCTGAAAACTGTCTCTTAATACCATTTACTTCACAAAAAGTGTTAAACTCTCTAAAAGTAAATTCTCCAGCTCTATCAGATCTCAAACATTTAATCCTCATTCCAGACTCATTCTCAACTTTATTCTTAATGATCTTAAACTTATCAAATGCTTCAAATTTTTCTTTCAGAAATGCAATCCACATCATTATTGTAAAATCATCAACAAGAATCATAAAATACCTTTCTCCATAGAATCCTCTAGTCTTGGTAGGACCGCTCAAGTCTATATGAACAATCTCCAACTTCTCTACCGATGTGAACTTCTTACTAGGAAATGAACTTCTCTTCTGCTTAGCCATCACACATTCTTTGCAAATCATGTTAGTAGGCTTCATAATTTTAGGCAAATCTCTTACTTCAAGTATAGTACTCATTTTCACAATGTTATCAAAGTTTATATGACAAAACTTTCTATGCCATAACCAAATGTCATCAATTTTAGTAATCAAGCATGTCATCTCAGTAGGGTTCAACTAAAATACATTACCTCTAATTCTAGATCTAGTTCCAATTAGATTTCCATCTTTATGCTTTATCACACAAGTTTTCTTAGTCCAACACTCAAAAGAAAACATCATTGATATTAGTCTTTCCATCAAGAGTAATAGATCCTATACCTTTAATCAAACAAGGTACATTGTTACCAACTCTAACAACTCCTCCATCATAATTTTTAAAGTTTATTAACTTCTTCATATCTCTAGTCATATGATGTGAACAACCACTATCTATAATCTAATCAGCTTTCTTTTCAACTTGGGAAACTAATGCTTTTTCTTCTTTAACATCAGATTCAAAATTTTCTTCTTTGATTGCTACAAATCCTATTTCATCATTATTCTCAGTATCACTTTCACTCAAATTTATTTCTATATTAGTTCAAGATCTTCATCATTATCATAATAACATTCCTTAGATCTTCTAGGCTTGAAATTATTTCTGTACTTCTTGACTCTCTTAGGACATTTAGATGCAAAATGACCATATTCTTGACCAGTCCAACATTTTAAAAATTTCTTACCATCTGGTTCTCTTTTCACTAGCAAGGAAATACCTTCTTCAATCTTCTTATCTTCTTCATTTCTAGATCTTCTACTGCTGGCATAATCTCCACTCACATTGGTACTTCTTAAGAAAGTAGGATGAATACTAAGAGCATTGAATGTTGTCTCCATTCTAGGTAAGTCTCTTGATAACCTCAGGTTCATCTCTGCTGCTTCCAATCTTCCAAGAAGAGTTTCTCTTGTAAATTTTGTAGTACAAGGTATAACTTGTTCAATCATCTATTTTGTCTTCTTAAATATAGGAGTCAATGTCCTCAGAATTTTCCATATCACTTCATTCTCTATCTTTGATCCTCCACAAGATTTTATCCCTGCAACAATTTCTGACATTCTACCAATATAGCTTCTAACAGATTCATCTTCTATCATTCTAATATCTTCAAATGCACATATCCAATTATGTAATCTAGCTCTTTTTTCATGTTCATCACCTTCAAAAGTAGAGTTTAAAGCTTTACAAATTTCATTAGATTTCTTAAAACATTTTACCTAATTGTATTTATTCTTCAAAAGTGTTGTCAAGAGTGCTTCTCTTGCAAGTATGTTACACATGAATAGATCTACCTCATCTTTAGAACTTGTTTCAAGACTGTCTTCTTCAATTATAGTCCTTTCATTCTTTGTAATCAAGCAATAGCCTGGTCCTAACCATAATAGATGTGTCTTCATTTTTTCTTTCCAGCTGTCAAAATTTACTCCATCAAACTTAGGGCTTTCTTTCCTAAAATTCACCATAGATCTCCTTAAGCTATTAAGCTTTCCTTTCAAGGACCTGCTGCTCTAATACCAATTGTTAGAAAGTAAAGTCCACCAAGATAACTGAGAGGGGGGGGGTGAATTAGTTATCAGATAATTATAACTTTTAACATCTTCAGCAACATTTAACCATGTAATCAATACAATTACTAACCATATAAAGATATTCATACATAATGACACAATAACGCAAGATATGTTGACTAGGGAACTTCTTGATCAAAGAGTAAACCTCGGTGGGAATGATGCCCACAAAAGATGCACTAATATGAATATCCTTTGTGAGAGGATGGACTCTGTTAGGAGTCTTATGAAATACATTTAGTACATATAAATCCCTGTTAGGAGATTTTGAATCCCTATTAAAAGATTCTAACCCTGTTAAGAGTTATGGAAGACAAAAGGACCCACTGCCCAAATAGCTTCAGGGTAAGATCACTGAACACACTATCCAAATAACCTTAATATTATTCAGTAGAATAATATGAGATATGTTACCTCCTTACTATGCCAAACTGCACTCACTACTACACCAGATCTCAATTCCAAATCTCTATACTTCGCATGTCTTCCTTCATACTTTCGCTTTCACAATCTCTTAGGCTCTTTTCTTGACTTCTTGATTACATTCACATGCAACCAAACCATGCTCACACTTATTTCACATTTCCACTACATACAATAAGGAAAAACATTCCTTTCTTTATACCACACTCAAATAATTACAAATGAGTTGGCACATAATTACAAAATAAAAGTTTCCATACGCTACATCAAAATTACACAAAAATTGTTGGCTTCCAAATGCAATATCTCTTCACTCATGTGACTTGAAAGTTTGTGCTATGAAAAAAATCACCATCAATGTGTCTCAAACTTGCCTTTAACTACACAAAATCAGATTCCATCCCGATTAGGAGATATCATCCGAATTCCACAAACCACTACTCAGGAGCATTGCCTGAATACTGCTTTTACCAAAATGCTCATAACTTTCATGAATCAATGAATTACTATCTTCACTCTTAAGCATAGATATATAACATATCAAAGAGTATAAAATCAACATCATATAGCTCCAACTACAATAGCCCACATCCGCTAATCAAAACACTATCTGCATCTCTGCTAATCTCCAGAAGATCACTGTGTTGACATCAATGACAATCATAGTCATGAATGCAACAACAACTACTATAGAATGAATTCCAACATCCAGCATTCATTCCTAATAAAACCAACATTTATGTATGGAATTGGATCTGATATTTGCAAAGTAAGTTGTATGTTTTTCAAATCAATACTACTGCTACTTTCTAACCATTGTAACAGTCAAAATCCTTTTAACAGAGGTTGACCTAACAGTCATATGTTAAATCCTTTGAACAAGGTTGCATTCTAATGGAGTGTATGTAAGTCCTATAACTAGGCTCACTTTTAACAAGGTGATTAAAATCCTTTAACTGGGTCACACCTAACAGTGTGTATTGTAACCTTTGACAGGGTTGGCTTTTAACCAAGCTCACTTCAGAAGACTGAAAATAATAGTAGCATGTTACAAAGTGGTTTTTCCCATATTGGGTTTCCACTATAAATCCTGGTGTCAATACTTGTGTGAATGTTTTGATCTGAACATTTCTATGTTTTACAAGTTAGTTACAGCTAGGTAGTGAACTGTAGTGTTATATGTTTCTATTATTGAATCAGTGATGACCGATTTTGTTTTGGTTGCTTGATATAATTTAAGGAAATGTTTTTGAAGTTATTTTATACATCAAGACCTAAGAACAACTAATTCACCCCCCCTCTCTATTGTTCTAAATCATATTAACACTTTATCATTGAAATCTGCAATTGAAAACTCTATCCATGCTTGTTTAGTCACTAATGTTTGCTGACCTTTGGTGAGCCAAGAAACATGGTAGGGGAAAGGATGTGGCTTCCTAGGAAGATTTAGTTTTTGGACCATTTCATTAGATACCAAATTTTTAGTTGAACTTGAATCTATAAGCAAATTGCATACCTTTCCATGGCACTTGATCTTTGTCCTGAAGAGATTTTTCCTTTGTGGAGGTTCTTGGTTTTGTGGCACTTGAAGGAAGACTTGTCTCATCATCAAACATACTCCTTCCTCTGGTTCTAAGTCTCTTATATCTGCATTGTTCTCTTGTTTGTCCTCTTGAATGAGTTGTGCTCTTCTTTCACCCTAATTGTTATTGTTCCTCTTCTCCGAGCATCTTCCTGCATGGTGTCCCAACTGATTGTAGTAATAACACCTTAAGGGTCCATTACCTCTTCCTATGTTTGATCTCCCTCTATTGGAGGTCTCCTTCCTCTATAGTTCCCTCTAGAATTAGAATCACTATTTTCTTTGTCAGTTTGATCATTGGTCCTACTGCTACTGCCATGATTCTATCCTCTATTCCAAGAGTTTCCTCTTCCTCTATAACTCTTGTCACCATCATTGTTCTTCCCCTTATTGAATTCTTGCTTTCTTTTCCACTTCTCCTCTACCTTGAGTGCCATTTGATAGAACTTGTTTACTATGGTAGGGAAGTTTAGGCTGAGTTCCTCTTGAATGGATACCTTGAGACCATTCATATATCATGCTAGTTTTTCTTCTTTGTGTTCTACCACATTTGTCTTCATGCATAGTTTTAGGAACTCCTCAGTGTAAGAGCCTATGTCCATATCCTTCTTCTTTAGGCTTTGCTTCCTTCTATGAAGTTGTACCCCATAGTCTTCTGGTACATACATCTCCTTGACTAGAACTATCATTTTGTTCCATGAATTAATCATGCTTCTTCCATTCTTTACCCTCTGTGTCTGGTTGAAGTTCCACCTAGTTAAGGCTGCTCCCTTCAACTTGGATTTTTCCATTTTTACTCTCTACTTCTTTGGAATATCCTCACACTTGAAGAAACTTGTTAAGGCCTCTATCCAATCCAAGGCTAAATTTTCATTCATCTTACCATTGAAAACTAGTAAGTCTATCTTCTCTTCCATGGTTCTTCTCCCCATAGTCTTCAAAGCATTGATGAAAGTTCTTTGGTCTACTAGAATGCCTTGTTCAGGGTTGTCTTCCTCTTCTTCACTCCCTTCTTCATCACTGGACTCATTCCCTTTGTCCTTATCAACCTTCTTCTCAAGTTCTTGGAGCCTCTTGGTAAGTCTTGCATTCGTTGCCTTTTGTTCTCTCACTATCCATGCTAGTTCCATGTTGGTGACCCTAGTGGGAATCTCCTCATCCTTAGGAGTAGACATGGCTCTGATACCACTTGATGCAAAGTGGACAATGAAAGTGTGAAATAGGACTAGACTTGTCCTTCAAAACCTTCTAAACACTACTGGTGAACCTAGAAGGTAACCTCTTCCTCCCGTGTGTACCTTACACTTTGTTGAAGAGTGCTAGAAATGACTTTTTTGGGCTATCACAACTTTCCAATAGGGTACTAAATCACTGGGTCCCTGAACAAGTCACAACTCAACCAATCACTGGTCAACAAATGGATACACAAGTTAACTATAGAAGTTCAATTTTATTCAAAAATGGATCACCAAGAAAACAAGAAGACTTCAAAATGTTGAGTGGTCAATTTAAACCCCCGCACTATAAAAAACAACAATTTGATGAGTCCATGATTGTTGAACATTACAACTATCCTACTCACACCCAATGAAAAGACTAAGAAATCCTTTGGTGCAACCTATTCATGCAAATGAGTACCCAGGTTAATACTGGTATACTTGGTTTGAATAGAGCAGTCTTAAGTTTGGGACCACTTCACACACACCTCATGATTATTTGACAAAATATTCAAACAATCTTACTGTGGCATTGGCACCTTAATCGGTGGGAAGAAGACTATCATGAGCTTTGAGAGTCTACAGTGAAGATAAATCACAAATGTTTGTAATCTTAGACAAACTTATTACAAATAGATAGATAAACTCACTGGTTAACCAAAGTCATGATATTCTATCAGAGAAATCACTGGTCTAATTCATAGGAGTCTATTCAAACTTAGAATGGATTGGAGATTTCATCCTCACTCTTAGGTCTAAGAAATGCATGGAACAGTAAGATGTCACCCAGCGCGGAAGACTAGGCACTGTCATAGTCGGTAGGGACAAGGATTTTAACTTCAGACTATAATGTCATGATAGTCATGGTTCTTGCTACCTCAAAACCCAAGTGCCAAAAGTAAATATGAGGAGGCATGAGAAGAGTCCAACTCACCAAGTTGGGAACTTGCTAAGATCTCCAATCATCATGTTGTATTGACTGTACACAATCACCTTAGAGGTGCACACATTTTGAATGTACACCTAGGGCATCATCAATCTTCCACCTCCTTGCACCTTAGAAAAACCAACCCACATATTCCTAAAGACAACTAGTAGGGTAATCTTTCCACCAAGGGCTATTAGAATCCCATGGTGGAACCGCGGGTTATGCCTGATTGTTTGGAGAATCGGGTTTAGGGCTTCCAAGATCAATGAGCAGTGGAGCAATGCAAGTAACTCAAGTTGTAGAGTGAGTTAAGGCATGGAAGGAATAGAAATTAGGGGTTTCTTCATGGGACTATCCACTAATGTTAGGTTTCCCTCCAAAAACTCTATCCCTTGGCTGTGGAAAATCCCTATTACATCATGTTGTAGGAAAATGGTAGTTTTTTTTTCATTAATTAGAAAATGCTAGGATTACATGTCGTGTCTACTACCCACCTATAAGGGCTAAGTAGGCATTCCCAGTGGTTACAATCAAGTTGGAAAACCAACTAGCCATTGGGAATGAAGTTTACCTTTTTACAAATCTTGCAGTGTTGATTAAAAGTTGTTTGACAACTTTACAAGAATTGCAATATTTGTTAATCCTTAAAAGCTAAGTGACCAAACTTGGTCTAAACCAAAATTTTGATGAGCCAACATGGATCTAAGAAAATAGCCTAAGCTAAGGTTCAGGACAGCCTACTGACCATTAGCTACCCAAGGGCTTATAAATGCCAATCCTGGAGCTAGGTCTTACAAATGGTGTCCAGGCAGAACCTTTATTTCAAACACTTAGATTAACTAGGGTGCTCTTGCACTAGACACTTAGTGAGAGAGAAATAACCTAGAACTCTCAGGGATGCCTTTAGAATTGTTGTCAAGATTGAGAATAATATCAAAATATCTAGAAAATTGGGTGGGAAAAGAGATAATCCTAAGTTGTTTGGGGACAAAAAATATAAAAGGGATAGTGAAAGAAATTTTGCAAATAAGAAGAGAGAAGAGGACAAGTTGGAAAAAGTGTTGAATGCACTGAAGGACTTGAAAGCACATAGTAACAAAAATAATAAGGTTTCAACTAGTGGAAAGCCTCATTTCAACAACAATTTCAATAGACTGAATAGGTTACAAAATTACCCTTACAACACCCAATGGAAATATGGAAAACCTATTATCCAAAATTCCAAAGGAAATAATGACAAGACTATCCATAATCCCTTACACAAGGCTATTGTGAATGTTGTAGATGACACACCATGGTGTGTGGCTTGCCAATCTCCTCATTATGTAGAGCATTGTGTGGTTTCATAATCTATAAATGCATACTAGGATGATAAATTTGGTTAATTTGATCAAGAAGAAACTAATGATGACATTGGTTGCAACATGATTAACTCATATATAGAACATGAAGATGTCTCTAATGCTGATGAAGAGACTAATGTGTGCTCAAAAAGATACAACAAGGCATTATTCCATCAAGATGTATTTTTGGATGATGAACATATTGATGAAAAGACATGTAATATGATTTCCTCTTCAAAGCAAGTAAAGTTGAGAAGACCTTCAAATGAGGAGATTACTAGGATCACTGTAGAAATGGTTTCCCAAGTGCAAACTAGAAGTATGACAGAAAATGATGGCACTGGTAAGGCTGTAGCGATGTTTATGAAAAATGTCATTCCCAAGGAGCCCACTAGAAATAAATTGAGAAATTATTATACAATGAAAGTAAATAATGTCAAAGGTAGAAAGTGGGAACCAAGGGGAGCTGGATGTGTCAAGGTGTCTAATGTTCATGAAAAAGACACCCAAAAGAAAACTGAGAAGTCAGTTGATGCAAAAAACAAGATTGAAAAAATGAAGGTGACAACAATAGTAAATGCACCTAATAAGAAAAAGGATATTAAGACAATGCAGGTTGAGATTCCTTCTTCTACTCCTATTGACATGTTATCAGTTTTGTCCCAAATTATTATCAAGTTTCCCTTGTCCAAATTATTAAGAATCCTTGAATACAAAGACAAATCTCTAGCATGGGTGGATAGTGTTCATGACAATAATGTTTTTTGTAGTACTACTGGGACACAACTAGAAGCTTGGAAAGAAGTGCAAGTTTAGGGAGTGGTATCTCAGATACCACCTATGTATTTGGATAGTTTTGTCAATGCTAGCCTTGAAAACTTTGATCCATTTTTCTTAAGCATCATAGTGAAGAGAATGACAGTAAAAAATTGCATGATTGATTCGAGTGCATCAAATACTATCATGCCTTTTAAAATTATGGAGAGATTGGGTCTTAAAGTTGACACTGTTCAGGGAAGATATTGTGCAATGAACCAGAGAGAAGTGCCTATTATTGGAACTATCAATGCATTACCCTATAAGCTAGTAGCATATCCAAAGAAAGAACTGACTATGAGTGTTTTGGTTGTAGACATTCCTACTCATTATGGGATGCTCTTATCCAAGAAATGGAGTACTACCATGGGAGGAAGTTTACAGTGTGACCTTTCATTTGCAACTTTAAACATTGACGGTCAATATATCAATATTGAGAGAAAGCCAAGGGTGACCCATATGATTAAAAGAAACATTGATAATGAAACTACTTGTTTATAGATACTGATATCAATGCTTTCAAGGAAGAATTTATTATTCTTGAGAAAGAAGATATCTTTCCCGCTATCACTGTAGAGGTGAATACTAAGTCTGAGAAAGGTGTGTTAGGAATGGGAACACTAAGAGGGGGGGGGGGGTGAATCAGTGTTCCCTATAATTTATCTTTTACTTAATCTTAAACTAAACTTGAATACTTAAATACTGAAATGAACATCCACATAAACATGAAACATGAAATCAACACATAACACCAATATGGTTATGGGGAAACCCAAATAGGTAAAAACCCTAGTGGAAATTGACACCCACTAATATTATGTACTAGTGTTTTATGATCCTTGTTAGAAGATACTTAACCCTATTAGGAGTTGCTTTACAATATGTTTAGTACAGTAGACCTTGTCAACGGTTGGACCCTGTTAGGAGTCTTTTATAATAAACCCTATTAGTGGTGTGGATGCACTGTCCTGGAGCTCATTGCTCAAGTGGTGAAGGCTACAACCTTCTGATCTCATATACCCATTATATATGCTGGATGAACTGTCACTATGATACTGCTTGTCTAATCAGTTCCTTTGATGCATTGATTCTTTGACCTCTTGCAAAGCTATAATTCATCTTATCAACTCTTCACACACTTTTTCTCTTCTTTTCTCAACTCTATATCAACTCTCATACTAATTACAATGGGTGCATCTAATATTTATATGCATACAAAAAAAATAACTGATTACATACAATGCTTCCAATTGAATTAGCTCAAGTTTGTTTAAAAACAAACATAATTATATGTTGGAAACCTAATTACAATGGGCGCATAGCCTTTACAACATAATAATATAATCACAAACCAAAATACCAAAAGTCTATTGCTTGCTCTATTCTTCCCTGTCATTCACTGTCTGTGCAACTTGAACTCTTTGTATCCTCCTCATACTGAATCTTCTGATCATGCACTCTTAGACTTAGAATTAATATGATGTTACCAACTTAACTTCTAGGGTACATACCATAATTTTTTTATATGCACGTGTGCTAATGCTCTGACCTTTAGGTCCTCTGTATATTGTCCAGTCTTCAACACTTAGCCAATTTCTGATCTTCTCATTAAGTGTGCTGACTCCAAAACACTATATGACTTTGTTTCCATAATGACAACACTATATTAAGTCATATACACTAGTATAGACAACTTTCCAACAATCTTCCCCTTTGTCATTGATGGCAACAAAGGAATATGGCATAGTTGCTAACTAATCTCTTATACAAAAAACTTTTATCTTATATCTCCCTTATACATATCTATAACTCCATATTCTAGACATAATCCCCCTTTGACATTAATGAAAAAGGTGCTTCAAAATTGTATCTACAAATACTTACTGTGATAGAATATATGGATATGCTATCTACAATTTTTGGATCTCCTTCTTCCAAAATGTAATAAGTGAATTAACAATTTGGAGATGGGAGCATAGAGCATATTGTAGCTTCTCCATCTTCTCCAAATCTATACTGGGACCATGATCATATATCACCATGGTGGCATTGATCTCCTTGATATTTTGATTAAGTATATCTAGTGAGGGCGCAAGAGCATTTCTAAGCTGATTCTGCCTAGCCCTTATCTTTGACATCTCCTTTTCTACCTTCTCAATCTTGTCAATTTGTCCTTGATAGACATTATTGCACATATTTATATCATAGGATGGGTCTATCAATGATTTCTTTACTTTCTCTATCAAATCTTCTACCTCTTGTATCTTCTTGAAGTGGTCATTAGTTAACTTGTCCTGATCCATAAAATCTATAATGATCTTCCTTCCATTTCCTCCAAACTCCTTCAAAGATGCTTGACCAGCTTTTAGAGAACTTAGGTCAAGTTCAAAGTTACTTGAGATGCTGACTCTTCCAAGGTAGAATTTTTTTTTTTCAAGACTATGAGGATGTGTCTAACATCATCAACTAAATGTACCTTAGACACTTTCTTGTTTGAAGGCAATAGACTATTCAATATGTTGACTGATTCAACAAACAGTGGGTTTCTCATTACTTGTTTCTGTTTGGCTTTCTCCATTGCTAAGACACTGATCTTGATTAGGTCTTCATCTCTCCATGAATCCAAAATGCTTGTGTTAGGTGTCAAAATTGACAATAATGTTGTTGAGGGTAGTAAAGTGATAGGAGTGTTTTCCTCTACTTCTTTCTTTACTTTGATTAGCATTTCAATAGATTTCTCATTTCCTTTTTCTTCTTTTTTTTCTATTTCTTTTTCTTCTGTTATATCCTCAATCAATACTTCTTGTTGATTAGGAGGAGTGTTACTACAAAGAGTTTCAATCTCTTGTGTGCTTACAAATGCTTCTTCAAACATGTCCAAATCCATGTGTGTGGCCGCCATAGTGACTTTTACATTATCAATAAAAATTGAGTCATCCTTGACTGTCTCGGACATGGGCGTAGACTTATCTACCTCTATGGATGCATCAACTACATGCGCTAAATCTTGTGGACCTATAGATGGAACATTTATGGTTTTTGACTCTTTTTCATCCTTTTTGGGTGCTTGAGGTGTGGGCATAGTAGCTAGATACATGTGCCTATTCATGAAGACCTTCTGAAATGCTTTTTCTATTTCCTTTGCAACCAATTCATAGTTCTTGTCCATTATGTGTAGGGTCCTTGACTTGGTTCTAAGATGTGGTTTTACTAGATCTAGTAATAGAGATTTCTCCTCTAGAGAACATACTAGCAAACTCTCATCTAAGATCTTTTCTCTTATTCTCAAATCTTCTTCAATGGCTTGTCTTTTTAAGAACTCCAATATGTTCCACACATTATCAAGAATCATAGTTTTCAATTCTAGGACTGTCTTTTTAAACTTTAGCATATGTATGACAATCATTCCATGGATTTCTAATTTGTCAATTTCACTATACTTCTCATAGAACTTCCCTACTTGATCTATCCTGCCTTCATCAATGATTCTTGCACTTAGCACACTAAGACTAGGTTTGAAGCTTACTTTTGGAGGTGCTTGAGTGTTCTTCTTGTTCCTTGTTGCTCATGAAGATGGATGATTGGTGCTATCTTTCTTCCTCTTGGGAATTTCCTTATACTCTAGAGGACCAGTAAGGTCAATTGTTACTGTGGGCACATAAGGAGTAACATTAGTTTTACCCTTCTTATCATTTGATTTTTCTATTTTCACCTTCTTCAACTTTGGATCCTCAGATTCTGCCTTTACTACTGTTGTCCTCTCTATTTCCAAAGTAATCTTCTCTTCCCTTTCATTTTCTAAGTCTACTTGTGATACACCATGGATTCTCAAGATCTTTGAGGTAACCTTGGCAATTTTTCTTTTTGTTGCTATGTTGTTCAATACTGCATCCACTTCTCTTGTTTTCTCTTCATAAGCTCCCCATTTAGGCTCATTGGGGTCCTTAGGTGTTGACAAAAGAACCTTAGCATAAGCTTCTAAGATTGGTTCTTCAACCTCATATCCAAGTGGATGAATCCACTTTGTCCTTGGTTCAACTACCTCCATGCATGGTGTTTCTGTCTCAACCATGAAACAAATAGTATCCTTGTATTTTTCAACTATCTTCTCTGGAATTTTGTATCTCATCTCCATCTTGTCTCTAAATTTCTTCAACTCCAGTGTCATGGAGTCCTTCAATATACTCTCATTACATGCCTTGAGAGATATCTGTAGTATTGTGGGGATAGATTTATCTAGATACAAATCAGACACTTTTCCAACAATATGGAAGTACATATAGATAATTAGGGACCCAAACCTAAATATCTTGGTCTTGTCATGCTTGATGGCCTTAATGTTGTCTATTAACTATGCATGCAAGATCTCACATATATTAAACTCTCCATTTTCTTTCACAAGTATTATTGCTGCAAGAATTGTGGCCGCAGACATACTGTTCACCTTGTTGGTGTGTTGGAACTTGTATCCCAATATCATGGACATCAATTTGATGCCATCTTGCTCAAGAGGATCTATAGTCATTCTACACCTATCACTTCTTGACTTTCATGTTTTCTCAATAAGTTTTCTTACATCCTTGCCCGCTGGAAGAATGGCACCTATCCTTGAGAGGCCTGTCATCTCATGAATTAGGTCACCAATAATCTTGACTGGTACTTCACCTATCCAAAATAGGTCATCATGGATCTTGTTGAGTAGGATCTTGATCCATTCTGACTCATAGAACTCATATGTCATAGCATATTCCACTATAGGGTGATTATTCCACTATGCATACTCATCTATGAAGGTTTTATTAGGTTTCATCATTGTTTCTATGTGCACTCTTATTTTGTCCAAACCTAATGGTTCCTTTTTGCAATGAATGTATGCCCTAATGTCTTCCACATGCATAACACCCATGGGAGTGCAAGAGAATGCACCATCTAGGTCCTCTAGTGTGGATTTAAATGGATGTCTCTTAAACACATATCTCTTCTTCTCTGCCACATCAAATACAATGGGAGTAGCAATTACTTACTTGTATATCACTTTCCAAATGATCTTTAAAGTCTTCTGAATCAGCGAGATGAACTAGGATTTCTGCAACCGATCAAATGCACTACAAATCACTAATGAATCAATTTGCAATCCTTCACAATCAAATGCTAGGTCTCTTCTACTCTCCAATCTCTCTAAATTTGAATGTAATGAGAGATTTACAAACTTCTATGTACTTTAAAGTAGGAATTCTACCATTAATGCTTGTTGCATAAACCATGTTGTAACTAAAAATTTCTAACTTTCATTCTACAAACAATCAGCTTGTGTGCTCTTGCACATAGGTTATGCTAGTCTCCAAAAGCTTAAGTCTAAATGTGCATACTCTGATGGTGAGTATACCAGCCATGCAAGGGTCTAGAGCTAAATTAGCTCCCCCTATGATCCTGAGGGCCATTCATCTTGATGTAGAGGGTGTGTCCACTATGGATGCATCCAATACATTCTCATCAACCTTATCCTTCTTTGCCTCTAACCAAATCAAGCTTGCATCCTTTGAAGCTTTCAAAAACTTGACTTCTCCTTCAGTATCCAATACTAGTTCTTTAGGCTTTTTAGGGTTTTACTGACCTTGCATCCTTGATCTACTAAAAATTGAGATGTGTCCAGCCTTGTTACAAGAGTGGAAAATGACTAGAGGCTTTATATTCCTTGGTGCATTGACATGGGTCACCATTTTACATTGTCTTGCAGAGTGACCATTATAGTTACATATCTGACATGTAACATTCTGAGAACTTCTTACATTTGGCTGATTCTAATTTCTCTGATTATGCTGAGTCTTGTTTTTTTGACGTCTTACAATTCATAGCTCTATAACCAAATTTATTGCACGAATAACAGTAACCATTGAAAGGTATTACCTATGTATAGTTCCTTGCTATATGTACATTCTTGTTACATGCATAACAAGTTTAATCTACTGGCTTGCACTCATTCTTGGATGGTTCAACATGATTTGTAGTCTAACTTCTAGTCTCTGTAGCATCTGAGGTGTCTTCTGGTGCTTTCATTCTTGCTTGCATGTTGTCAATCTAATTTTGTGCTTCATTGTATCCAATGTAGCTAGTATCTCCTTTAACTATTCTTGCATACAACTGAGATTCTATCAAATCAGAACTGGTGTGCAATTTATCAATGTGATTCTTTGCCTATTTCAATTTAGATTCCAAGCTTTATTTGTTGTTCCTTAGCTCTAAGATTTCCATGTTTTCTTGCCTCAATTCTTCATTGAGTTGAAGGTTCTCTTTGATCTATTCATCATAGATTTCCTGATTGTTAGTCATCTTATCATCCTATTCTTCAATCTATTCTTTTAGAGATGATTTTTCTTCATTCAGCTTCTTGATCATTATCCCTAAATCACTGGTAGAGTATTCTTTCAAATCCTTTCTTAGCCTTTTAATGACTACTTGAGCATTACTAACTTTTTATTTTAGTTCTTCAATTTCTTTTTCAAATCTATCTAGGTCTTCTAGAGAATCTTCAAGATTTATTTTTAGATGTTTCATTTCTTCTTTGCCCATGATCCCCTCAAGTGGTTAAACTTCTTTGCTGAGGACCAGAGTGTTGGAGATTTTCTAGCAAGCCAGTACTGACTGTATGTTTGTCATTGATGACAACATATGGTAAGTAGCATGCATGGAAGAATTATGTAGTAAGCTTTCAATATATATAGCATGGACATCTTATCAACATGATATCATGAGCACAGAGGTTAACTACTAGTACAAACAGTTATATAGAAGCTTGTATCAGCAGTGTTCTTGATAGAGTAACATGCAGTGTTCTGTGTATGATTGTCCATATAGTT
The DNA here is from genome assembly GCA_027943335.1 of Chamaecyparis obtusa. Lineage (NCBI taxonomy): Eukaryota > Viridiplantae > Streptophyta > Pinopsida > Cupressales > Cupressaceae > Chamaecyparis > Chamaecyparis obtusa. Next base: position 311,724 of record BSBK01004232.1, on the reverse strand, counting down.
ATAATGGAAGCTTGCACATTTGGATATGTGATGTAGACATGTTAGTGATGTTGCATTCGTGGATGTAGAGTTTGATGATTAGTAGAAGTGAAGTTATGTAGTTGCCATTTACCATTACCAATTTCTTATGTTTTTTCAGAAGAGCGAACAAAGATTATATTGGTTCTAGAGTTTCACCTATCATTTTAGTATGTGCCCTTGGATTAGAGCTTGGAGAAGAGTTAGGAAGGTTTGGTTAAGAGTGCATGAGATAATTTAGCTTCAGGAGAAAGATCTAGTTGTTTTGGTAGAGCCGATAGTGTGTAGCGTGCATCTACAATTATCTTATTGGATAGGTTGCACAATGTGTTGTGTGCTTAGTAGAGCCGACTGAATTATTATTGGATTTTTTTATGGATTCTCTACTATGATTTCAAGGTGGTTCTAATAGGCCAACTTGATTATATCATTTAGAGTAAATATATTTATAGGAAGTCATTTGTGATTTCTTGAGTGTGGTTCAGAGTTTTTGAAGAGTAGAGAAGAGTGTGTGAAGTGTTGAGCCATTAGAAGAAGGTATATGTGACCAAGTAAAGTATTTGTGCTATACATTGGAACTAATCTAGACAGCAGGTCAAAGAACAACTCACCAAGATCTAGATATAGTATGTATCTATTAAACATAAGGTTGTAGCCTTGACCCCTTTGAGTAGTGTGCTCTTAGATAGTGCATCCTCACCCCTAATAGGGTTAATTGTAAAAGACTCCTAACAAGGCTTGACCCTTGACCAGGTCTACTATGCTAAATATATTGTAAAGCAACTCCTAACAGGGTTAAGGATATTCTAACAAGGATCATTATACACTGGTGCAGAATATTAGTGGGTGTCAATTCCCACTAGCATTTTTACCTATTTGGGTTTCCCCATAACCAAAATATTGGTGTTGTGTTCAAGTGTTCTTTCATTGTGTTTATGCCTTATGTTTAAGTATACTTAATTGGATAAAGAATTGAAACTTGTAGATAACTAATTTACCCCCCCCCCCCCCCCCCCTCTTAGTTATCTCTTGAGACTATTCCTAATAATTGGTATCAGAGCCAAGTGCCTCAGAGAGAAAGTTTAATAGCTTGAGGTTTAGTAGATGGCATTCTTTAGAAAATAAAGTCCTAAGTTTGATGGAGATAATTATCTTGATTTGAAGAACAAGATGGTGACTCATTTGAAATACATTGCTTTTGAAGTTTTTGATGTAACTATTAAAGCATTCAAGATTCCTACTTTAGAAGACCTTACAAAGGATGATGCTACTGAAAAGAAAAAGGAATTGTTTCATCAAGGATGCAATAGCCAAAGAAGCCCTTATCAGCGCCCTATCTGATAGTGAGTTTTTGGAAATAAAGAAAGTAGATACAACCCACAAAATATGGAAGTACCTAGAAGACATATTTGAAGGAGACAAACAAGAAAAGGATGCACATAGAAAAACATGGAAGAAAAGATACAATGCATTAGAGATGCTACCTAAAGAAAACATCAGAGCTTACAATCAAAGGATCAATTTGCTGGAATCAAGAACAATGGTGGAGAGATCACAGAGGAAGATATTATGGACAAATTGATGAATACTCTCACTCGAGAATATGAAAACTAGATCAACATCCTTGATGAGACCATGCAACTTACATCAAATTTCAAGAGAGAGACCTTGATCAGCAAAATCTCAGCTTTTGAGATTTCAAAATTGAAGACAGAACCTAAAAGTGAGACAGCCTTCAAAGAAATAGTCAATGGTAATAAATTTGCAAACACTTTTGGTAATTATGATGATGATGAAGAGAAAAGACTAGATGATTTCATTGCTATGATTGCCAAAAGAGAATAGAAAGGATAAGAAAAATATGAAGGTTAATTGCCATTTAAATTATTTTCATGTAATAAGATTGGTCACTTTGCATCTAAGTGTCCTACAAGAGCTAGAAAGTTCAAAAATGACTACAAGCTTAAATACTCTAAGGAATGTTACTATGCTAGAGATGGAGTTTCAGATGATGATTAAGCTGAAGAAGAAATTGGATTTACTACTATTATAGAAAAAATGAACAATGAGATAGATCATGAAGATGAGAAAGAGGAACAAGAGCTAGCATTGATTTCACAAGCTAATATAAGGATAGACTGGATTATAGATAGTGGTTGTTCACATCACATGAGAGGTGATAAAGATAGATTTGTTCATCTAGACAAATACAATGGTGGCATGGTTAGATTTGGAGATAACACTCCTAAACCCATTGTTGTTAGAGGAGCCATCACCTTGGATAGAAAGAATAGTACTGATGATGTTCTTTATGTCGATGATTTGAAACATAACCTGCTAAGTGTTGGGAAGTTACTTGACAAAGGTTATAGATTGGAATTCAACAGAGACAAGTGCATCATTAACAACAAAGAAGGAGAAATAATTACATCAGGATCAAAGACTAAAGGTAATGTTTTTTAGCTTAATCCTAAAGCAAGTAATTTTTTTTCTAAAGTAGATGACAGTCGGTTGTGGCATAAAAGACTATGTCATACAACATAGTTAAGATAAGAAATGTAAAGGCAGTAAGAGATCTACCCAGCATAGCAAAGCCAGTTAATACTATATGCAGGGAATGTGTGATGGGAAAGCATGTAAGAAACTCATTCCGGAGAAAGAATAATTTAGTAGAGAACAAGTTGGATCTGATTCATACAGACCTATGTTGTCCAACTCAAACAAGATCATACTATGGTGAAAGGTATTTCATTTTGTTTATTAATGACTATACTAGAATGATGTGGGTTGCATTCCTGAAAGACAAGTCAAAAGCATTTGAGAAGTTCAAAATTTTCAAAGCTAAGGTTGATAATGAATTTGGACTAAAGATAAAATGTTTGAGATTAGATAGAGGAGGAGAATTCACCTTTGATAGATTCAATTAGTACTGCAAAGAACATTCCATCAAGAGGCAGTTGAGTGCACCTAGAACCCCTTAGTAGAATGAAATTGTAGAGAGAAGAAATAGGATCATCCTTGAAACAACGTGCACCATCATGATTGAAGGAAAAGTTGCACACACCTATTGGAGAGATGTAGTCAATACAACAGTCTATAGCATCAATAGAATTCAATTGAGGCCTGGCGCAGATAAAACACCATATGAGCTATGGTTTGGTAATGTTCCCATAGTAAAATACTTTAGAAATTTTGGAAGCAAGTGCTACATCAAGAGAGATGAAGTAGTAGGCAAGTTTGATACAAGAAGCAATGAAGGTATTTTCCTTGGTTACTCTACTAAAAGTAAAGCTTATAGATGTTTCAATTTGAGATTGAAAAAGATCATTGAAATTGCTCATGTTAAGATTGATGAAAAGTTTATGGTTCAAGAAAGATATCATGATTACTCACCCATGATTGAAGAAGAACCTAGACCCTCCACTAGTGAGACAATTATTGAAGAAATGTTTGACAGTATTGATGTGTTATTCAATGACCCTGAGACAAGTGAAGAAGAAACTCCTAAAGTAGATAAGATAGTATCACCCAAAGCTCCAAATTTTACATCTAGATATCATTCTAAGGATAAAATCATTAGAGATCAAAGTGGAAAAGTCACAACAAGATCAAAAGCAAAGAGTTCTACAAGCAATGAGATGGTATGTTTACTATCTTAGATTTAACCCTTAAATGTTGAAGATGCATGTAATGATTCAGATTGGCATGATGCTATGAAAGAAGAACTAGATTAGATTATCAAGAATGATACTTGGGAACTAGTCCCAAGACCTAGTGATAAAAATTTGATTGGAACAAAGTGGATATTTAGAAATAAGATGAATGAAGATGGTACATTAGTAATGAATAAAGAAAGATTGGTATGTAAGGGATATGCACAAAGAGAAGGTATTGATTATTCAGACACGTTTGCACCAGTAGGAAGGTTAGAAGCTATTAGGTTTTTTTTAGCTTTTGCAACATTCAAAAACTTCAAAGCTTATTAGATGGATGTTAAGTCAGCATTCCTAAATGGTGAATTAAAAGATGAAGTATATATTGAGTAGCCATAAGGATTTACCCTATCAGACAAACTTGATATGGTATGCAAATTGAAGAAAGACCTCTATGGACTTAAGAAATCCCCTCGAGATTGGTATGAGAGACTTTATTGATATTTAACAAAGATTGGATTCAAGAAAGAACCAGAAAATTGTAACCTATTCATAAGAGAGACATTTGAAGGACTACTACTTGTAGCTATATTTGTTGATGACATTATCTTTGGAGGTAATGACAAACTTAGTGCTGAATTTGCTAAGGAGATGCAGAGAGAATTTGAGATGAGCATGACTGGACCTATCAAGTACTTTTTGGGATTGAATGTGCAGTAGATAGAGTAAGGTATTTTCATTAATCAGTCCAAGTATGTGAAAGAGATATTGAACAAATTCAAGATGGATGATTGCAAGCCAGTAGGAACACCTATGATAACTGGATGCAAGGTTACAAAAGAAGATGACTCACCAATAGTAGATATAACATTGTACAAGTCTATGATTGGAAAAAAAATTTATCTTACTCAAACTAGACCATATATTTCCAATGTAGTTGGCATAGTTGGAAGATTTACTGCAAAGCATAAACAAAGTCACCTCATGGTAGTAAAAAGGATATTCAGATACTTGCAAGGCACTATAGGCTATGGTCTATGGTATCCTAATTCAGCAAATATTGAGCTTCATGTGTATACTGATGTAGATTGGGTAGGATGTGTTGATGACATAAAGAGTACATTAGGTGGAGTAGTGTTTCTTGGTGATAGACTTGTCACTTGGACAAGAAAGAAACAAAATTGCATTTCTCAGTCAACATCAGAAGTGGAGTATGTTGCAGCAGCCCTAGATTGTTCTACAATTGTCTAGATCAAGCAGATGATAAAGGATTTTAGAATTAAGATTGATTATCCTATAGTTATTCACTGTGATAACATTAGCACTATCAACATGTTGAAGAACCCTGTGATGCATGCAAAGACAAAACACATTGAGATCAAGTATCACTTCCTAAGAGAGAAATTAGTAGAAAAAGAAGTTAAGTTAGACTATGTGAGTACTAAAGATCATCTAGTAAACATATTCATAGAGCCCTTGTCAAAGGATACTTTTGAGTATCTCAGGGAGAATTTGGGAGTAATTCCCTTCCCTGATTCTACCTAGAAGAAAGAAGAAAGAACATTGGTCCTTAGGGACTAATGGATGGTTGACTACTCTACCTTAGGAGTCATACTAGTGCTTAAACTATTTGGCACCCTCTTCCATTGATATCAAAGGGGGAGTAATATATAGTCATGAAAACCAGAAGAAAAGGAGCAATATACTAAGGGGGAGTAGTATTCAATTATGGAAGAGGTTCAGTTGAGGAAATGGAGAATGTTGAAGAATATTGTAGCAGATGCAAGATTCATCCTTGGAGGAGTTTTGAAGAGGAAATGGAGAATGTTATAAAAGAAATGTTTATTTGGATTGGTGGAGTTTTTCATTCCATATGTTGCCATCAATGCCAAAGGGGGAGATTGTTGGAGATTTTCCAGCAAGCTAGTGTTGACTGTATGTTTGTCATTGATGACAACATATGGTAAGTAGAATTCATGGAAGACTTATGTAGTAATATTTTAGTATATATACCATGGACATGTTATTAGCATGATATCATGGGCACAGAGGTTAAGTGTTAGTACAGATAGTTATATAGCAGCTTGTGTCAGCAGTGTTCCTGATAGAGTAACAGGCAGTGTTCTGTGTATGGTTGTCTATACAGTTATCATGGAGGCTTGTGCATTTGGATATGTGATGTAGACATGTTAGTTATGTTGCATTCATGGATGTAGAGTTTGATGAACAGAAGTGAAGTTATGCAGTCTCCATTCACCATTAGCAGTTTCATGTGTTTGTTCTAAAGAGCCAAAAGAGATTATATTGTTTCTAGAGTTGCACCTATCATTTTAGTATGCACCCTTGGATTAGAGCCTAGAGAAGAGTTAGGAAGGTTCGGTTAAGAGTGCATGAGATAATTCAGCTTGAGGAGAAAGATCTAGTTGTTTTGGTAGAGCTGACAGTGTGTAGTGTGCATCTACAATTATCTTATTAGATAGGTCCTAGAATGTGTTGCATGCTTAGTAGAGCCAACTGAATTATTATTGGATTTTTTTATGTCTTCTCTAATATGATTTCAAGGTGGTTCTAATAGGCCAACTTGATTATATCATTTAGAGGTGTACACACTCAAATGGTGCACTTCTCTAAATCATTGCTTCCAAGAGAATCCATGGATTGGAAACCTTGAGATATTGATTTAGAGCTCCCTAGGCATGGAGTGCAAGGGTTTTTAGAATGCTCTCAGCTAGATCTATTAAGCCAATAACCTTGCTAGTAAACCATGCAATGGGAGATTCAAATAAAGACAAGAGCAAGAATGCCAATATCTCCAAGAATCAAATGGAAATGCAAATGCAATGCAACTATGCTAGAAATGGAAATGCAAGCTATGCTATGAAAGGAAATATGAAAGTATTACAAAGCCTCCTAATTAAGCTAGATGAATTAATCTAAAGCATAAAGGAAACTAGGCTAAATATGAAGCTATGAATACTATGATAATGCAAGAAACTAGAATAACATGTAGATGCAAAAGCCAAGAATGCTCCAAAACTTCAAAACCTCCAAAGTGACCTAGAAAACCTGTAGCATAACATTAGCATAAAAATTTGGGGATCTAAGAATGAGAAGAGAGCTCTCCTTTTAAAGGAAATGAGAAGGAATGGACCATGGAGATTAAGAGGCAAAAGATTTAATCAATGGTGGAGCATCAAAGAGGAGCAATCCATGTGCACAAGTATCCTCCAATGGGAAAATAAGAGTTGACTTTTGTGTCCATATGAGACAAAAAGTGCTTTTTCCCTTTTTATAAAATAGGAATAATGCTTTATTTGTGCAACTTAGGATAAGAGGAAAAGTGGGGGGCTTTTTATTTAATAAAAGAGGAGGAGAATCCTTTTAATTAAATAAAGACTTAAGATAAGATGGTTAGCCCATAGAAAATAATCGAATAAATGATAGAACTAGGATTTGATCAAGAATAAGCAATTGATGATTTTAGCAAATAATGCTAGCAAGGGGCTAATAGTCTAGATGACCATTTTTAGATGATTACAAATGGAAGGATTTTTATAGGTAGACATTTGTGATTGCTTGAGTGTGGTTTAGAGTTTATGAAGAGTAGAGTAGAGTGTGTGAAGTGTTGAGCCATCATAAGAAGGTCTATGTGACCAAGTAAAGTATTTATGCTATACATTGGAATTGATCCAAATAGTAGGTCAAAGCGTAGTGCACCAAGATCTAGATATAGTGTGTATCTATTAAACAAAAGGTTGTAGCCTTCACCCCTTTGAGCGGTGTGCTCTCAGATAGTGCATCCTCACCCCTAATAGGGTTAATTGTAAAAGACTCCTAACAAGGTCTGACCCTTGACCAGGTCTACTATACTAAATATATTGTAAAGAAACTCCTAACAGGGTTAAGGATCTTCTAACAAGGATCATTATACACTAGTGCAGAATATTAGTAGGTGTCAATTTCCACCGGGGTTTTTACCTATTTTGGTTTCCCCGTAACCAAAATATTGGTGTTGTGTTCAAGTGTTCTTAATTTGTGTTTATCCTTTATGTTTAAGTATACTTAATTGGATAAAGAATTGAAACTTGTAGATAACTAATTCAACCCCCCTCTTAGTTATCTCTTGTGACTATTCCTAACATAGAGCTGTAATACCAATTGTTAGGAATGTGAACACTAAGAGTGGGAGTGAATCAGTGTTCCCTATAATTTATCTTTTTACTTAATCTTAAACTGAACTTGAATACTTAAATACTGAAATGAACATCCACATAAACATGAAGCATCAAATCAACACATAACGCCAATATGGTTATAGAGAAACCCAAATAGGTAAAAATCCCGGTCGGAATCGACACCCACTAATATTTTGTACTAGTGTTTTATGATCCTTGTTAGAAGATCCTTAACCCTGTTAGGAGTTTCTTTACAATATGTTTAGTATAGTAGACCTTTTCAAGGGTCAAACCCTGTTAGGAGTCTTTTACAATAAACCATGTTAGGGGTGTGGACACACTGTCCTAGAGCTCACTGCTCAAGTGGTGAAGGCTACAACCTTCTAATCTAAGATACACACTATATTTGTTGGATGAACTGTCACTGTGGCATTGCTTGTCTGATCAGTTCCTTTGATGTGTTGATGCTTTGACCTCTTGAAAAGCTCTAATACATCTTATCAACTCTTTGCACTCTTCTGCTCTACTTTTCTCAACTCTATATCAACTCTTATACTAATTACAATGGGCATATATAATAATTATATGCACATACAAAACAAATAACTAGGCCATCCCTTTAACTGATTAGATACAATGCTTCCAATTGAATTGGCTCAAGTGTATTTATAAACAAACATAATTACATGTCAGGAACCTAATTAAAATTATTGCATAGCCTTTACAACATAATAATATAATCACAAACCAAAATACCAACAATCAGCTGCTTGCTCTATTCTTCTTTGTCATTCACTATCTGTGCAACTTGAAATCTATGTATCTTCTTCATACTGAATCTTTTGATCATGCACTCTTAGACTTAGCATGAATATGATGTTACCAACTTAACTTCTAGGGAACATACCATAATTATGTTATATGCACATGTGCTAAAGCTTTGACCTTTAGGTACGCTGTATACTATCTAGTATTCAACACAGCCAATTCTTGATCTTCTCATCAAGTGAGCTAACTCCAAAACACTTTATGACTTTGTTTCCATAATGAAAACACTATATTAAGTCATATACACTAGTATAGACAACTTTCCAACAAGGTGATCTATGGGTAATGTACTTTGATGGTGCTAACTGCAAGGATGGTTCAGGTGCGGATGTTTTACTCATTTCTCCTGATGGAAACACTTATAAGTTTTATTTTACATTGAGTTTCTCATGCACAAACAACATAGTAGAATATGAAGCACAATTTATAGGATTGAAGTTAGCACACAAACATGGAATTAAATGTGTGCATGTTTTTGGTGATTTGAAGCTTATTGTATCTCAACTAAGATTAGTTTATGCTTCCAAGAACAAAAGGTTCAAATAGTATAGGAATGCAATGTGGGATATGACTGAATGTTTTGATGCCTTTAATATTGTGTGGAAGGATAGAAGCAACAATAAGATGGCTGACCTACTAGCTAATATAGCAATCAATCCTACTAATATCACTTTTTTAGGCCTCTCAAAAGTTGAAACTCGGGCTAGGCCTAGTATATCGGATAATGTTGAAAATTGGTAGTTCTTTGAAGATGACTAGGACATCTTGAGATTTATGAAATGTCAAGATAAGTATCATGGTCAAGAATTGGATTGCTCAACTTTGGTTGAGACTGCAAAAGAAAATGAAGTTATACAACTTAAGACCAACAAGGTTCGTAGGGGAATTTTTGTTTTGGAAATTGTATTTGATAATCAAGATAGAGTTCAAATGGATACCAATAAAAAGGACCAAATGGACTTGGAAGAGGTAAATATTGGTTCTAAGGAAACACTAAAAAATGTGTACATTGGAAAAAAAATGTCTCAGCAAGTAAGAAATTCTTTGATGGAGTTGTTAAGAAAAATTAGATGTGTCTTTACAATGTCATATGATGATCTTAAGGTTTACAAAGAAGATTTATTTCAGCATGTCATTCCTTTGAACAAGGATGCTAAACCTTTCAGGCACAAGCAAAGACCAATCAATCCTACCTTAGCCCCTAAGATGTAAGAAGAATTGATGAAGTTGAGAGATGTTGGGATCATAAAGCCTATTAGGCATTCTTCTTGGGTGTTAAACTTGGTCCCATTTAGGAAAAAGAATGGAGACATTAGATTTTGTGTGAATTTCTGGAACTTAAACATCTCTTCTCTGAAGGATAACTACTGCTTGCCCAACATGGAAGCAATGCTACAAAGATTAACTGGATCTGATCTGATGTCCATGATGGATGGTTTTTTTGGCTATAACCAAGTGATTGTGAAAGAATCAGAATAGTTTAAGACAACTTTCACAACACCGTGGGGAACTTATGTCTATGTAAGTATGCCTTTTGGTTTAACTAATGTTGGTGCCACTTTCTAGAGAGAAATGGATGTTTTCTTTGCATATTTTATAGATACCTTCCTACTGGTATACCAAGATGAATGGATACTCCAAAAGGGAGGAAGATCATTATTCTCATTTGGATAAGATATTTGTGAGGGCTCTAGAATATGGCATTTCTCTAAACCCAAGGAAATGTGCATTTGGTGTAACTGAAGGCAAGTTGCTTGGCCACCTAGTAGGGAAGCAGGGAGTGAGAATTGACCCATAAAGAGTAATGGCAATTGACAAGATACAAAAGCCAAAAAATGTTAAGGGAATCCAAGATTCCTTTGGTTAGGTAAATTTATTAAGGAGATTTGTTACTAAATTTGTTGAGACCACGAGGATAGTATCCAAGATGTTAAAGAAAGGATCTAAAATAAAATGGCATGGTGAACCTGATGAGGCTTTCAAGAAGATCAAGTAAGAAATCAAGGATGCACCTATACTAAAGGATCCTGATTATAGTATTCCAATGCATATCTTTTCTTTTGCTTCTTTTCATACTATTGTTGAAGTACTATTACAAAAAAATGATCAGGGTTTTGAACAACCTATTGCATTCTTTAGAAAATATCTACAGGTTGTAGAATTAAAATATGATATCAGTGAAAAATAAGCATATGCACTTGTTAAGGATGTGAAGGCTTTTAGGTGTTATTTGATGGGAGCAAGTGTGATTTCCTTTTTACCAAGTGCTACAGTGAAGGACATTTTCCCATAGTAGGAGGTGTCTAGAAGAAGATACAAATGGATAAATAGAATTCAAGAGTTGAACATTGGTATCCAAATCACCAAGCTAGTTAGAGGACAAGGATTGTGTAATGCCCACCCTAGCATCTTCCTATGTTAGACTGATAGCAGTTTTTCTTTGACCCTTTGGATTTTATGATGGACTATGATTATTATTTAGTTAGCATTTTATGAGACATTTGAGCATATATATTTGGTTACTGTGGTTTATTTGGAAATATTAAAATAGCATTTAATGTTGAATGGTTAGAAATGAACTATCAGTAAAATGTTTTACATTGATTTGTGTTATGATGGTTATATTATGATCTAACCCTACTGACCCTATTATGGTTTGACATTTACTAGTTGATGTGAGTGTAGGATGAGGAGGGCAATCATAGTTATGCCTACAGGAGGTCCACACGATGTCACACTCTCCCTCCTTGTTTGTCACTGCATGTTTATATATATGTATGTATATGCATATCAATTGGTGATGATGGATATAGGTACCAGGCATCATCTCCACCTGGCTACATAGGTCTGAGCATGCCTTCAAAATCCTCAAACTATTGATGTGTGGAGATTTAACCAAGTTACTCTTGAGGTTACCCATGGACTTAGAATTTTGTTTAGGAAGTGATCCTAGTTGGGAAAGTAGAATGTAGTTTATGTTATGAACTTGATTTGATGTCAGTCTAAGTTATGTTATGAGTTAAAACTAATCTATTTTAGATGTAAAATAAATAATTATGTTATAATTGTTTGTATTTTATATAGTTCATGACTTGTTCGGGTGGCTTGAGTGCACCAGAGGGCTCCCTAGACCTATGCTATGGATATTCTCAAAGTACTTGATATTTTCATGGCTTGTGTGTGTGGGTAGGGGACTAGGTACCCTAGATGAGTGGCTCACCATAGGTGTTGAAACCCTAAAGTGGTTACCAAATGATCCTATGGGTGGGTTAGTAAAAAGTGATAACCTAACAATGAATCTAGGAAAGGGGGGAAACAAAAGATAATGAAAGAAAACATATTAATGGCCACATAGTCCTGTTGGAGTACCGGGACCATGAATAACCACCAGGATGGATCCCTATTCATAAAGGTAGGACCGAGGTTACATGGTTTCCAGGAAGGATGCCAAAATCTAGGATATGTGATGACACTAACCTAGAGGGTATGCTAAATATTTCAAGGTCTTGTTCATGGTTCGTGACTTGGATGTGTTCAAATTTATGCAGTGATGCAGATGTTTATATTCTTTATTATGTATCATTGAAAGGAAATATGAAAAGATATGTTGTAATACCTTCGGGCCATTCGTGTACCTATTATTATGAGATCTATTATTAGAAACATGTAATTGGGAGGGATAGTTCTAGGCTTTGTTTTAAGGGTTGTTATTTGAAAGATCAAAGTTGGAAATATATTATGTCATGTTGAAATTATCTTTTATATCTCTCCTATGTTGCAATGAAAGAAAATGTTTATTATGCTAAGTTTAAGATGTAATTTGTAAGGAATAGTTATTCAATGTGTAGGAAGGAGAAATGAAATTAGTATATACAGTAAGAACTATAATTGTAAATGAAATGTTATTTTCTTACCCTATCTCTTAAGTTCTAAAATGGGGAAGTAAAGAAAGGAAATGAAATTCAATTTGGATAAGTAATGTAAATATGTTAGTAAATGAATTCATTAAGGGAACCTTAGGGAATGTACATGTGAAGTAGTAATGATGTAATGTTATGAAAAAAATTGTTAGTTGCAATTTTTTGTCATAAGACCTAATTCCTTATGCATTCCCTGGTGGGGACAATTACATTTGGTATCAGAGCCCTAGTTTCTACACTGGGAGCTCAGGGTCTATTTACATTTGAAACTCAAAAATTTTCAACACATTGAATGCTACTTTTAAACATGCACTTAAAACTAATATTGCACCACTCTCCTAGGATGCCTCCCATTACCCGCAGAAGAGCTAGGGACAAAACTCAGTAGTCTTCCTCTAGATCTCACCCAGATAGTTCCTATTGGGAGTATTCTTAAATTTCTAAGGTTTTTGTCCAAACATTGGTTTAGTCCTCTGGTCTGTGAAGTTGTCCTAGGTACAAGTGCCTGAATGTCTTCAAAAAATTGTCATAACCCTATTTCAAAAATCCTTACCCTAAGTCTTGTCCTTGAAGAATTTTGAATTCATGTCAAAAACCCCAAAATGTTTTCCATTTACAAAATAAATCCTAAGTGAATTACTTTATTTCTTTTTGAGCATTACTTTTTAAGTCACTTAGGTCCATTAAAGAGCACATGCATTTATTTTTACGCGGGGGTTATATTTCTTCCTAAGTCTAGAAACCCAGTGGTATAAATAACATTTCTTATGAACCAATTACCTTCGATTCTAATGTTTCAAGTTCATCCAACCATGAATCTTCAAAGAAGATCTAACGGCAGTCGCGTGTTCGCATGGAATATTTCCAAGCCATGCGAACATGCAAAATAACCGTTGATCTTATAACAAAAGCCTGATGCGGAAACAAGGTCAGACCACTGACAAGTATCTCACAACTGGCGGCCTTCTATTTGTCAAGAACAGTAGGGCCGGTAAAAGAAGAATCTCTGAGGGTTTAAAATAGTAAAGGGAAGATCGGATGGCTATTGTATAATCGCATGGGATCTTCCAACCTATGCGATTATGTGGCAGGTCGTTGATCTTGTGTTGAATCAAGTGCGATTATTTGGTGAAACCTTTGACAGATGTGCATAAATAATGTTTTCTCATTGGTTAGCTTCAGCAAATACTAGTGCTCAAAAAGAAAGTACCTGACATTCTGTCAAGTGTTGCAAACGTGGAATTTCTTTATTCACAAAGGCGAGGTGGGACCGGCGGCTTAAAAGAAGATAGTGACGGTGAATGTTAATGGGTTTTCACATATTCACATAAGAATCTTCCAAGCTATGTGATCATGCGAATAGCATTTTATGTTAACAAAGGAAAGTTACAAGAGACCACCAAAAATAGAAAGGTAATGTGGCGGTTAGTCGCATGTTCGCGTGAGTGTTTTTTATGCCATGGGATCATGCGATAAGCTATTAGATCATCTGCTAATGACGATCGATGGTTCTCATTCAAAATGAAGATAAAATGGTGTGAAGTGAGGCTTCCCATTGAAAAAGAAACAGTTTGCTCTTCCAGAGGAGTAATTGTTTCAATCGTACTAAATTTATTGTTGACAGGACTACTTTAAGTGGCTCATATATTAGAATTTCATGCACTTTCAGAAGCACAAAGAGATAAAAAAATTTGTAGAGACTCAGGCGTGAAGATTTCTAAGGTTTGGTTGCTATTCCTGGGTGGTTTCTAAGAAAAAAGGTTGGTGAAATTCTTGTGTGATTTGCTTCCTTATTAAAAGAATCATAGTTCTATATTCTGTCTATCTTGCAAAGGTTTCTTTTAAAGATAAACTTTAAAATGGCCCCAAGGAAAGAATTGTCGGGAAAAATAGAGTATAGTGAAAGAGGTTTGCACAAAGATTTATTGTAGTTACTTCCCGACTCTTCCACTACCCCAGTGAAAAATAAGAGTTTGATTCCCAAAGACCCTAGGGTAAAAGTAGCAGAAGGTTTATATGACATGGCAAGTTTTATTAGAGAGGCCAAAATTGGTACTATCAACGCAAGAGGTGACTCTGATACCACAGGACTAGAATTATTCAAAGTAGGTTTTAGTCAGAGAAATGCCCTTCACCCTTCAAGCAATATATGGCAGTCTGACCTAGGAAAACTTGTCGTGCCTGGTGTCTTTTTAGATGTAGATTTGATGACCCAGGTTGCAAAGAATTATGATCCAATCACTAAATAAATTAGGGATGCAAAGGGAGTGTTATTGTTTAAAGTTTCAGCTGAAGAAATCAGGAAGCTGTTCTGGTTAAGTGAACCCTCAGAAAGTTTGGAAAGCATTAACTTTGAAGAATTAAGGCAAGTGTACAATGCACAAAGGAACTATTTTAGAGGCAAGTTGTTGAAGGATTTCTACACCAAAATTGGAAAAATGGTTGTTGTGGGGCAGAACACTCCGGAGCCTTTTAAAATAAAATATTTTGATCACAGAGATAGGGGTGCATATTGGTCATTATGTCAGGTTTTTGGAGAGGATGTTAGTTAAAGGATGCCAATATAATTGATGTGCATGATGATCCAAATTTTACATGCACATGTGTCTATCACTTTTGATTTTTCTCCTTTTATTGTTGAATTAATCCATAATGGATTAGTAAAGATTCAAAAGAATGAAGGTGACTGGCCCTTTTCCTGGTACTCTTTCATAATCTACATGTTTTTGTTCAAACGAGCAAGCTATTTTGAACAAGAAATGGAATTGGTGAGAAAGAAGGATGGTGAAGACATGCCAGTCCAACTATGGAGCCTCACAATGACCTGGGATAAGAAGGATCATAGTTTCATCAATTTTGATAAACATTTTGAAGTTAGACTCAGGAAGCTGTTTGTCTTAGATAACCCAAGAATCCCAACAATGTTAGCACAGCTTGTTAGGCCAAACCAGTTTGCTAAGAACCTGAACATCGTACACAATTGAGGAGATGTTATTTTCTACAATGTATCAACTGTTATCAGGTTGTATGGTTTCAGGGGGACCCCTTTTATATTGCCCTATCAAGTACCCTTTAGGATTGGAATTGTAGAGTTCTTGAAGCAATTAGGAGATATTGAGGAGTGTGCCCTCACTGGGAAAGGCAAGGGAACTTTATTCCCAAATGTTACCATTGCCCATCAATTCATAATTACCAAGGGTGGATGAGTCTACATGGATAAAATTCTAGCTCCATACCATATGGCTACTGCAATTGCTAGAACAGTAGATCCAGAAGGTTTCTATAATGAAATGTTTAAAAAGAGAGCCAACTGTGCCATCATCAACCATATTTTTAATTTCCCTGAAGATATCATCAGGAATGTAGCAAAGATACAGGAACAAGAGGTTATGAAAGAAAAATGGTTGGTATACAGGAAGACACTAGATTTTATCTGGCAATTTGATTCGGGATGGGATCCCCTGAAAAGCATAACTCCAATGGGGAAGAAAATAGACACTCTCATGAATTATTTTCAAGCTATTTTTTAGACTTTAAATGAGAAGAAGGAAAAGGTTCTGAAGGATGATTTAGAAAAGGCTAGAAAATTGTTGAGCAAGCCTGTGTTTGCAAAAGGGTTACCCCCAGGGAGGTATATGGTACAAAAGAAGACTAGTTATAATGTGGTGATACCAGAACAGAGCCAGCAAAAGCAGATGGATACAAGGGATATCCCATCAACCTCACAACAGGTTGGAAAACAAAAGGAGACTGTGGAGATCCCCGATTCTCCTCATCCTCAGACTTTTGAAGGTATAATTGAATTTCCACCCCCATCAAAAAGGCAAAGGTTGGAAGAGAGACCTACTCATGTGGAAAAGGAGTACTCCCCATCATAGTCTCTTATAAGAATTTTTGATGACCAAGAGATTGCAGAATGAGTACAGCAAGTAGATGCTCAAGGTCAGGTCTTTATGACTTATGAAGAAGTAAATGAGGGAGTGCCAGAGCTACCAGAAGAACCTCAGTTGGATCTAATAGTAGGGGAGTTAGCAGGTACTAAATTGGACCCTGTAATCAAGCAAGCTTGTGAAGAATTTTTGGTTGATGAAACTTTTGTTAAAACTAGGGCCTTTGTGCAATTTCTTTGGAAATTAAACATCAAACAATTTCAAGAAATCTGTGAGAAGAGACATGAAGAGAATTCGGAGAAGGATTTACAAGTTATAGAGGAAGAAGTGAAAATAGAGATGACTACAAAGTTTAAACAAATCACTCTAGAATAGGGAAGAGATATGGTAAAGATGTCAGGAGTACTGATCCTCCCAGAATGGGATATAGCTGATGCAGTAGTGTTTGGTGTAGTCAGAAAACAAACCACTCCTCTCCATAAGACTCTAGAAGAAGCAAAACAAGCTGTTAAAGGATTCACTTTCAGTGATAATCATCAAGCATTGGTAATGTGGTCTTTGAGGAAGAATGAAAGTGATAAAGGAAAGCAAATTGTCAAAGATGACCTCTCAGGGAGTTTAATTGTAAGAAGAGTTACTGATACATCTTTGCTGGAAGCATCAAGTATGGTAATTGCCATGGCACAATTAATAGCAAAGGTGGTAGAAAAGGAAGCTAAAGAGAAGAATGAGCTCACTGCAAAACTGGAAATAGTTTTGAAAGTTTATGGTGAGATGAAACAGGGAATTCTTGATAGAGATATTCTGATTACAAATTTAAGAAAGAAATTGGGAGAACAGGGCCCAATACAATTATCAGAGAAAATTTGGATAGATTCCTCCTCTGCAAGGCCTTCCTCATCAAACCCTATTATTGAACTTCCCCCTTCCCCTTCTCCTCCTTCCATAGATGAAGAGGATATTGATCAAAAGGTAAAGAATAGGTTAGCTGATAAGATAAAAGATATTGTCATAGTTTGTTGCAAAGGTGAGACCTAAAGAAATATACAAATTTACAAAACAATTGGTACATATCTTAGCAAATTTTTAGAAAGAGGTGGCAACTGTGGACAAAATTTTGGAAAGATGGACTGCAAGGAAAGATACTCTGAGGTCATGGTTTGATCAAAATAAGGATAATTGTGTTGTAAATATTGAGCTAGCAAGTACTTATAGGGTTATCAAGGATCTTTTTGACTTTGAGGTAAACAGGGATCGTATAAGAAGAAGGTTAGAAATATTAAGGACAAGATATTTCCAGGATGATTTCCAAATTTTCCCTGGTCTTATTAAGGCAGATGGGGTAATCAAGGATAAAGGTCAATGGATGGAGCAAATAGATAGATGAGTTTTGACTAAAATAAATGACATTCTATGTACAGATGATAATACCCCATTAGTACACTTTATTGAACTCCTTCAGGATGCTAGGTTATACTTTGCTAATGTGAGAATAGAGGTTCATCCGTTGGTTGCTGAGTGGGAAAAGTTGTCCCCAAAGAAAGATGAGGTCCTTGCCTTTCATTAGCCAAGTGAAGAAAGATACATGACTTGGGAATCCACATATCTATCAGGAGATTCAGAAGAAAGGGCAATCAGGTGAAGAAGCGGCAGGTGTTAGTATTCCAAACTTTTGAAGGTCAAGGTAAAAATGGACAAGGATGTCAAACAAGTTATCATAGATAGGAATGTGACACCTGGCCAAATAGAGTTGTAGATGGCATCTGATCCAGAAAATGAGGGAGAGCAAGTTTCAAACAAAGGATGATGTAAATTAGCTGGATGGTGGTCATCATTCATGTAAAAAATTTAGCAACTGCTCTAAAATATCTTTAGACAAAGATGCCACTTGCGAGACTGTTGGAAATAGATATTTGTAATCTGTTGTTGCAAACAACTTTCTCTATTTGTAATCTTGTTTTTAGTGCAAGATCTTTTAACAGCCATCTGAAGCTTGTTGCATCCTTTTGAGGATTCCAAGATGGCTGATTGGTATAAGTATTAAGTCCTTGTTCATTTCAAAGGAGGTTGAAAAATATACTGTAGAGGCTTGGCACCATTGTTGAAATCTTAGAATATTTTATCAGATTTTGAAATGTATTGATACAGTGAGATTTTATTAGAATACAATAGAATTCCCTTGCATGATTTCAATTGTCTTCTTGTTTGAATTATGTGGCTTTTTTGTATTGAATCTATAAGGTAGTTTTGATATACCATTTACAAGGTATCTGTGATTTTAATCTCTAGCTCCTTTCAAGGAAAGGGTAATGTCTTTAGGTTAATTTATGAGAGCTTATGAATTTGGAAAGAATTTGATGATCAAATGTGTTTAAGAGAGGATGAATTGTAAGGTATTTCATCTGGGATTTGTTTGTGTTTCATTTAGAAGATTTCTGTAAGTATATGTTTCACTGTTTGACTCTATACCCGAAGATAAGGCACTGGTCTATCCTCGATATGCAGAGATCTCACCCTCAGCAAAACTTAAATAATAATTTACTTTCATGTATGTTTGAATGACTGAGAAGATAAAGTTTGTATCAAGGATATAAACTAGTGTTGTGATCCTTTCAAGAAGTAGATCTAAAAAGGGGTTAACCTGCCCGAGTTCAAAGCTCGAAAAGAAGGAGTTTATCCTTGTCACACTTGCCATTTTTCTACAATGAATGTTTACTTCCGTTAATATCATTATGGAGCATTGAGTCTGAAGATAGGTACACCCACTTGGGTCTATGGAGCCTGAAGTAGAAGAAGGACTTGGTCCTTATCAATTAGCCTTTTCCCTATAAGAATCCGGAGCGGAGAACCCAAGAGTCAAGTTTGAAAACTATATTAGTGATTCTACATGAAATAGAGCTAACAAATTGGTGACTCTACTGGGGATAACCTTTTGAAATGCATGCAAAATGTTAGTGCAAATCCTATCTATTGTGCATTTCTAGACCAGTATCGAACAAATTTCATTCCCGCGTAAAAGTGGGTGGTGACTCTAAACTTTGTGCTACCAGTTGCTAATTGTTGTAAACTTTGCTAATATTGTCATGCTATACCATGAGTCGACCAAGGTACACTAGGGTTTATTACAAGGATCACCCCAAAGAAAATATGGGTGACGAGCTCCATACACCAAGTAGGAAATAATGGTCTAGGAGAGGTCAGCCTACTGCTAGTTCTCAAGGCCCTTCTTGAGAAAGATCTCGTGTCCCACTCCCTCATGAGTCCTCATCCTCTTCTGATGATCCTAGACATGTCAAGAGGGTTACACCAGGTGTGCACATGCAGAAAGAAGTAATCACAGAGGTCATAGAAGCAGGTTATTTCCCTGCAAGAGAAATTCTGGAACAACTAGAAGAAACCTCTGCTACTGAGACCACCTCCTATGATTCTGAGAAGTTGAGAGAAGAGGTGGTTGCTTTAAGAAAAAAGGAGAGTGAACAACTAGCTGAGATTGCCAATGGTTGAAAGCAAGGGAACAGTAAATCTGTGATTTACTCATAGAGAGGCAGGAACTTCTCAAGAGAACCAAGAAAAATGAGACCCAAGTTAGTGATTTAAACCAAGATGTTCAAGGTTTAAATAAGGACTTATTTGGTGACATGGAAGATTTGAGAAAGCAGGCCCAGAATAATAAACCTAAGCAAGGTGAATTTGAAGGAACAGGCTATGTCTTAAGGCAATTGAATCCCTCTGAAATCCAGAGAAATAAAGAGATTATAACTGCTCCCAAAGAAATCCCTGATGAGGGAAAATAGAAATTGGTGGGTATACATATTAATGAGCCCAATAAAATTGTAGTTCCTCCTAATGTACATTCTCATACAAGTATAGACTTGGAGAAGGCTAGAAAAGCAAAGGAAGAATTGGCTATTCAACTGGAGAAACTCGAGTGGGAGGCTGTTGCTAATGAAATGAAGAGGAAGATTGCCTTCCTACATGCTAATATGAACACATCTGCTAGTACCTCTATCCCTATCACCATAGGAGCAACTCCTTTCATTCAGCCCAATACTTTGCTTCCAAATGCTCAAGCCTTTCACCTTGGACAAACTTTACCTGGACCAGTTCCCAATCAAGTTCCCATTATAGCTAGTGGTACAGTGGGAACTATAGCCTATCAAAATGTTGCAACTACCCCTCTGAATCAACCAAATATCCAAAGATGACCAGTTCACTGGGATAGATATAGGCCTTTGTTTTTTGATGGTATTCCTAGCCAACCTAATGTTGTCCCTAATGAAATAAAAAAGAAGATCCCATTATTTACTGGGAATAATGTTATTACCTGTGAAGAGCATCTGAAATTTTTTACAGATAAGGTCAATGATTATGAAATTGAACATGAAGATGTCATAATGAAGCTCTTTGTTCAATCATTGATTGAGGATGTCAGGGATTGGTATATGGGGTTACCTAAGAATAGTATTGCATCTTGGGAAGAATTTGTCAGATGCTTTAAAGAGCAATATGTAGAACATGTGAACTCTAGCTACATGCTCAATGAGTTCAATAATATCAAGAAACATTACAATGAGAGCATGTCAGAGTTTAATAGCTGATTCCAAAAGGCTATGTATAAATTGTTCCAAGTATTAAGGCTAGATGATGCAGTCTACATGACAACTTATTTCAATTCTATGGATGGTAAGATGTTTTACCTTTTGAGAGATAAGAATCCCTATACCCTTAGAGATGCTTTTAAGTGGCTATAAATATTGAAAGTAACCGAAAGGCATCTGGCCAAATGTACAAAAGGGATGAAGGTAGATTGTGGAAAGAAACCAGGCCACAACCTGCAAGGCCATCCAAAGAGGAGGATAGAATGGACGAAGGGCCTAGTAACAATAAAGATTTCCCAGCAAGGTTTGATAAAGGTGGTAGAAACTTTCAAGATGTGAGACCTCCTTATCAAAGGTAGGACAAAGCTCCTAATCTGAGAGACATGCCTAACAAAACAAACTAGAAAGATGGGAGGCCTATTCCTAATAATAATAAACCCCAAAAGGGAAGGGATACACCAGATCCTTTGAACAAAAATATAGCACATAATGTAGAAAGTACCCCTCGGTGTGTGGCTTGTAGTATGCCCCACTCACCGTTCTAGTGTGCTATTGCTCAGGCTTTGGGAGAAGAGGCCAGTGATTCATATGCAGGAGATTATGAAGGATCTAAAAAGCCTGCTATTAACATGTTTACTACTGAACTAATGGAGGATCTTGAGTCCTTAGATGATGAATTTATTTGCCCTGATGTTGATCATAAGAGGAAGATTTTCTCTGATTATGAACAAAAAATATTTACTCAGTCTAATCAGGAAGAGTTTGATAATGATGACTATAAGACTCACATGGTAGAATCCGGGTCAGATGAAAGACAATGGAGAAAGCCCAGTGAGGAAGAAATTAAAAGTTTAACTGTGGCTGCTATTACACAAGTAAAATCCTCATACAATTTGAGGAACAAAAAGGTAGGTAATGATCAAGGAGTCCCTAGATCAGTGTTTGTCAAAAGTAATCCTCAGAATAAGGACTCCCCAGAGCCCAATATTGTGAACAATAAAGATGAAGGGTTTGAAGCTGAAAAGAAAGGGAAACAAGAAGTTACTACCGACAAGGTGAAAAAAAAATTTGGCATGTCAAAGGATCACCCTGATTTTTGTACTGACTCCCCTACTTTTGATATGAGACATGCTTTGTCCCAAATGAAGGTTTCCATTCCTCTACTTGAAATGTTGAAAATAGAAGAGCACAAAGCTGCAGCCCTGGCTCTCATAAGTGAGCAGAGAACTATTCTTCTTTTACAAGATGAAGGGAAATCCCTAGACAAGCCAATTACAATTAATGACATCTTTGATGTATCTATTGGGACAATTGTGACACAAGAACCCTCTTCTATCAATCCTTTCTATGTCACTTTGCTTGTAAATAATTTTTTGCTAAAAAATTATATGATTGACTCGGGTGCTACTACAACTGTAATGCCTTACCAAGTGATGAACGAGTTAGGGTTGTAGGTTGATACATCTAGGGGAAGGTGTTATGCCATGGACAATAGGGCAGTACCTATTGTAGGGAGCCTGATTGGAATTGAAGTGAAAATTTTTGCATTCCTAGAAGCCACATAGAAAATGGATGTGGTTGTTGTTGATACAAAACCTCACTATGGCATGTTATTATTAAGACAATGGGCTGCAGCAGTGGGTGGAAAGTTGCAACTAGATTTATCATATGCTACCATCCCAATAAATGGAACTGAGGTAAAGTTGTACAGGGAGCCCTGTTCTTCAGTCATGATTGAAGTGGTTTCTCCGGAGGATCTAAATTGTTTTGTAGATATTGACATGAGCAATTTTGTGATTGAAAAAATAGTACCTCAGTTAAAAAAACATAGACCCAATTGTGGATGAGTTGATTTTGCAACAAGATGGGCTTTGGAAAATGTTCTTTGATGGTGGATGCTCTAAGGAAGGATCAGGAGCTGGTGTGGTGTTCATTTCCCCATCAGGTATTACATTTAAATACTCATTCTTGTTAACTTTTGAGTGTACAAATAACACTGCTGAGTATGAGGCTTTGATACTGGGGTTAGATGTGGCCATAAAACATGGTATTAAATCTTTAAAGGTTCATGGTGATTCCCAATTGATTATAGCCCAAGTGAGATCTCAGTATGCTTCTAAAGATGAGAAGTTGAAATTGTATAAACATGCTATTTGGGATAGGCTAGAGTTTTTTGATGCTTTCAATCTACTTTGGGTAGAAAGATCCAATAATATCATGGCAGATTTTCTTGCAAATGTTGCCCTTAAGAGTGAAGATATAACCCTCACTGGTGTGTCTATGTTAGAAGTCAAATCTAGGCCTACACTACCTGACAATGTATATAATTGGCAAGTTTTTGAGGATGACTTAGATATCCTTAGGTTCCTTCAAGGCCTTGATCAATATGATGGTCAGCAAATAGATCTCAATGAGATACAATAGTGTGTTGAGGGAAAAGAATGCATCATGGGGAATGAGATAGTGCAGTTGCAATCCAACCACATACCTAAAGGGTTAGTAGAATTGGAAGGAATGTTCAAAATAAATGATGGTTTTTTGTCTCAGAAGTCTAACACTAAAATGGAGGACTTAGAGGAAATAAACTTGGGTTTAGAAAACTCCCCACAAATGGTATACATTGGCAAGAAACTAAGTAAAGAGATCAAAGAAAATTTGATAAGACTTCTGAAAAAGTACAAGCATGTATTTGCTTGGTCCTATGATGACCTCAAAGCTTATAGGGCTGACCTGTTTCAGCATGAAATTCCTCTAAAAGAGGAAACTAGGCCTTTTAGATAGAAGTAGAGACCCATTAACCCTTTATTGGCTACCAAGATGCAAGTTGAGTTGACAAAATTGAGAGATGCTGGTATTATTGAACCAATTAGGCACTCAACTTGGGTCTCGAATCTTGTGCCAATAAGAAAAAAGAATAGTGATATTAGGCTCTGTGTTGATTTCAGGAACCTGAATGTAGCTTCACTTAAGGATAACTATGGATTGCCCAATATGGAGGCTATGCTGCATAGGGTGACTGGATGTGAACTCTTGTCAATGATGGATGGTTTCTCCAGTTATAAATCAAGTGCTGGTCAAAGAATCAGAACAATTTAAGACAGCCTTTACAACCCCATGGGGAACATATGTATATGTTTGCATGCCTTTTGGTCTAAAAAATGCCAGAGCAACATTTCAGAGAGCCATGGATGTTGCATTTGAGGAATTGATAAATGTTTTAATGGTTGTTTATCAAGATGATCTCACTGCTTATTCCAAGAAAGTTGAGGATCATTGTTCCCCTTTGGAGAAGGTCATTCTTAAGGCCTTAGAATTTGGTGTGTCCTTGAATCCCAAAAAGTGTCAATTTGTTGTGACAGAGGGGAAGTTACTTGGACACATAGTGTCAAAAGAAGGAGTCAAGATTGATCCTGAAAGAGTAGAAGTGATTCAAAAGGTCCCTCCACCAAAGAACATAAAAGGTGTCCAGTCATTTTTGGGACAGATTAATTTTGTAAGAAGATTTATTACCAACTTTGTAGAATTGGTCAAGCCCATAGTGAAGTTCCTAAAGAAGGATGTGAAGTTTGATTATAACCTTGAAGCTCAGCAAGCTTTTGCAAAAATCAAACAAGCAATTCAGGAGGCCCCAGTTTTGGTATCCCCTAATTACTTGAAACCATTTTCTCTATTTTCTTTTGCATCTTTTCATACTATTGCAGCCGTCCTTTTGCAAAAGGATCAAGAAGGGTATGAGCATCCTATAGCCTTTTTCATCAAATCATTATAATCTACTAAATTAAATTATGAACTAATGGAAAAGGAAGCCTATGCACTTGTGAAGGCAGTCAAAGCTTTCAGACCATATCTGGTCTATGCAAAGGTTAGTGCTTATGTGCCTCATGCTGCAGTAAAGGATATCTTAACACAGAGTGAAGTCACAGGAAAGAGGTGCAAATGGATAAATAGGATTCAAGAGTTTGACTTGGAAATTCATATTACAAAATTGGTGAGAGGATTGGGACTTGCTAAGTTAATGACTGAGGAAACCATGGACCTTGTTCAGGTAAATAATGTTGCTACTAACATTGATATGATTACTAGTATTGAAATGCAACCCTGGTACAAGGATGTTATTTATTTTATTAAAAATGCTAAATGTCCACCTGATTTAAATCATAATCAAAGGAGGAGTCTAAGATTGCAAGCTCAGAGATATGTGTTGATCCAGGGTGATTTGTACTGGAAGGATAATGATGGTATTTTACTCTTTTGTCTGGATAAGCATCAATCAAAGAAAATGTTAAAGGAAATGCACTCTGGAATGTGTGGAGGACATCATTCAGCTCGATCAATAGCTCATAAAATCTTAAGAGTAGGATACTATTGTCCTGTGTTGTTCAAAGACACTCATTCTTATGTGAGGAAATGTGAACCTTGTCAAAGGTTCTCTAAAAAATTGAAGTTTTTAGGTGCATTATTATTGAACCCTGTGGTTGCAGAAGCTCCTTTTGCAATGTGGGGTATGGATTTTATTGGAGAATTCTCTGAGAAGTCTAGTGGGGGACATAGTCACATTTTGGTGGCTACTGATTATTTCACCAAATGGATTGAAGCCATCCCAACCAAAAGGGCAACCAGTGCTGTTGTGATTGAGTTTCTGATGAACAACATAATTACTAGATTTGGTGTTCCTGTTAAATTGGTTGTTGACAATGCTATGAGCTTCAGGTCACAGGAGATCACTGATTTTTGCTCAGAAATGGGCATAGTATTGTCTTACTCATCCCCTTATCATCCACAAGCCAATGGACAAGCTGAATCCAGCAACAAAAGTATTTTGCAAATCCTGAAGAAAACCCTGGAAAAGAATAAGAGAAGCTGGCATGTAAAATTAAAGTTAGCACTATGGGTTGATAGGATTTCTGAGAAGAGGGCTACTGGTAAGTCCCCTTTTGAAATGGTATATGGTGCTAAATCAAGATTTCCAATAAATAACCTCCTTCCAATCTATAAGTTTATGCAAGAAGAGGACATGGAAATCAGTGATCCACTGCAGGAGAGAATGGTTCAGTTGATTGAATTAGATGAGATTAGAAGGGAGGGACAAAAGGAAAATATGAAGTTGTAGCAGAAGATGAAATATCTTTTCGATAAGAGAGAAATTGTGAGAAAATTCCAACCTGGTGATATGGTTCTCTAATGGAATGCCAGGGCTGAAGATAAAGGGAAACACAAAAAATTTGAGTCCTTATGGATGGGACCTTATATTGTTCATCAGACCCATGGTAAGGACTCATATTTCTTGCAACATTTGGATGGTGAAAAGCAGGAATTGCCAGTGCATGGATAATTTCTAAAAAAAATTTATAGTTAATTATTTTTCCATGCACAGTAGGCTTGTATATATGTATAGGTGTGTTTGTTTCTGTTGTGTGTTTGTTTCTTATTTTAGGTTTAGGTTTTGTGGTCCGCCTCCTAGAGATTCGTAAGTTCTTGCTATGATTTTGCAATCAAGCATCCTCAGATAGAGCCACTGTTGGGAGTATTCTTAAATTTCTAAGGTTTTTGTCCAAACGTTGGTTTAGTCCTCTGGTCTGTGAAGTTGTCCTAGGTACAAGTGCTAGAATGTCTTCAAAAAATTGTCATAACACTATTTCAAAAATCCTTACCCTAGGTCTTGTCCTTGAAGAATTTTGAATTCATGTCAAAAACCCCAAAATCTTTGCCATTTTCAAAATAAATCCTTAGTCAATTACTTTATTTCTTTTTGAGCGTTACTTTTTAAGTCACTTAGGTCCATTAAAGAGCACATGCATTTATTTTTACACAGGGGTTATATTTCTTCCTAAGTCTAGAAACCCGGTGGTATAAATAACATTTCTTATGAACCAATTACCTTCGATTCTAATGTTTCCAGTTCATCCAACCGTAAATTTTCAAAGAAGATCTAACGACGGTTGCGTGTTTGCATGGAATATTTCCAAGCCATGCGAACATGCGAAATAACCATTGATCTTATAACAAAAGCCTGATGTGAAAACAAGGTGGGACCACTGACGAGTATCTCACAAGTGGTGTCCTTCTATTTGTCAAGAATAGTAGGGCCGGTAACAGAAGAATCTCTGAGGGTTTAAAATAGTAAAGGGAAGATCGGACGGCTATCATATAATCGCATGGGATCTTCCAAGCTATGTGATTATGCGATAGGCCGTTGATCTTGCATTGAATCAATGTGTGATTCTCTGGTGAAACATTTGACAGATGTGCATAAATAATATTTTCTCATTGGTTAGCTTCAGCAAATACTGGTGCTCGAAAAGAGAGAAAGTACCTGACATTCTGTCAGGTGTTACAAACGTGGAATTTCTTTATTGACAAAGACGAGGTGGGACTGATGGCTTAAAATAAGACAGTGACGGTGAATGCTAATGGGTTTTCACATGTTTGCATAAGCTTCTTCCAAGCTATGCGATTATGCAAATAGCATTTTATGTTAACGGAGGAAAGTTACAAGAGACCGCCAAAAATAGAAAGGTAATGTGATGGTTAGTCGCATGTTCGCATGAGTGTTTTTTATGCCATGCAATCATGTGATAAGCTGTTAGATCATCTGCTAATGAGGATCGATGATTCTCATTCAAACTGAAGATAAAATGGTGTGAAGTGAGGCTTCCCATTGAAGAAGTGACAGTTCACTCTTCCAAAGCAGTAATTGTTTCAATCGTGCTGAATTAATTGTTGACAGGACTACTTTAAGTGGCTCATATATCAAAATTTTGCGCACTTTCAGAAGCACAAAGACATCAAAAATTTGCAGAGACTTAGGTCTGAAGATTTTTGAGGTTTGGTTGCTGTTCCTGAGTGGTTTCTGAGAAAAAAGGTTGGTGAAATTCTTATGCGATTTTCTTCCTTATTAAAAGAATCACAGTTCTGTATTCTATCTATCTTGCAAAGGTTTCTTTTAAAGATAAACTTTAAAATGGCCCGAAGGAAAGAATTGTTAGGTAAAATAGAGTATAGTGAAAGAGGTTTGCACAAAGATTTATTGCAGTTACTTCCTGGCTCTTCCACTACCCCGGTGAAAAATAAGAGTTTGATTCCCAAAGACCCTAGGGTAAAAGTAGCAGAAGGTTTATATGACACGGCAAGTTTTATTAGAGAGGCCAAAATTGGTACTATCAAGGCAAGAGGTGACTCTGATACCACGGGACTAGAATTATTCAAATTCAATTTTAGTCAGAGAAATGCCCCTCACTCTGAAAGCAATATATGGCAGTCTGACCTAGGAAAACTTGTCGTGCCTGGTGTCCTTTTAGATGTAGATTTGATGACCCAGGTTGCAAAGAATTATGATCCAATCACTGAAGAAATTAGGGATGCAAAGGGAGTGTTATTTTTTAAAGTTTTAGCTAAAGAAATCAGGAAGGTGTTCGGGTTAAGTGAACCCTTAGAAAGTTTGGAAAGCATTAACTTTGAAGAATTAAGGCAAGTGTACAATGCACAAAGGATCTATTTTAGAGGCAAGTTGTTGACGGATTTCTGCACCAAAATAGGAAAAATGGTTTTTGTGGGGCAGAACACTCTGGAGCCTTTTAAAATAGAATATTTTTATCTTAGGGGGGCATATTGGTCATTATGTCAGGTTTTTGGAGAGGATGTTAGTGAAAGGATGTCGATACACTTGATGTGCATGATGATCCAAATTTTACATGCACACGTGTCTATCACTTTTGATTTTTCTCCTTTTATTGCTGAATTAATCCATAATGGATTAGTAAAGATTCAAAAGAATGAAGGTGACAGACCCTTTTGCTGGTACTCTTTCATAATGTACATGTTTCTGTTCAAAGGAGAAAGCTATTTTGAACAAGAAATGGAATTGGTGAGAAAGAAGGATGGTGAAGACATGCCAGTCCAACTATGGAGCCTCACAATGACCTGGGATAAGAAGGATCATAGTTTCATCAATTTTGATAAACGTTTTGCAGCTAGACTCAGGAAGCTGTTTGTCTTAGATAACCCAAGAATCCCAACAATGTTAGCACAGCTTGTTAGGCCAAACCAGTTTGCTAAGAACCTGAACATCGTACACAATTGGGGAGATGTTATTTTCTACAATGTATCAACTATTATCAGGTTGTATGGTTTCAGGGGGACCCCTTTTATATTGCCCTATCAACTACCCTTTAGGATTGGAATTGCAGAGTTCTTGAGGCAATTAGGAGATATTGAGGAGTGTGCCCTCACTGGGAAAGGCAAGGGAACTTTATTCCCAAATGTTACCATTGCCCATCAATTCATAATTACCAAGGGTGGATGGGTCTACATGGATAAAATTTTGGCTCCATACCATATGGCTACTGCAATTGCTAGAACAGTAGATCCAGAAGGTTTCTATAATGAAATCTTTAAAAAGAGAGCCAAGTGTGCCATGATCAACCATATTTTTCATTTCCTTGAAGATATCATCAGGAATGTAGCAAAGATACAGGAACAAGAGGTTATGAAAGAAAAATGGTTGGTATACAGGAAGACACTAGATTTTATTAGGCAATTTGATTCGGGATGGGATCCCCTGAAAAGCATAACTCGAATAGGGAAGAAAATAGACACTCTCATGAATTGTTTTCAGGATATTTTTCAGACTTTAAATGAGAAGAAGGGAAAGGTTATGAAGGATGATCCAGAAAAGGCTAGAAAATTGTTGAGCAAGCCTGTGTTTGCAAAAGGGTTACCCCCGGGGAGGTATATGGTACAAAAGAAGACTGGTTACAATGTGGTGATACCAGAATAGAGCCAGCAAAAGCAGATGGATACAAGGGATATCCCATCAACCTCACAACAGGTTGGAAAGCAAAAGGAGATTATGGAGATCCCCGATTCTCCTCATCCTCAGACTTTTGAAGGTATAATTGATTCTCCACCCCCATCAGAAAGGAAAAGGTTGGAAGAGAGACCTACTCATGTGGAAAAGGAGTACTCCCCATCACAGTCCCCTATAAGAATTTTTGAGAACAAGTACAGCAAGTAGATACTCTAGGTCAGATCTTTATGACTTATGAAGAAGTAAATGAGGGAGTGCCAGAGCTACCAGAAGAACCTAAGTTGGATCTAATAGTAGGGGAGTTAGTAGGTACTAAATTGGACCCTGTAATCAAGCAAGCTTGTGAAGAATTTTTGGTTGATGAAACTTTTGTTAAAACTAGGGCCTTTGTGCAATTTCTTTGGAAATTAAACATCAAACAATTTCAAGAAAACTGTGAGAAGAGACATGAAGAGAATTCAGAGAAGGATTTACAAGTTATAGAGGAAGAAGTGAAAATAGAGATGACTGTAAAGTTTAAACAAATCACTCCAGAACAAGGAAGAGATATGGTAAAGATGTCAGGAGTACTGATCATCCCAGAATGGGATATAGATGATGCAGTAATGTTTGATGTAGTTAGAAAACAAACCACTCCTCTCCATAGGACTCTAGAAGAAGTAGAACAAGCTATTAAAGGATTCACTTTCAGTGATAATCATCAAGCATTGGTAATGTGGTCTTTGAGGAAGAATGAAAGTGATAAAGGAAAGCAAATTGTCAAAGATGACCTCTCAGGGAGTTTAATTGTAAGAAGAGTTACTGATACATCTTTTCTCGAAGCATCAAGTATGGTAATGACCATGGCACAATTAATAGCAAAGGTGGCAGAAAAGGAAGCTAAAGAGAAGGATGAGCTCATTGCAAAACTAGAAACAGTTTTGAAGGTTTATGGTGAGATGAAACAGGGGATTCTTGAGAGAGATATTCTGATTGTGGATTTAAGAAAGAAATTGGGAGAACAAGGTCCAATACAATTATCAGATAAAATTTAGATAGCTTCCTCCTCTACAGGGCCTTCCTCATCAAGCCCTATTATTGAACTTCCCCCTTCCCCTTCTCCTCCTTCCATAGATGAAGAGGATATTGATCAGAAGGTAAAGAATAGGTTAGCTGATAAGATAAAAGATGTTGTGTCACAGTTTGTTGCAAAGGTGAGACCTACAAAAATATACAAATCTGCAAAACAATTGGCAGATATCTTAGCAAATTTTTAGAAAGAGGTGGCAACTGTGGACAAAATTTTGGAAAGATGGACTACAAGGAAAGATACTTTGAGCTCATGGTTTGATCAAAATAAGGATAAGTGTGTTGTAAATATTGAGCTAGCAAGTACTTACAGGGTTATCAAGGATCTTTTTGACTTTGAGGTAAACAGGGAGAGTATAAGAAGAAGGTCAAAAATCTTAAGGACAAGATATTTCTAGGATGATTTCCAAATTTTCCCTGGTCTTATTAAGGCAGATGGGGTAATCAAGGATAAAGGTCAATGGATGGAGCAAATAGATAGATGAGTTTTGACTAAAATAAATGACATTCTATGTACAGATGATAATACCCCATTAGTACACTTTATTGAACTCCTTCAGGATACTAGGTTATACTTTGCTAATGTGAGAATAGAGGTTCATCAGTTGGTTGCTGAGTGGGAAAAGTTGTCCCCAAAGAAAGATGAGGTCCTTGCCTTTCATTGGCCAAGTGAAGAAACCTACATGACTTGGGAATCCACATATCTATCAAGAGATTCAGAAGAAAAGGAAATCAGGTGAAGAAGCGGCAGGTGTTAGTATTCCAAACTTTTGAAGGTCAAGGTAAAAAGGGACAAGGATGTCAAACAAGCTATCATAGACAGGAATGTGACACCTAGCCAAATAGAGTTGTAGATGGCATGTGATCTAGAAAATGAGGGAGACCAAGTTTCAAACAAAGGATGATGTAAATTAGGTGGATGGCGGTCATCATTCATGCAACAAATTTAGCAACTGCTCTAAAATATGTTTAGACAAAGATGCCACCTGCGAGACTATTGGAAATAGATATTTGTAATCTGTTGTTGCAAACAACTTTCTCTATTTTTAATCTTGTTTTTAGTGCAAGATCTTTTAACAGCCATCTGAAGCTTGTTGCATCCTTTTGAGGATTCCAAGATGGTTGATTGGTATAAGTATTAAGTCCTTGTTCATTTCAAAGGAGGTTGAAAAATATACTGTAGAGGCTTGGCACCATTGTTGAAATCTTAGAATAATTTATCAGATTTTGAAATGTATTGATACAGTGAGATTTTATTAGAATACAATAGAATTCCCTTGGATGATTTCAATTGTCTTCTTGTTTGAATTATGTGGCTTTTTTGTATTGAATCTATAAGGTAGTTTTGATATACCATTTACAAGGTATCTGTGATTTTAATCTCTAGCTCCTTTCAAGGAAAGGGTAATGTCTTCAGGTTAATTTTTGAGAGCTTATGAATTTGGCAAGAATTTGATGATCAAATGTGTTTAAGAGAGGATGAATTGTAAGGCATTTCATCTGGGATTTGTTTGTGTTTCATTTAGAAGATTTTTGTAATTATATGTTTCACTTTTTGACTCTATACCCGAAGATAAGGCACTTGTCTATCCTTGATTTGCAGAGATCTCACCCTCAACAAAACTTAAATAATAATTTACTTTCGTGTATGTTTGAATGACTAAGAAGATAAAGTTTGTATCAAGGATATAAACTAGTGTTGTGATCCTTTCAAGAAGTAGATCTAAAAGGGGTTAACCTACCTGAGTTCAAAGCTTGAAAAGAAGGAGTTTATCCTTGTCACACTTGCCATTTTTCTGCAATGAATGTTTACTTCCATTAATATCATTGTGGAGCATTGAGTCTGAAGATAGGTACACCCACCTAGGTCTATGGAGCCTGAAGTAGAAGAAGGACTTGGTCCTTATAAATTAGCCTTTTCCCTGTAAGAATCTGGAGTTGAGAACCCGAGAGTCAAGTTTGAAAACTATATTGGTGATTCTACATGAAATAGAGCTAACAGTTCCCATGGGGAACATGAGGGAGAACAAAATCAAGATAAAGATAGGAATGAGAGTCTGAGTAGTTACTCATAAGGAGCCCAACTTAGATAGCTTATGAAACAACTTCTGCATAGACTTGATAACCTTGAAAATAGAATCAATGTCAAAGAAGGAAACCAAGCTCAACATCAAGATTGGGAAAGAGAGAGAAGCCCTAGGAGAAGGAAAGTTATTAAAGAATATAAAGATAGGGATATTTCTCACATGAGGGACTTGCTCAAAGTCAAGGTACCCCTCTTCTATGGTAATGAAGTGGGATCTTCAGCAAAAACTTGGTTGTTTGACCTTGAGAGGTGTTTTTCTATGCACCCTTTTAGTAGAAACATCAAGGCCAGATGTGCTATTATGAATCTAAGGAAGTTTGCATCTACATGGTGGCGTATGGAAGAAGACAAGCTTTAAGTCACCATCAACACTATTTCATGGGAACTATTCCTAGAAAGCTTTAAGTATCAGTTCATGTCTGACCAGTGGAGGCAAGGTAGGGTAGAAGAATTCCACCACATCAAGCAAGCCAACATATCGGTGGAAGAGTACGAAAGAAAGTTCTATGAACTTAAGCCTTTCTCAAGCTTTAGAGATGATGAACCCATACTTGTCCAACATTTCTTCAAAGGTCTAAATGACTGATTATTAGGAGAGGTAGCACTCTTAGAACCCTAGAATCTCCAGGATTCCATCACTAAGGCATACCTTGTTGAAAGAAAGGTCAAAGGAGGAGGTGGCTATGCTAGTGGCCAAACATTCAATGCTGGATCAGGTTCTAAGGGGAACTTTGATCAAGGAAATTCCAACTGTAAGAACCAATAGTCATCTTTCAAAAGTGGACAAAACTTCCCTAAGAAGAAGTTTCAGAATAATAACAAAAGAAATGGGAAGTTTCAACAACCTCAAAACTGTAACAACTTCTGAGCACAACAAAGGTTTCCTCCTCCACAATCCCATAACTCTCAAAATTTCAATAGAGGAGGTTATCAACAATCTAGCGCACCTCCTGCAAAGAACTTGGAAAGGAATACCGGGTGTTATTCTTGTGGACAACAAGGACACATTTCGGTTCATTTCCCTCAATGCAAGAATCTCACTAATCAAAATAAAGTAGTTTCAAAACCAATAGTAGGAGATATCAGTCAATCTCACAGGGTGTTTTCTACAGTGGAACATAGCCAAGCTAATCACCAAAAAACTGTCATAGAAACTTTAGGTTTGTTAAAGGGTAAAACTATTTCTATTCTCTTTGACTCTAGAGCAACCGACTCCTTCATATCTTCTTCTTTGATAGAAAAGTGTGGGCTAGTGGTAGTAGGGCAAGGAGTTAAGTAGTAGATAGAGCTATCCTTAGGGGCTAAAATGACCACAAATTTGTGTGTTAAAGGTTGCAACTTGGGATTAGGACCTTTTTCTACCAATATTGATCTTTGAGTTATTCCTCTTGGATCATACGGAGTTGTCCTAGGAATGCATTGGTTGACAGCCCATGAAGCTAAGATAGATTGTAGAAAAAAGGTCATTCATTGCTTGGATGATTTAGGTAAGCCCAACATAATTTTGGGAATTCAACAACCTATTTCACTCTGGATAATATTAGCTATACAACTTAAGAAATGCATGAGAAAGGGATGCCAACTTCTTGTAGTCTCAATTAATGATTTGACTAACAAGGAAGGTAGAGAAATTATACTCTAGCATCCTTTGCTTCAAGAGTTTGCAGATGTATATCCAACTGAGATTTCAGGAATGCCTCCCAAAAGGGACATTGATTTTCATATAGAACTGGTGCCAAGAGCTAAGCCTATCTCTAAAGCTCCCTACCACATGACCAATCAAGAGCTAAGTGAATTAAAGGTTCAACTAGAAGAACTCTTAGAAAAAGGCTTTATCAGACCAAGTGTGTTACCTTGGGGAGATCTAGTTATCTTTGTTAAAAAGAAGGATGGTTCACTATGGTTGTGCATTGACTATCATCAACTCAACAAAGTAACCATTAAGAATTGGTACCCTTTTCCAAGAATTGATGACCTGTTTGATCAGATGAAAGGAGAAAAGGTGCTTTCCAAGATTGATCTAAAGTTGGGTTATCATCAGTTAAGGATTTAGGAAGTTGACATTCATCATACATATTTTTGTACTTGGTATGGACACTATAAATTTATCATAGTACCTTTTGGTCTCACAAATGCACCATCATTATTCATGAGTCTTATGAATGGGGTATTCAAAACCTTCTTGGATAAATTTGTCATAATTTTCCTAGATGATATTTTGGTGTATTCTAAGATAGTGGAAGAACATGAGAAACATCTTTGACAAGTGTTACAATGCCTTCGTGACAATTAGTTATTTGCAAACTTGGAGAAGTGTGATTTCTTTCAAACTGAAGTGAAGTATCTTGGTCATGTTATCTCAGGAGAAGGTATAGCAGTTGATCCTACCAAGATACAAGCTATAGTTGAATAGCCAATCCCCACCAATGTCTCAAAGGTTTGTAGTTTCATGGGTTTAGCCATATACTATACACACTTCATCCAAGGATTCTCCATAATAGCTCATCCCATCACTTCCTTGCAAAGGAAAGGGAAGAAGTTCATTTGGACTAAGAAATGTTTAGAATCTTTTCAGATCCTAAAGGATAAGTTGACCAGTGCCCCAATTTTGGCAGTACCTGACCCCTCTAAAAATTTTATAGTTTTTACTGATTCCTCCTTGGAAGACATAGGGGTAGTATTGATGCAAGAGGGAAGAGTTATTTCTTATGAGTCTAAAAAGCTTAAGGAAAATGAGCTTAACTATCCCACCCATGGTTTGGTGTTAGCAGATGTAGTTCATGCCTTGAATCATTGGAGACACTTCTTATTGGGACATCGGTTTGAGCTACACACTGATCATCAAAGCCTTCAATACATATTTACTCAACCTAATCTCAATTCCAGGCAATGCCAAACTATGGAGTTCCTATTTGAGTATGATTTTGAGGTCAGATATATCCAAGGCAAGGAAAATGTGGTGGTAGATGCTTTGAGTAGAAGGAGACATGAGATATCCAT
Source organism: Chamaecyparis obtusa (assembly GCA_027943335.1). Classification (NCBI taxonomy): domain Eukaryota; kingdom Viridiplantae; phylum Streptophyta; class Pinopsida; order Cupressales; family Cupressaceae; genus Chamaecyparis; species Chamaecyparis obtusa. The sequence continues at coordinate 275,682 of BSBK01004232.1, read as the reverse complement.
GCTCTCCCTTTTGACTAATTTGAGAGGTTAGATCTCTCAGGGACTTTCTTCAGATACCTTGTATCTAGAAGCTAAGGCTCAAATTGAGATAGGAAGGACCTTACAAGGAAGGTTCATAGGGTATTCCTTAGAGTCAAATGAACTGCTAAGACATCAAGGCAGAATTTATGTGCCACTTTCAGGTGATCTTCAGAGATTCATCATGGTGGAAGCACACCATGCCCCCTATTCATCTCAACTAGGTTTTAAGAAGATGTATTCAGATCTAAGACAACTATATTTTTGGTCGGGCATGAAGATGGATATAGCTAATTTTGTGGTAGGGGTCTGGAATGTCAGAGAGTCAAGGCCAAGCATCGTCACCTAGTAGGCCTCCTTCAACCACATTTGATTCCTAAATGGAAATGGTATACAATATCTATGGATTTCATTATGGGACTACCAGTCACGTATCGGAGACATGATGCTATCATGGTCATAGTGGATAAGTTTACCAAGGTAGCACATTTCTTACCTATGCATTTATCCTATACTACTACCTCAAGAGCCAGAGTCTTCATGAAGGATATAGTCAAATTACATGGTGTTCCTAGAAAGGTTATCTTTGATAGAAATTCAGTATTCAGTTCAGAGTTTTGGACCTCTTTGCAGCATGCTTTAGGGACTCAACTCAATTTTAGTCCTCCATACCACCCAAAGACTGATGGTCAAACAAATTGTGTTAATTAGGTTCTTGAGGACATGCTTAGGATGTATGTAATGGATAGACAAATCCATTGGGAAGATTACTTGTACCTAGTGGATTTTGCCTACAATAATGGCTATCACAGCTCTTTGGGGATGTCACCATTTCTGGCTCTTTATGGTCATCATTGTCATACCCCTCTTAGTTGGGATCACTTAGAGGATAGAGTATTAGTTGGCCCCGAGATGTTACAAGATATGGAGAAACGGGTTCAAAGGATCAGAGAACATGTTTTAACAACTCAGGATAGGCAAAAGAAGTATATTGATGCTCAAAGGATTGATGGACAGTTCTCTATTGGAGATAAGGTATTTTTGAGAGTTCATCCACGTAAGAGCCCTATCCCTTATGGAAAAGGTTCTAAGTTGGCAATGATATTTGTAGGTCCATTTGAGATCCTTGAGAGGACAGGACCAGTTGCTTACCGAATCTCCCTATCACCCAGCCTTGCACATGTTCATGATGTGTTTCACTTATCCTTACTTAGATAGTATATTCCTAATTTGACTCATGTTTTAGATTGGAACACTTTACAGGTAGAGGATGGGCAGCTGGCTATAGAGCCAGTACGTATACTCCAGCAATGGACCTTGACCCTTAGGGGTCACACCATAGAGTAGGTAAGGGTCCAATAGGACCCCAGTGATGATACCTCTACTACTTAGGAGGATGCCAGCAGACTGAGATCTGCATATCCATACTTATTTGTAGGCTTCCAGGAGTAAGCCTAATCCTAGGGGGAGAGGACGTAATGCCCACCCTAGAATCTTCCTATGTTAGACTGACATGACTTTTCCTTTGACACTTTGGATTTTATGATGGACTATGATTATTATTTAGTTAGCATTTTATGAGACATTTGAGCATATATATTTGGTTACTGTAGTTTATTTGGAAATATTAAAATAGCATTTAATGATGAATGGTTAGAAATGAACTATCAGTAAATTGTTTTACATTGATTTGTGTTATGATGTTTATATTATGATCTAACCCTACTGACCCTATTATGGTTTGACATTTACTAGTTGATGTGAGAGTAGGATGAGGAGGGGCAATCGTAGTTACTCCTATGGGAGGTCCACATGATGTCGCACTCTCCCTCCTTGTTTGTCATTGCATGTTTATATATATATATATATATATATATATATATATATATATATATATATATATATATATATATATATATATATATATATATATATATATATATATATATATATATATATATATATATATATATATATATATATGCATACATACACACACACACACACACACATATATATGTGTGTGTGTGTGTGTGTGTGTGTGTGTGTATGTATATACACACACACACACACAGATATATATATATATAGATACATACATACATACATACATACATACATACATATATATATATATATATATGTATGTATGTATGTATGTATGTATATGAGTTGGTGATGTAGGATGCAAGTACTAAGTATCATCTCCACCTAGCTACATAGGTCTGAGCATGCCTTCAAAATCCTTGAACTATTGATGTGTGGAGATTTAACCAAGTTAGTCTTGAGGTTATCCATTGACTTCGAATTTTGTTTAGGAAGTGATCCTAGTTGGGAAATTAGAATGTAGTTTATGTTATGAAATATATATATATATATATATATATATATACATACATACATATATGTGTGTGTGTGTGTGTGTGTGTGTCTGTATGTATGTATGTATGTATGTGCATATGAGTTCATGATGTAGGATGTAGGTACTAGGCATCGTCTCCACCTGGCTACATAGGTCTGAGCATGCCTTCAAAATCCTTGAACTATTGATGTGTGGAGATTTAACCAAGTTAGTCTCGAGGTTACCCATTGACTTAGAATTTTGTTTAGGAAGTGATACTAGTTGGGAAATTAGAATGTAGTTTATGTTATGAACTTGATTTGATGTTGGTCTGAGTTACATTATGAGTTAGAACTAATCTGTTTTATATGTATAATAAATAATTATGTTATAATTGTTTGTATTTTATATAGGTATGTGTATATGTGGGTGCACACGCATATATCCATGCTTATATAAATATTAATAATTGTATGTTTTCCTTTAATTGTGTAAATAGTATGTTATTTATAATAAGTAAATAAAGTGAGTGAAATAAAGTATATTTAATGAATGTATTAAATAAAAAGTAAACATAATAATAATAAAAGGAAAATGCCCTTTATAGTAAAATTAGCTATCTATGAGGGAGTTGAGCTCAAGACCTACTAGAAGTTAGGCTACTTGTTTTCCTATTGTGCTATATGTTTTTATTGAAAGGTATTTGTCTATTATTCTTGTTATGATTTTATTTAAAATATATTTTAATTAAATTTATTAAAACCTTGATTAAGTCTTTTACGGGAAATTATTTGGTTGGCCCTCCAACCAACTATGGAAGTTGGAGAAGTTTCTTCCTATAAAGGAACTCCTCCAACCACATATTTGCAAGATAAATAATTGAAGATTTTTGTGTGCGGGGAGGATGATAATTCTTGGAAGATTTCTTTTCTTTTGAGTTGCTTGTAATTGATTTCTTCAGAAATTTTTTGTGAAATTTTATGTGAGTATGAGAGTCTTTGCTTGGTGAAGTCATTTGTGTGAGGATTTCTTGGAATTGGTTGCCAGAGGAAGATTTCCAAAAGGATATCTACTCAAGGATTGAATTTTTGAAGAGATTCTCAAGTCTAGGGAAGAGGTTTCTCCACAGGACCCAAGGTAGGGTCTAAACTGGGAAGAATCTCCATTCTTCCTCTTTGTGTATGAATGTTTTCTTTGTGTGTTTTATTGTCTATGTAATTTTCAAAATGATTATGTTATACATATAAATGTTGTGCCTGTATTAGTGATTTGGAGTTTAGGATTATGTTTAAATGAAATTATTTTCCATGTTGTATGTATATGAATATTTCTGCATTTGTAAGAGGCTATAGGGTCCTTAGCATTCTCCTTGTATCTCCTTTCTTATCCAGGATGTCCATGAGTTCTTTGAAGCTTTAGAAATTCTGTTTCAACCCTACATATTCATATCTATTTTTGCACCACCTTTCTTCATCTAGATCTAGAATAGATTTGTTAGATAGATAGGATGGATTGATGGGTTGTTTCTAAAGAGAAACTAGGTGATCTCAAATGGGTCGTACCCAGATTAGGCAACCATAGTCCCCATAATGCCCAATTTTACCTGCAAGTTGGAGTTGACAGTCATTTCCCACAATCGGTAGAAATGTGTTGTTAGTGTTAACTGAGCTATCAATGTTAACCGAGTAGCAGTGTTAACCGAGCAACTAGTATTAACCGAGCAGGCAGTGTTAACCGATTAGTCAATGTTACCTGACCAGACTGTATCAACCAACCAAACTGTGTCAACTGAGAAAACTAGTGTCAACTGACCAAACTGTATCAACCGAGCAGATTAGTGTTAACTAAGGAAAATAGGATTTATACAAGTAACTGACCAGACTATATGAACTGAGCAGATTAGTGTTAACCGAGGAAGATAGGATTTATACAAGTATAACATTTAAGTATAAGACAATTTCTTATAATTTAAGTTATACTTGTAGAAATGAATTAGGTACTTTCTGGGATGATTGAGATGGGTTTCAGCTTCATAGGAGTTAAGATGCAGATTCTAGATTTTGGTTTTTTACAAAAAAATCAGACTTAGCCAAATTTCAGGCACATGAGATTTCCCTAGACTTTTGAAATAAGCTATGGAATGTTGTGTAAACACATGCGGGAAGCTTTATGGTGTGTCTTATGAATTTTCATACATGGTTTTGATTATAAGATTTTATTCTTACTTGTCTTTCGGTAGAGTCCATAATATAAGGTTGGGACTTGTTCAGGTGGCCTGAGTGCACCAGAGGGCTCCCTAGAGCTATGATATGGATCTTTTGAAAGTACTTGATGTTTTCATGGCTTGTGTGTGTGGGTAGGGGACTAGGTACCCTAGGTGAGTGGCTCACCATAGGTGTTGGAACCCTAAAGTGGTTACCAAATGATCCTATGGGTGGGTTAGTAAAAAGTGATAACCTAACAATGAATCTGGGAAAGGGGGGAAATAAAAGATAATGAAAGAAAACATATTAATAACCACATAGTCTTATTGGAGTACCAGGACCATGCATAACTACTAGGATGGATCCCTATTCATAAAGGGGGGACCGGGGTTACATGGTTGCAAGGAAGGATCCCAAAATCTAAGATATGTGATGGCACTCACCTAGAGGGTATGCTAGGAACCTAACCCTTGTGATTAGTAAAGTGATATATTGTTATGTTATTTCTTTTAGATTAGGGTTTTGTGTAGCCTTAGATTTCTTAGGGCCTTGTGAGTATCTTGGTTCTATCTCCTAACACAGGGGTGGAACTTCATCAGTTCCACATGGTTGGGTGGCAAAAATCTTTTGAGGTCCTGTTCATGGTTCATGACTTGGATGCGTTCAAATTTATGCATTGATGTAGATGTTTTTATTTTGTATTATGTATTATTGAAAGGAAAGATGAAAATATATGTTGTAATACCTTTGGGCCATCCATGTACCTATTATTATGAGATCTATTATCAGAAAGATGTAATTGTAAAGAAAAGTAATGTAATTGGGAGGGATAATTCAAGGCTTTGTTTCAAGGGTTGTTATTTGAAAGATCAATGTTGGAAATATATTATGTCATGTTGAAATTATATTTTATATCTCTCCTATGTTGCAATGAAAGAAAAAAATTATTATGCTAAGTTTAAGATGTAATTTGTAAGGAATAGTTATTCAATGTGTAGGAAGGAGAAATGAAATTAGTATATACAGTAAGGAATATAATTGTAAATGAAATGTTATTTTTTACCCTATCTCTTAAGTTCTAAAATGGGAAAGTAAAGAAAGAAAATGAAATTCAATTTGGATAAGTAATGTAAATATGTTACTAAATGAATTCATTAAGGGAACCTTAGGGAATGTACATGTGAAGTAGTAATGATGTAATGTTATGAAAAAAAATTGTTAGTTGCAATTTTTCATCATAAGACCTGATTCCTTATGGTTTCCTTGGTTGAGACATTACAGATTGGCAAAGCTTATGGCATAGTCCAATCTTGATGCAAATTATGTAAATCAATTCAAGATTAATGATACATGTGATATGGATAATTGTATTTGGTATCAAGATATAATCTATTTTTTGAAGAATATGAAATGTCCATTGGGAATGGATGACAACAAGAAAAGAATACTGAAGTTATAGGAAATCAAGTACGTAATTATAAGATGCAATCTATATAGAAAAAATTTGGATTGCATACTTTTGAAATGTGTTGATAAGAATCAAGCTGACAAGCTGTTGAAGGAAATGCATGAAATAATCTATGGCGGGCATTATATGGGAAAGACTACTGCTCAGAGGATTTTGAGGGTAGGGTTTTGTTGGCCCATAATTTTTAAGGATGTAGAAATATTGGTAAGGAAATGTGATGCTTGTCAGAGATTCTCTGGTAAATTGAAATTTTCAGGAAACATGCCACTAAGACTAGTAGAGGTACAGGCCCCTTTCCAACAATGGGGAATTGATTTTATTGGAGAGATACCAAACAAGTCTAGTGTGGGACACTCTTAGATCTTAGTTGCTATTGACTACTTTAGAAAGTGGGTTGAGGCTATTCCCACAAGAAATTCCACAAGTAGAGTAGTGATTGATTTATTTCTATATAATATTGTCACTAGATTTGGTTGGCCATAAATAATTGTTTGTGATAATGCAATGTGTTTCAGATCTAGTGAATACAAAGAATTTTATGAGAATCTAGGGATTCAATTAGCATACTCCTCTCCTTACTATCCACAAGGAAATGGACAGGTAGAATCATCTAAGAAAATCTTGGTGAAGATCCTTAAGAGGACTCTTGAAAAGAACAAGAAAACATGGAATTCAAAATTGCCATTAGTTGTGTGGGCTGACGAAGTAACTGTTAAGAAGGCAATTGGGTGAGCACCATTTGACTTGGTGCATGGGATACATGAAAGGATGCATCAAAATAACCTATTAGAAATGTACAAGTTTGTTCAATTATATGATGATGATCTAGATGATGAAATGCAATTGAGGATTGAGGATTTGATTGGGCTAGATGAAACCAAAAGAGAATCAGCTTCAAAGAATGCTAAGTTGCAATTATAGTTCAAAAACTTGTATGACAAGAAAGTTGTAGAAAGGAAGTTTGAGCCAAATGATTTGGTATTACTCTAGAATGCTAGATTGGAAGATAAAGGAAAGCATGGAAAATTTGATCCAATCTAGTTAGGGCCATATTTGATTCATGAAAAGTGGAGACCAGATTCCTACATTGTCAAAGAGCTCAATGGTGACATTCAGGAATTGCCTATTCATGGACAGTTCTTGAGGAAATACTTCAATTGAAGGTATTTTTCTTTCCATGAATAGTATTTAGGTTTGTATATGTTGTAAATTCTGTAAAGGTGTGGTGTCTTTCTTTTCTATTTGGTCTTGCCTCTGTAGTTAGGTTTTTGTCTAGTGCTCTCCACAGTTGTCCTTTTCCAGTAGGTGCTCTACTTTCCCCAAAAATTTTGAATTATTTCATGGGTACAATTTACCCATCATTCCTAGGTAGAGCCACTATTATCCCATTTTCCTATCATTGAAAAAATCCTTAGAAAATGGTCTTATCCTGTGCAAACCCTAGAAAATTGTCACATCCTAGCTACAACTTGTTCTAATCTATGAAGAAGATATATGATGTTTTATGGCTTGCACCCTTAGCCTTGATTAGTTTAGGGTATCATCAAGCTCTAATCAAGATTGCATGTGCTCAAGTGTAAAAACCAGGGAGATATACTAATTGTAAGGTCTGGGAAATAGGGTTTTAGCCATGTCCTAGGGCTACATGAAACTTGTCTAAGTCTGAAACCCTAGCCAAATCTATTTCCTCATTACCTTTTCAGGCCACTTAAGTCCTCATTCTGTACATGTCTAATTTCATTTCCTAGGTTGTTATATTTATATTCAAAGATAACAGGACTGAGTGTTCGGTGAATCTCTAGTTCCTGGGTGGTTATTCATTTTATTCAATGAATAGGTGAATACAGTGTTCGTGTATTCTCCAAGTCCTAGCGGTCAGCGGCTTAACATCTAGCGACCTAGCAGGAGGTTATGTTTTTCTTCAGTCTCTCATTCTTGAGATATTCAGTCAAGGTAGGAAGCTTTTAAAGATTAAATGAAAACCATTGATGGAGATTGTGATCAATAGTATACACGTGTTCTCTAGTTTTAACCTTAGGTCAAGAAAATATATGGTGACTTCGAGTTTTCTTTGTTTGTTGATTCTCCAAATGGGCCTGAGTTAAGTTAAAGGTTTATTTCTAGTGGTTAATTTTCTATTCAGTGATCTAGTGAATGTGAAAATTCTTAGTCGTGTAATCTCTAAATCTAATTGTAGTTAAAGCAAAGTCAAGTTTTCCCTTTGTCACTGAATCACTTGATATAAAGTGAGTTAAGAGTAAGGCTCAGTGATAGCTATAGGATGAGGACAATATCAATGGTCAGCATGTAATCTTGAGATATAACTGGGGTTAAGTGAAACATCTAGTGACTTGGCGAATAAAGGCTATCTCATGTTCTTTGAATGTAACTGAGGTCAAGAGAAATGTTCTAAGATCTAGCGAGTACTTTAGTCATGTGATCTCATGATCAAAGATGAGTTAAAGAAGAAGGTTTGGAGATTTATTGTGAGTCATTGATGTAGATATGATTGCGTGGTGGTTGCTCATTCTCTAAATCAAACCTCAAGTCAAGGAAAGATTATGAGATTATGCAAATGCTTTGTTTGCATGATCTCTAGATTAGACTCAGGTTAAATAAAAGGTTCAGCGATCATGCAAAGTCTCCAATCACATGTTTGCCAGGTTGAGATGAGTTAAGTTAAAGGGGTTTTGAGACTTAGCATGGATTACAGGATGAAAGATTGATCGACGGCTATTGCATGTTCGCTGGATAAAACCTAGGGTTAAGAAAACATTTGGAGACCTAGTGAATTCTTTATTCACATGTTCTTGGGATTAAACCAAGGTCAAGCCAAGTATTCAGTGATTATGAGAATGATTTGGTCACTAGATCGCCAGATAGAGTTGGGTTAAAGGTAAAGGTTTCAAGATTGAATATGAGTCGTGGATGTAGATTTGATCGGGCGGTTGGTGCTTGTTCTCTAGATAAAACCTATGGTTAGCAATGGATTCAGTGATTCAAAGATTGCTTTGTTCATGTGTTCTCCTTATGAAACCCTGGTTAATTAAAATGTTTAGCGACTTGGAGATTTCTTTGTTCATTGAATTTTTAGATAAACAATGAGTTTGGTCACAGGTTTATGAGGTTTTCAGCTAATCAATGAGGACCAAAAGATGAAGATAGATCTAATGGTGGTCACTTGTTTGCTTGATATAACCATGAGTTAAGACAGGACTCAACGATCATGTGAATGCTTCATTCATGTGACCTGTTGATTGGACCAGGGTTAAGGTTTTTATTGAGTGACTAGGAGAATGCCTTCAGTCATGTATTCCCCAAATGACTAAGAGTTAAGTAAAGCTTGTCAAGGTTAAGATAAAGACCAATGAAGGTAGTGGGTCTAGTTTCTAGGTGTACTGAGGTGCCTATTTTCGATTGGTTGCTGATAATAAAGATGTGGTGGGGTAATTTTTTAAAAGGTTTAAGTGAATTTTGTCACTTAATGAGAACCACCTAATATGTCGGGAAAGGGTAGAGATCAATGATCTTGTTTTAAACTTGTCTAAGTGATCATTGCCACCAAAAATTTTAAATATTTAAGGTTTTTCTATGAGTAAAGGACTGGTTATTTATTGCTTGGATGATCGATCTACTCAATTTCATCTTGTACACTATCACAGTATGGTCTAGAAGTGATGTTTTTCTATGGAAGATGTCCATACCATGAAAGTTAGGTGAAGCAATCACTAAATTTATTATGCAGATGAAGTAAATAGGGGCCTAAAATGATGAAATTTCTAGTCTCTAGTGTACCAGTCAGGATTTTGGCAATAAATGAAGGTCAATTTGGAATTGATTTCTCCATATTGCTTGGTATGTCATTTCTATAGTAAATTTCTTGATCATTTGGTTGGTATGGTTGTTGAAACCCTAGTTCTGTCCTAGCTATCTGAAGCTTATTGCATCATTTCTTGAGGATTCCAAGATAGCTAGTGACTATATATAGAAGTCTGATGTATTTTTCAAAGGATGGTGAAATTGGTAACTAAATAGAGAGAGCTTAGATCTAGGGTTTGGTTCGAGCATTTTTTCATTTTCAATGTATTGATACTGGAAATTTTAATGAGAATACACTAGAATTCCATCTCAGATTTGTGAATGTCTTCTTGTTTTGATCTTGGATTCTTATGTGTTAATATTGCAAAGAAAGTTAATATATGGTTTACAAAGTAAATTTTGAAGTTTGTTCTTGACTTCCTTCAAGGAAGGATTAAATTCTTAAGGATAGATTTAGAGAATTCATAGTTCTTGTGAGAATTTGATGTCTAAATGTGAGAGTGAGAGGAATAATAGGCAAAGAACTTATTCTAGATTTGGGTGTATTTGAGTTTAAGTTTTCTATTGAGGTGTATCGTATTTGATTCTTTGCCCTAGGATAAGACACTAGTCTATTCTCAAGAAGCATTTCTTCATCATCAATCAACCTATAAATGATAAAATCTTTAAATCAATGTGTCAAGGACATTAATGCTTAATATTTTATGATTGCTTTAAGAAGTGAATCCAAGGTACACCTACCTAAGCATTAATGCTCAAAGTGTAGGAGGAATAATATCCTAGTCCTTGTTAATTGGCCCTTTTACTTGTCATATGTGGAGTGGGTAACAAGAGTCAATGACATTAGTTTGTTAATCAAATTGTAAATCTACAAGTAGAAAGAAAAAGAACCAACATAACCTAGGCCTATAATCTATCCAGAGAGCTATGAGCACTATCTTCTCATGCTCTCTCCCCATCCAATACTCCCTCTACCCTAGCTACCTATACCTATAAACTAAGCTCTGATGTTTGAGATGTAGCTAGGAGTCCCTATATCCTCCCCACCTCTATCTGTAGGTTATCCTGATCTCTGATGAATGTGTCATGCACATCTTATGTTATGTATCGTCGAGGTGATCCATGTCCCTGTACTTGGGCTAGTTGTGGTCCTAGTCCTTGTAGCTATGCTTAGGTTGGATTTGGTCCTAGTTATTTTACATGTTCTTGTAGTATCATTGGAGTAGCTTTGTCTATCAGTACCTATACCTCCCCTCTGCATCATGATACTGCCACACTCAACTAACTCCTACCACCACCTCCTCCCTCTCCCTCTCCCCATAATCCCCTCTATCATCTGCATTATCTCTAGCACCATCCCCTCCCTCGATTGGCTACTCATTTGCAAGTAAAACTCTAGGTGCTATCAATCTGATCAGCCTATGGCCCACCCACCATTACGTATATGCTAATGTCACTCTTGCATCTTAGACTAAATCCTTCCCATGTTGCTATTGTAGTGATGCTATCCCCAACCATGATTCTCTAGAACCCCTTAGGTCTACCCCAATCCTCCATAGACTCCCTAACTCCCATGTGACCAATAGATGTTGGAACGCATCTGGTATGACATCCTAAACCTGACTGAAATGTTGAAATACCCTCAATGACATATATTAAGAAATCATATAAGCTATCTACCCAATCATCCAATAGTCTATTTGTGCAAACCCAAGGTAATAAAAGTCATCTCAACCATCCTCTACATAATCTTGCAGCTATGTGACTTGGTGTCCCCAAATCTCACACCCTACATATGGTTTCCAGTCAAATCTATGCATCTCATCTAGTCGGTGCCGCTAGTGACCAATGGAATCTATGGAGTCATACCAAATTAGTGGTCGGTATCTATAGGCATACAAATCATAGGCCATACATGTCTTGTAATATCTGATGGGGCATATCACTGTAATATGCTTCTATGCCCACACTAATAGTAGTATCACACCCACTCCTAGTGTTCAACCTCTCCAGTAGGCACACATTTTTAGATCATAGTAGAGATGACTTAGAATGGTGCACCCCCAATAGTACCTTCTCCCTCATCCTCTAGCATGGAACTCAGTATCCATGACCACCCCAAGGTAAATCCATTTCCTACATGGTCCAACATCAATCTACCTCAAATCAGCCCCACCAAGTATAAGGCAACTTGTCACAACTGTGGTCGTGTTGCCATCACTGGTCTTTAGGTTAACCACTATCTCATGGTTGGAGACTGATCATGTGGCTGCCCAAATTTTTCCTCTACATAAGGCTCTACACCCTCAGATAGGAATGTAGTATATCCACTAGACATCGAAGAGCATGATGGTCGCATCTCCTATGGGAAAATGGAAACTTGAGGTTGGGTTGTGCCACCTCTCAATAAATGTGGTCATGAACACATTATACACTCTCAAATATTGCCATACATGTACATGCTCCAAGCCACATAGTGTGGCATTTCCCCACTCAGCTGGTGTTAGTTGGTCTACTAAGGTCATAGTGTCTAGCCAGCTCTTTTATAATCAAAATGCATCCTCCACCTCTTGCATTCATCAAATACCTTCTTACCAGTCCTTTTTGGTTAATCATGTGCATCCTCTACCCCTTCCCCATCCTATGTTTTTCCCTTCCCCATCTTGTCTTTTTCCCTCCCCAGTGTCATGTTTTTCATCTTTTGGGTTAATCAGTGGAGATGTTGATTCACCCATATAGGCACCAATCAGTGCTTACACTGATCTATAGAGACACCAATTTAAGGTCTCTCTCCACCATGTCTATCCCGATCAACCATGTTGACCATGTATTCATAGATGATAATTCAAATTATCATTTGCACCCCTACCATACCATCCCCACAAATGATGATCGATCGATCTTCATCTCCACAGATGATGATCGGTCGATCGTCATCTCCACAAATGATGATCGGTTGATCATCATCTATGCAGACAAAGCTCCACCAATCTTGGTCTCTTCCCTAACACCCTTTTTTTCCTATTTATGACCCCTTAAATACACAATAAATTCACTAAATAAAATTGGCAAAGCTCAGTTGGTGTACTCACTAGTGGTCCTACATCCATGACTTGATGGTAGGTCTAAATGTGCTCTCCAAGATGCATGGAATTTCATGGGTCATCTATCTCACTCTCTCTTTTCTTCATCTTTTTTCTCATTGAGGGTGAAAATGAATCCTAATAAGGCTTTTGTGGACTATTTATAGGCCCCTTGGCCCCATTTTTCATCCTAGACCCTATTTTTCATATCATTTTTTGTGATCTCCTCATAAGTCATGTAATTATTTGTCTCTCCTTTTCTTCTGCCTCTTTTCGAGAAAATTACCTAAAAATTTACTATTTTATATTATTTTCTTGAGGGGTCACTCCTTCACCATCATTGCCTTAGGACGTTCTATTCTCTTTGGGGCATCTTATTTTTATTTGATGTGATGTGATGCCATTCTCGATGCCACATCAAAGAGAGGCAGAATGTAGATGCTTAAAATCATCCCTTAACATTATAATTATTTAATTATATTTTTTATATTCTACTACCTATTTAATTAAATTTATTTTATTATATTTGGTTCACTATTCTATAGTATTTAAATTTAATTTAAATTCCTTCTCTTTAAGTGTATTAAATTTTATTTAATACATTTTCTTCATTTAATCCCTCTTTAAATAGATTTTAATTTATTTATTTCTCCTCACATCGTATTATTCTTCTAAACCATGATTAGTCTAAATTTTAAATTAAGATTATTCATAAATATGGACCTAGATCCTACCCTACCCACATCACTCTCAACAAATAGACCTACTTTCTAATTAACTAGGGTTAATTATGCTAATTTTTGGGTTCCTACACCCATTAGTCCTAATTATTTTCTCACAAATGTGTGAGAAAATTTTTTAAAAATTATCTTTTCAAATAATTCTAAAAATGCATAAATAAGATTTCTTACAACCTTGATGACATTTTCTTACACTTGCCAAATATATTTCATTAGACCAAACCAATGACAACTATGACACATCTCTTATGCATGTGTATTTGAAGTACACATTAACCCATCACATCTCAAGTTTCTCACACTTGTCTGAGAAAACTTGGACTCTTGCATGGCTTATATTTCCCTCATGTGGCACCTATGTGGATGCCACATGTGAGCCACCTCACCCCAACCCTTGAAAATCCTATAAATAGGAGCCATTCCAAGAGTAAATCATCCATCATTTTCATATTAGATTTATCGTGCTAGTTTATTGCTTAGACTTATTTTCTTGCACTTAGTGATTTTTACTAACTTGTTTAGTAGTTTCTTTCATTCATTAATGGAAGATAGCTTTCATTTAGTTCATTCCTACTTCTCATATAGACATTGAATGATTGAGGCTAGTTCTTTATAACTAGTTCTTGAGTTAATTCAATATCATCCTCATTTACTTTTCATTTATCATTTTCTTTTAATCAAAGTGGGATTTAACATATTATGTTGGGAGAGCACACCCACAACCATATATAAGAGCTTAAATCAATAAATTATTGGGTGCACTTGCTTCATGCTCATCGGAGGTTATGGTGGAAGCTTCTTGTTTTAGTTTTGCAAGTTTATGAACATGTTAGATTAATAAATAATATTCTTTTTATCTCTAATATTTGCATGTTTGAGCTTTCTCTCAACAAGTATCTTTTCATCATACAGAAACCTATAATCAAAAGTACATTGAATGTGAAAGTTTTAAGATTCAATATGGTGTCAAGGACCCTCCCCCTTCTTCTATAGAAAACATGATGTTCTCTAGTGAAACTCTTTCATTTTCAAAATTGAAAGTTAAGGTTGTGGAGTTTAAAGACTTGATGCATAAGGCCAAAGAAATGGGGAAAGGGAAGAATATTGAAGTAATAAAGAGTACTTTTAAATACATGGTAAATAAATTCTTGAGTGAACTAATGAATTGTATGCTAGTTACCACTATATAGTTTAGGCTTCCTCGATATGAAACAAGTGTTACTGATCTTAAGACCTATGTATGATGATTGCAACCAAATGTAGGGACTTTTAGAATTTTAGTTCCTACAACTCAATGATTCAATGATGCACCACTTCAAATTACACCAACTAACATAATTATTAAGGTAGTGGTATAATAATTCCTATTTTTTGAAGAAAATAAGCATACCATAAAGGGAAGAATTGAGTTTTTCCACATACATTAGGAAATCTCTAGTATTCTAGATGGAAAAGGGTATATGAAAGCCCTGGATACTTGGGAAGAGGAATTCAATAAATTGATACAAGTTATTGTGTAAAAAATGGACAATGGTCATCATTTGTAAATGTAGATATATCATAAATCAATAAGTGGATGCAATGATCCTTCACCTTTAGTGACTATGACTATGTAGTTGTGGATGGAAAATGCAAGATCGGGGATTAAATGAGATGAATAAATGGTTTTTGGTGTGCAAAAAGAGACTAAGAAGTGATATACATCTTTTTGAAAAGATCTAGTAAAAAAAACTAGAAATAACTTGCAATCTAAATCTGAGACTAAAAAGGGACTAGAGCACTCAGAACAACCTACTCCTAGGAATGGAGTGCATTTCTTGACCTAATCCTAATATTTTTTTATCTAAAAATTTGTAGACTATAGATATTCACTATATATAAATGTAACT
This sequence comes from Chamaecyparis obtusa, assembly GCA_027943335.1. Lineage (NCBI taxonomy): Eukaryota > Viridiplantae > Streptophyta > Pinopsida > Cupressales > Cupressaceae > Chamaecyparis > Chamaecyparis obtusa. The sequence continues at coordinate 260,120 of BSBK01004232.1, read as the reverse complement.
TTCCTCACATTCCCGTCACTTCTACCTCTACACAAGAAAGAGGGAAAAGGATATGTAGAAAGGGGTTTTCCTAAGTCAAACCTTAGTTTAGGAATCAACCTTAAAATTGAATGAAAAGTAAGCCATATCAGAGAATATAAATTTCTTATATCTTGATGATGCAATGCTCTTTGAAGGTGATAACTTTTTTGCATGCAATAACATGACTTCATAAAAACCTAAAATGAATTGATATATAAAAGATAAACTTGTACAAAGATTATTGAAGCTTGTCACAATGAAGAATATGGTGGGATGAAATGCATTTAATTATGAAAATTTTCTCCTTGCATGCTTAGATGAAAAATTTTACTTGAGAGCTGCAATTATATTTCATGAGTTTATCCCAAAATGAGTGATTTATCATTCTTTTGTATCTCTCCCAACTATTTTTAATTGCAAATCTTAATGAAACCTTATGTAGGTTTAAAATATTGTTCAAACAATGTAATCATTGAGCTGGTTTGATTTGGGATAAATCATCAAAGGACAAGACACCCTAATTGGCCCACTCCTAGGAGTGGATCACCCTAAATTCCTTGCACTCACCAATGTGGTCCTATATTGCTTGACCAAAATTCCTATTTATATAAAGAAAGATGGAATTAAACACAATATTAATTTGGGAAAGTGGGTCTAGATGAAGGAGGTCATATATGACAAAAATAAGGTGAATATGAGTGATAAATTATATAGTGATTCAATTAACAATTCTATATTAGCATTCATGTAGTAGTTTCCCAACACCATACATAGGGCATAAAGGACTACCCCAGCCATGGTTTTGAATATTTTTGTTGGTTCTTGAAAATGTTTACACTATAAAATAGCAACCAAGTTGATCCTTCAATTTTCTATGGAGAAGAAAACTCCAATTATCAAAAAGCTCCAGGACATGGACCAACTAACAAGGATCAAACAAACCCTTCTACACTTTGGGCTCTTCAAAACCTAGGAGGGTGATCCCTTAAAGCCTTTACAAACTTTTTTTCAGACGTCTTAATGACATTAAAGTAAATCAAATAATATTATATAAAACTAAACAAAATAGGATAATTTTGAAGAATGGATAATTCTCCATTGATCCTCAACTAAATTGGAGCATGAGATGGTTGTAACATACAACTACATAAAAGTAAATATTTTACATGATTTAAAAATTTTATAGCAAGAATCGCATGAATTTTGAACACAAGACTAACTATAAAACCAACAAAAGCTATAATCAATGCCTTATTCCATTAGGGAGTTGAATTCATAAGAAATGAAACCACATATGACAAACTTTCTCTAATATCATTAGATCTAAGAAAATATTTCCATGCAATATTTCTCAATAATAACCCCAACCAAAACTACTTATCAAAATCCCTACACAAGTTCTCCAAATCTGTAACTCTATCCAAGCATTTAATTGACCCCTTAGATCAAAGCATGAACAAAAAATTACATACATGACAACAATGCACTAAATGAGACAAATCATTGATTCATTTCATTTAAAACCTAATATAATCATACCCTAGAGAGATTTGAATCATAATTGTATTTCTATTAATCTCTCTTGCTATCTATGATATACAACAGTTCTACAACTCATTCACTCAAAAGTTGCATAACAATTGACACTGACTCTTCAATATCTCTCTATAAATGATCTTACAAAACTTCCCACATTCATCTAGACTCTTACTAGTAAACCATCCACAAGTTGGAACCCTTACAAATGAGAAGAGATAGAGAATAAGAAGAAAATAAGGAATACTTAAAATCAATATGCAATTGACACCAGGAACCTTCATCTTTTGTTGATTTTCATATATCCCTCCTCTTTCTCTCTATTTACAAATCACATGCATCCTTTTACCCTACCTATAAAAACAAATTTACTACCCCCACTTTCACTTTATTGATGAAAAATATTACCTCTGAGTAAAAACCCATTTACTAGAAGCTAAAACATGTCATTTAACAAGTATTTTGACCTTGAAAATCAATAAATGAGCATGGGGATGCATTGTTATCATAATTATAGAGCCAAAGAAGTCATTCATCATTAAACAATTCAGTCCTATTATCATGTTCAGGTCACAAATAGTCAAATCAAACCATTGGAAAAACTATTGCGATGGGATAACACAATAGGTTAACCCACCCTACACACCTATAAGAAAAAATGACACACATTAAAAATACTTAGGCCAGCAGTAAAAATGTGAATCATCGATGAATTTGAATTGGAATGGATGGCCTAGATGTTATGAAAAGCCTCCCAATGAAAGATTAAAGCAATATTGTTGATAGAGTAAAGCCTTTAAATTGGATGGCTAGTGCCATTTTACAACTAACAACAGAAGGAACATGGTGAGATTTTTCCATTTTGTAAGCTATCATTTATCCCCTTTGAAACTCTGAAATGGGATAACATGACATATTAACCCACACCACATGGTGTTGATCCATTGACCCTCACCATCCTATGATCCATCATATTTCTCCCTGAAGAGAATCATGGCATGGTAGGGTAAAACATGATTGTTGATGGAGAATGAATATGCACATGCTTTAAAACTTGGGAAAATGCTAGCCCACTTCACCGAATAGAATAGAGCCACGTGGTAGAGCTTGATTGGTTTCACCATTTTGAAAGAGGAAAAATGTAAGCCTTGTAAAATTGTTAAATGGGGATAACACCGCATGTTATCCCACCTTTAAGATAATATGATGTGTTAACCCACTGTAACATAATTCAACCAATTGAGAATTTTTTAGATCATTTATCTACGTTGAGATGAATGGTTGCAAAAATAGATAGCAGTACCAATAGTGGCTCTATCTATGAATGTATACCTCTTGGAGGCATAGAAATATATCAGATATATTGGTGATAATACCACACCATTATCCATTGGGCTTCATCCTTCTACAAGTGATAAATTAGACCAAACTTCCAATTGGTGGCATTGAGCTGCCAAAAAAGAAAAAGGGAAGTTTTCCTCTGTCATAAATTTGACTTTCATCACATAATAGAATAATAAGACTAAAAACATCACTGTAGGACATTTAACTATACTGGTTGTAGCTATTAATACTCATAACCTTTTCACACTTTGCCTCGTCATCACATAACACAAAATTGTTATATTCATCGCATGAAATAAATTCATATTGAAAATAACAATCCTTTCTCTTCATATAATTATCCCACTCCATCATAGTACATCCTAACTGAATTGGAAATAGAAAATGTTCATACTCTTCCAAGTAGCTTTCAGCATGATACTCAAGCTTATCTACAACATCCATTTCAAATGTAAAATATTTATAGGAAATACCTTCAAATTTATCTTTAGAGTTCTCAACAGAGAGTGGATTATCTCTATACCAATAAGGATCATCATCAAATAAGGATTTTTTCCAAATATAAATTTCTGATGTGAACACCTTTGTCTCCTCCTCATATAAATTTGAAGTTTCCTCAACATTAGTATACTTTGAAACATCAAAATTGGTTTCCCCACCATAAGCATAATCACAATCAACCATGAATTGGAAACAACCATAATTGTCCTTCATTTCATCTATTGATTGATCAACACACATACTTGAATTCTCTATCACACCTTTGTAATCTGAGATAGTATAGTCAGATGGCACTTCTAGCTCAACAACATTATCAACCAAAACTAATGGCATCTTATTATTTAGGTTCTCAGCATCACACATAAATGATTTATGCAAGAATGAATATATATCATCAAATTCTTGTATAATATACTTATCTTCAACATATGTATAACTTTCCATCTCTTCTTCTTACAAGCTACTAGATTCATCTAAACCATAAGACTATAAATGGACTTTATGTGTGGCTTCATTACTAGAAAAACTAATAGTTTTGTTACATGGTGTGGAAAATAAAATTATTTCCATCTTTGTATCAGTTGTGTCATATAATTTCTCACTAACCCTCTCTTCAATGATCTAGAAGAATATTTTGAGTATGAAGATGTCAAAGATCCAAATAGGGTCAAATTTGCAAAGGCCAAACTAAAGGGTCATGCAAACAATTAGTGGTAGGAGATTCAATTAGAGAGGAATAGAAGAGGAAAGGAGAAAATCAAAAGATGAGACCGAATGATGGAGAAATTGAAGAGATAGTTCATTCCCCTTGATTATGAGCTCAATCTACTAAAGAAAATAAAAGGGTTGAAACAAGAAAGAAGATCTGTGAAAGGAATATATAGAAGAGTTCTATAGAGTTCTCATTAGAATAGGTCATGTAGAAGATGAGAAGGAAAAAGATTTATGTTATGTTCATGGGTTAAGGCCAAGTATTCAGGAAGAGTTGATTCTCGTTAGAATGAAAAATATTGAAGAGGCATACGAGTTGTCCTTAAGGTTGGAAGATAAGTTGAACAAGAAGTTTGAAAGAAAGCAAGGTGGAAGAGGTCACGATGGAAGATCCAGTGGACAGTCTTATGGAGGCCAAAATGAAGATCAGAAAAAGAATTATGGATTCAAGTAGTAGTTATAATTAGAGGGGATATAATTTTAATCATTCCCATGATCAAAATAACAAGGATCAGAGAGAAATAAGAAGAGGGAAAGGACCTGGAAGAGGACAATCATTCCCATGATCAAAATAACAAGGAATGGAGAGAAAGAAGAAGAGGTAAATGACCTAGAAAAGGAGGTTTCCATGGGACATGTTTTCATTATGGAGAAGAAGGATAATGAGCCTATGAATGTCCCAAACATCAATGAAGGAAGAATATGAGGACTAAAATCCATACATGATTTGTTCATGCAAATGAATAAGCTCCATCAGAACACTTAGATGATACTAAGAAAGGAGAAATTCTAGCTTTTTGGAGGATCATGATAAATTAGGAGAAAGAATTAGATCAGAGGAATAGTCTATTTCACACTAGGTGCAAGTGAGAGGATAAGTGTTGTGAAGTGATTATTGATGTTGAAAGAACTAATAATCTAGTGTAAGAACAAATGGTCACAAAGTTAAAATTGAAAAGGGTAAAACACCCCCATCTGTACTAAATTTCCTAGGTGTGGGATGGCCACAAGGTCTTGGTCAATTAAGAGTGCTTAGTGAAGTTCAAGATTGGAAGTTATCAAGATGAGTTATTCTATGATATCATACCCATGGATGCATGTCATTTATTGCTAGGAAGGCCTTCACAATTTAATAGGCATGCTATACATGATGGTAATGCTAATACTTATTCTTCGAACAAAGATGGAGTCTAACACAAGCTGAAGCCATTGAAATAAATAGGGGAAAAGATATGTAGTAATGCCAAAATATGTTTAGTTGATGGAAGGAATTTCTTAGAAGGTATGAGGCATGAGAATGTGTGTTTTTATTTAATTCTAAAAGTTGATAAAGAGGAAGTAGAAGATGTACCTGCAAAAGTTGTAGACTTTTTGGAGGAGTTTTAGTATATTGTATCCAATAATGTACCTGATGGATTGCCACTAGTGAGAAAGATCAATCATCAGATGGACTTCATTTGAGGGGCCAGTTTTCCAAACAAGGTATCCATAGGTTGACTCTAACAAAGAGTGGGGAATTGAGCCAACAAGTGTAGGAGTTATCAAATAAGGGACTGATCTGAGAGACTTTGAGTCCATGTATTATAACATAAATATTAGTGCCAAAGAAAAATTTAGAATCGAGGATGTGTACAGATTATTGACCTATCAATAAGATCACTATAAAGTATAGATTTCCCTTGCCAAGGATACATGATATTATGGATTGTTTGAGTGGAGCTAAGTATTTCACAAAGATAGATCTAAAGAGTGGATATCACCAAATTAGGATCAGAGAGGGAGATTAATGGAAGACAACCTTCAAGATAAAGGAGATCTCGTATGAGTGGTTAGTCATGCCTTTTGGGCTAACCAATGCACCAAGAATATTCATGCAGCTCATGAACAAAGTACTGAAATAATTTCTCAGTAAGTTTCTCATTATTTATTTGGATGATATTTTAATATTTAGTAAGACCTTGGAAGAACATGTAATGCATATCCATAGGGTTTTTGAAAGGTTAAGGGAAGATACGTTGTTGATTATTCTAAATAAGTGCAGTTTTGTGAATAAGGAGTTAATGTATCTGAGATTTTTAGTTTAAGTAGAAGGTCTAAAAATGGACCTAGAGAAGGTGAACGCTATCCTTGAATGGCCTAATCCAAGGAGTACTACTATTGTAAGATCTTTTCATGGTTTGGATATCTTTTACATAAATTTTATTCATAATTTCAGTAGTATATGTGGACCCTTGATTGAAACAATGAGAAGGGATAGGAAAGTTTTTAAGTTGACAGTAGGGGCAGACAAGAGTTTTGAATTGTTGAAAACAAAAGTTATAGAACAACCTATTTTAGCTCTTCTATATTTGAAGAAGGTGTTCCAAGTATATTATGATGCTATTGGTAAAGCTATTAGAGTTTTTTTGAGTCATGAAGGTAAACCCATTGCTTATTTCAATGAGAAATTGAATGATGCCAAGAGAGAATATTTTGTTTATGATTAGGAGTTCTATGCTATAGTTAAGGCATTAAAGAAGTGGACACATTATCTTTTTCCAAAAGAATTTTTTTTATTTACTAATCATCAAGCTTTGCAATATTTGAATAGTCAAGGAAAGTTAAATCAGAGGCATTTGAATTGGGTTGAGTTTTGCAAAGTTACACTTTTATTTTGAAATAGAGGAGCGGGAAGTCTAATAGGGTTGTAGATGCCCTTAGAAAGAGAAAGATTTTGCTGATAGAGATGCAGATTGAGTTTATTGGGTTCAAGAAACTCAAGAGTTTGTACCCTAATCAAGATCATTTGGGCAAAGCTTGGAAAGCTTTTATAGAGCCTATTACTCTAGGTAGAACCAAATGGTTGGACTTCATAATCCAAGATGGTATGTTATTTAGAGGTAGTCATTTATGCATTCCAAGGAGTTCCATGAGGGAGAATCTAATCAAAGAAAAGAATAGTGGAGGACTGCATGGACAATTTTATCGAGATAAAACCATTTCTCTGGTTAGTGAAAATTATTATTGGCCATAGTTACAGCAAGATGTTAAAAAAAATTTAGATGGTTGCAGGATATGTCAGATGGAAAAAAGGAGCCAAGAAAAATACAGGGTTATATCAGCCATTACCTATACCAAAGAAGTCATGGGAGGATATTAGTATGGACTTTTTTCTTGGCCTCCCAGGAAATTAGAGAGGACATGATTCCATTTTTTTAGTGGTAGACATGTTTTCAAAAATGACACTTTTCATTCCTTGCAAGAAGACTAATGATGTTGTTCATGTAGCAAAATATTTTTTCAGGGAGGTGGTGAGGCTACATGGTTTACCAAAGAGCATAGTTTCAAATCAAGACACCAAGTTCGTTGGGTAATTTTGGAGACCTTTTGGAAAAATTTGAAGAAAAATTTGAAGTTTAGCTCAACACACCATTCATAGACTGATGGACAGATAGAAGTGGTGAATAGGAGTTTGGGGAATCTTTTGAGGTGCTTGGTTGGAGATAAACCAAAGGGATCCAATTTTATTTGACCACAAGAATAATTTCTATATAATAATTTTTTCAATAAGAGCACTGGTAAATCACCATTCCGTATAGTATTTGGAAGTAGTGCAAAAAATTCATCTAAAATAAGAAAGTTGGACAAAGGAGAGACAAGGAGTGGTGATGTTGAAGGCTTTGTAGAACACTTGAAGAATTTGCATGAGGAGGTAAGGAAGAATATTAATAAAATGAATACATAGTACAAGGCTAAGGTAGATAGGAAAAGGAGGCACAAGGAATTCTAGGTGGGGGATAAAGTCATGGCTCATTTGAGAAAGGAGAGATTTCCAGTAGGAACATAGAATAAGTTGAAGATGAAGAAGTTTGGACCATGCAAAATACTAAAGAATCATGATGATGAAGAAGTTTGGACCATGCAAAATGCTGAAGAATCATGATTCAAGAAATTCTTATGAAGTGGAGTTTCCTATTGAACTACATATTTCACTAGCATTTAACATTTCAAATTTGACAAAATATCATGAAGCAGGCATTAAGGATCAAGTCACGGAAGCATAGTGGAATATTCTACCAACTAATTTAGCTACAAAGGAGATTGAAGACATCTTGGATAGCCATGTTGATAGAAGAACAAGGAACATGACATATGGAGATTATTTGGTCAAATGCAAATGACGACCTATGGAAGATTCATCATGCCTATCAAGGGAGGAGGTTAATCATCTTGGTTTTCCTTTGAACACCTAAGATGTGACATGGTCACTTCTAAAATTACCCTATGTGTCTAATGTTGGAGCATCCTAGGTGTAAGGGAAATCTCGCATCACCCAAAAATATTTTTTGGTTTCTTTGTAATAAGGGTTATCTTGTGCAGAGCTTCTACTTTTGGAAATTTACTATTTTTAGTAAGTTTTTCATTTGAGCTCACAATGCACTATTTTCTTCCCTGGAGGTTCACTTTGGTTATATTATCCTTTTAGTAAATTTTCATCACAAGATCAAGTCTAGATTTGAAGATATTGAAAATTTTTGGTATTGGCAACAAGGTACAAAAACTTTGAACTCAATTTTGAAGGCTTTAGAGGCTCTAAATAGGATTGAAACTTCATCTTATTAGAGCTTGTTCAAGTTAACCATTGTAGAGAGCTTTGTGTCATTTCTAAAATGGGGTTATAATATCCAATTGGGTCAACGTGCAATGAGTTATGGTCTCCAAAAGTTGCACTACCTAAAATGGAAGAAAATGAAATTCCTTCAAAATTTCTTTTTGAGTTCTGAAAGTTGTTTTGCAATATTCTAATGTAATACAAATGGATAATAATATCTTAGGGATTGTCAACCTCAAACTTTAGGGTTAAAAATCTTCTTGGACTATTAAAAATTGCCTATATAATGAAGGCTTGTAGGGTTATGCAGAGAAGTTTTTGGGGAACAAACATTTGGAGACTCTAGCTTGAAGAATATTATAATGAAAATTCCCATGTGGTTGTGCATGTTATATTTCTGAATATTTTAATTCCATTTCATTGGATATAATAGAAAGCCCATTTCTTGTCCTTACAATTTGTTATTATTCTAATTTCTTTTGTGTGTGTTTGTGTAAAAAAAGGGGAGTTCCCTTCATCAATTTCAAATTGTTCTCAATGTCCATTATTTTCATACAAGCCTGATATAATTTTTTGGTCTCCTTATCTCTTACTAAATAGCTCATTTCCTTGTCATATGCAACAAGGCAAATAACCAAACACATTGCATCATTTTTTGTGTAGCTTCTAGGAATGTCATCTAATGTTCTTACAAATATGAGATTGAAAGTAGGAACAAACTCATCTTATTCCTTTTGAATGTCCATGAATATTTTTATAACTGAACTTGGATTTATTCTTTCACAAAATTTTTCTATGAAAGTTTCACTTAGCTCATCACATGAAGAGATAGAACATGTTGGAAAGTGTGGAAACCAATCTTTAGCATCTTCCTTCAAAGATTTAACAAAAAGCTTCATGAAAATATCATCCCAACATATCTCAAAATCTTCCATCAAATCAGAAAACTCCTACAAATGATAACATGCTAATTCTGATTTTTTCAAACTGAACTTTGGTAAATTTTCCCTAACCTTAGTAGGAACAGGGTTTGGGAAACCTTGAATACCATTAAAACTTAATGGTTTTTTATGTGTTTCAGTAGAAAATTTTCTGCAATGACTTGGCAGGGGCTACATAATTTGCAAATTTATATTTGATACCTCATAGGGATGTATAGGAAGATGATACATCTTCTTATCCCTTTTATAAATCTCAACATAAACCTTATAGTTGATCACTTGTTTCCCTCTTCTTTTTTTTACCATGATCTTAAAAATATTAGAATACATAACTCAAACATACTTCATCAACTTCATACACATTCCAAAAATCATACATCACAAGGATGTGGAAAAATTACTACCATTACCTTCCTTAGTGCTGAATTCGCTTAATAGGGAAACATTCTCTACAAATGACTTTCATGGAAAAAAATTTGACTCATGAAAATCAAAATACCTAGAGTGTTATAGTGGCTGCAAATTAGCTTGCTGGATGGAAATACTAATAGATCTAAAGATATCTTCACATCTTCATTAGGTTCTTTGTTAGAGTAGAAAACTCTTTAGAAAGGACAAAAATATGATCAAATAGAACTCCTTCACAGGTTATTTTTTTTTTAAAACTAGCACTACAACATCTCCTTATCCAACAATATGACATCAAATGGATTCCTTACTCAAACTTGTCCAGGTACTTCATCAAAAGAGCTCAAATCTTCTTTATCTCTACTACAAATCCTCGGTTCTTTCTCATTTATTCTCAAATAGTGCACACTAGTGCAAATAGAGATCTCAGAGTCCCTACTCATAATTTGTGACATATTGTGAAGTAATCATGAAACATGGATAGATCTAGATATAACTTGCATTAAAAGATGAATTACAACATATTTTCAAGAAACATATATGAGAACTGACTCACTTGACAAGGAGATAGAACCTCAAATCATAACATCTCATGAATCTATAAGGAAAAATGATCTTCAATAGTGATCCCTAGTGGAGTTGCCATTTTTTTGGTGACTCAGATGGGATAAATCAAATAGGTAATATAATTTACAAACTGAAATACCAAAGACTCTTAGAAAAGTTTCAACAAGACTTTTACATCACTGTTCCCTAGAAGAGTCACCATTTTGTTGGTTCCTGAAAGGGTTTACACTAAAAAATAGAAACCAAGTTGATCCTTCAGTTTTTTATGGAGAAGATAACTCCAATTATCAAAAATCTCAAAGAATTGGATCAACTAACAAGGATCTAACAAACCCTTATGCACTTTGCGCTCTATTAAACCTAGGAGGGTCATCCCTTAATGCCTTTATAAACTTAGTTTCAGACCTATAAATGACATTAAAATAAAGCAGATAATCTCATATAAAAATCAATAGAAATAGGAGAATTTTGAAGAATGGCTAATTCTCCATTGATTCTCAACTGCATTGGAGAATAAGATGGCAGTAACATAAAACATACATAAAAGTAAAATATTTTCATGATTTAACAATTCTATAGAAAGAATAATGTGAATTTTGAACACCAAACTAACTGTAAAACCAATGAAAGCTATAACTAGTGCCTTATTCCATTGGGGAGTTGAATTCATAAGAAATAAAACTACATATGACATAATTTCTCTAATAGCATTAAATCTAAGAAATTATTTCCTTACAATATTTCTCAATAATAACCCTAACCAAAACTACTTATTAGAATTTTGGCACAAGTTCTACAAATTTGTAACTCTATCCAAGCATTTCATTAACCCCTTAGATCAAAGCATGAACAAAAAAATTACATACATGACAACAATGCACTAAATGAGATAAATCATTGATTCATTTGATTTAAAACATGATAGAATTGTACAATGGAGAGAATTGAATCAGAATTATATTTCTATTAAACTCCCTTTCTATCTTTGACATACAACAACTCTACAACTCATTCACTCAAAACCTACATAAAACTTGACATTGACTCCTCAATATTTCTTTATAAATAATTGTACAATATTACCCACATTTACCTAGACTCTTACTACTAGAACCATATAGAAGTTGGAACCATTACAAATGAGAAGAGAAAGAGAATAAGAAGAAGAGAAGGGAGCCCTAAAATCAATTTGAAATTGACACCTGAAACCTTCATCTTCCATTGATTTGCATATATTCCTCCTCTTTGTCTCTATTTGAAAATCATGTGCATGCTTTCACCCTACTTATAAAAAAATAATTACTACCCCCACTTTCACTTTCTCAGTAAAAAACATTACCTCTTGGTAAAAATCCATTTATTGGAAGCTAAAACAAACAAACATTTTGACCCTGCAAATCAATAAATGAGCATGGGGATGCACTAACATCATGATCACCAAGCCAAATAAGTCATTTGACATTAAATAAATTCAGTCATGTTTCCATTTTAGGCCATAAATAGTCAAATCAAGCCTCTAGAAAAACTATCAAGATGGGATAACACGATAGGTTAACCCACCCCCAACACTTGTAAGAAACATCACCATGCATTGAAAGAGACCCATGCCACCAATAAAAAAATTTGAGACTTGGATGCAAATCTCTGAATTGGAATGGACAACCCAAATGTGATGCAAAGTCTCTCAATGAAAGATTAAAACACCACCATCCATAGAGAAAATCCTTTAAATTGGATGGATGGTCCAATTTCGTAGCTAACAACAAAAGGAACCATGAAATGGAGATATTTTTCCATTTGGAAAGCTACCATTTATCCCCTATGAAATTGCAAAATGGGATAACACAACATGTTAACCCCTTTCACATGGTATTAATCTGTTGACCCTTGCCATCCTTTGTTCTATCATACTACTCCTTGAAGAGAATCAAGACATGGTGGGGCAAACCATGACTATTGATGCAAAATTAAGATGCATGAGTTTTTAAAATTGGGAAAATGATGGCCCACATCACTAGACAAAATGGAGCCATATTTTCTACCACTATTTGTTAGAAGGTTTCATATGCCACCTACTACATATATTTAGGTAATTCATGATTATCAATTTTTTATTTCCATATACCTCCTTCAATACACTTAACATATCATAATGTCATGCATTCCTTTTGATGTGTCAATTTGAGATTGAAATCTTGGAACTATGCATTGGCCTTATGAAAATTGTACCATTTTTCTATTGACATGACCTCCACATCCTCTAGAATCATGTCAACTATCACCTTTGTAACATCATTTACCATGTTATTGCCCTCTTAGTTTACATGGGTTACAATGAAATTACTAAGTCATTTAATATCTCCTTTCACAATTTCAAGCCCATTCATATTGCATTAATTTTTGAATCCCCTTCTAAATTATTCCATCATATTTTAGTTTTTCCCTATAATCATCCTCAAGAGGGTAGCCCAGAATTCTACTTTATTGTTTGCAGCCCCCCTTTCTATTTTCTTGTAATCAAAGGAACCTTATCTTTTTCATTTCTAACCACATAGTCTACCCCAACCAACCCCAAATCTCCCCAACCTATCCCATCAAAATTGATCTTGATACAATTTGACTTTGGCAAATTCCATTTTGCATTCTTCTTAAAACCCTTAGACAAATTAACTTGACTAACCCCATAAATGAGGGGATGTTGTAAAAATTTACAATTATTTTTTAAACTCAATATTTATTTGGATTTGCAAATCAAAATGAAAATTAAATATGTTTTATTAAATATTATTTTGATATTTTAATGACTACTAGAAACCTTAACCCTTGTTTACATTGAATTTTAAAGATGACAATATTTTAAATTAATTATAAATAGAAGAGTGCAAAGAGTTATAATTTATTATGTCAATTATTATGTTGAAGGTGGCCCCTCATATACACAGAAGGCACATTGACCATATATCACTCTTCATGCAAAATTATGAAAGCCCAACAACTTTTCACATTGAAGGTAGTGTCATAATCTAACTTTTCTTATTCTACATGTGTGAGTCATCAAACATATTTCTTTGTCATGAAAAATAATATTTGTATTAATAAAAAGTTGCATCATCTAAAAAGAGAATTCAATTGTGTATATCCATTCAACCCAAAGCATAATTTATTTAAGCTTAATAATTCTATTAAAGCCTGACATCTTTTCACATTGAAAATAGTCTCATTTTCCTTTCTTATTCTAAATGTGTGAGTCATCAAGCATATGTCTAAGTAATGAAAATAATACTTTTATTATAAAAGTTTTTACTATCTAAAAAAAAATTCAATTGTTGTATATATTCAACCCTAAACATAATTTATTCAAACTAAATATTTCTATAATCAATATACATGAAAAAGATGGAGGAAAAAGGATATCCCATTAGACTGAAGACTAAAATTAGGAAGAAGATAGTATTTCTTTTGACTGAAAATGCCAATTAAGACCAAATGTCTCTTCATAAATCTTCATAATGAAATCCTTGACATCGATTGAAATCAAAGTGTTCAAAAGACTCTTAAAGATAATTTTCCAAATTCAATATTCCTTATGACTTGTAAATGAAAATAAAAAGCAAACATCTTTTCGAATTATATAATTTTTTTTTTACTTTTTTGTGATTATGAGAAAGCACAACATTTTTTAGATAAAATGATAATTATTTCAAAGTAACTAATAAAACCCAATTCATATATTGGCTTTTATATTAAAGATAACCCCTATTAAAGGTTAAAGCCCATCTTTCTTACATTGACATAATTTCTTATACATTGACATTTGATTTTAGTAAGAAATCATTCTTCCGACCAACGTTGGAGTTCTTTTATTAAAAAATTATACATTTTCATTTTTTTAATTTTTTAATTTTTTCATTATAAACTTTAGGAATTATGTGTCATTAATTCCTCTATGGACGGTGCTTTAGAATATACTATGATAAGAGCGGCACGTTGCAAACTAAAAATATGCAAAACATTTCACATTTCATGTTGAATGGACATTTTAAGATAAAAGTTGAGATGGACAAAACAATGGAATAGAGGTTTTCATTTTAATTTATTTAATTTTAAATGCTTTTTTAAATATTGTATCATTTTATATAAAGTAAAAAGTCTTTATTAATTAGTTATAGAATATTTCATGTATGTTAGATGAAAATTTATAATTTGTATATTTATATTTTTAAATAAAAATGTACGTAAAATAGGTTTTTAGATATCAAATTTCAAGATATTTGACATTCGTAAATAATAGCAATTGCACCTTGGTGTGAAATGGGTACGCCAAAGAGGTGTCGAAGCTCAACTAGGAAATCTTTTTGTCTATGTTCTAGATACATTTGTGTAGTACATGAGGTCAATAGGTAGACCATTTAGAAATTGATGCTATTTGTGAAATAAAATTATCAATGAAGAAGTGAACAGTTCGAACAAAATATCATTTAAATTTGGAGGATAATTAGGCTCGTGATATGTTTTTTATTTTTTTGTGTGTGAGAGAGAGATTAAAACATAAAATGTTTGCAACTACAATATTTGACATGCCATTCATAATTGTACTAATTGGTAAGCTAGATTTTATACCCTGAAAAAATTATTTAATTATTATTGCACCAAACTTTTAAATTATAAAATTATTATAGAGATAAATTAATTCTTACAAGTTGTAATGGTTATTTATAATTTTTTAAAAATAAATAAATAATTGAAATGAATTGCAAAGTTAGATATAATTTAAAAATAAAAATAAATTATATTAAAATTGTTCAACCTAAAATGTTAACTCTTATATTACAAGTTATAAGTGAAAACAAACTTGAAAACTTCTAAATAAAATGGAACCTATTAAAAACGTAAAAAAATGCTACCCCTTAGTAGTTTAGACCTAAGACTCAATTATGTTATTCTCAAACCTACTTCTAGGCGAGTTCCTAAATTTGGCTTAGAGAAAAACATGTAATATTGAACCCCCTCTTTCTAATTCAGATTTATTTATGTGTATAGTCAGACTTACTACAAAGTATTCATTATCCACTATGTCAAACATAAAATATTCAAAAGCTGATGCTAGGGCGTTATATAAAAGGACAACCCTAATCCACTTGAATCCATCAACTCATTGACTTGCCACTAAAGTATTACATAAGTAGCATTCCACCAACACATGAGATCATAAGGATAGTGATAAGTATTTTATGTTCTTACTTGGGTGTGTTCAAACTTGATCAACATCATTGAATATATCTAAGGGTGTAACATACAGGTAGGAATCATTAAGATGCCATTACAAATTAGGTTAAAAGTAAGCTCTCTCTTTGTACTGGTTTAAGCCTATATAATTGTAAACAAAAAATTGAGTACTTAAAGAGTTGTATGAATGTTGAATTTGCAAGTATTGGAATGTTATTGAACTTAATCCTAAATTATATTTTGGTGAAATTCTTGTGAAGACTTGTTTTGTATAATAATATTCTATTTGATTTCAAAAATTATTTGAGCAAGTTTTAGAGCTTGAAGTTTTTCTCTCTTTCCCACAAAAAATAGTGCAATGTGTTCTATTGTCTATGTTGTTGAGTAAGGCACTACTTTATTTTTTGTGATTGTTTTAAATCACATGTGAATTTTCGCTACATTTCCCCAAAGATTAGAATATGAAGTTGACTTTTCTACACCTTGCTTCATAACATATCCTTGGTTGTATCAACTACTAATATAGTAAACTCCTAAAGGATATTTATTGATATTACCCTTTTTAGATATGGGTGGGAATATTAAGATGCAAGGTTCAAATTACTCATTCAAAAATATTTATCTTGACATTTCAAAGGATTGATGATTTAATCAACATGTCTTTATCAAATTTCTAACTGATTATTAATATTTTTACATATATTAATCAAAAATAAAAAATGATAAATGATAAATAATATAAATCTTAATTTAAGAATAACCATATTATTATTCTATGATTTTGATATTATAATTAGTTATATTTTGTTGATTATAATTATATAATAATTATCACATTATATCACATATATAGCTTATAAAATAATTATAAATATATATCTTCTTAAATTTTATAAGTATATAATAATTTATATCTTCTTTCTATTTGCTTTCTTTTAGATTAATTTCATAAGAAGACATAAACAAGTAAAATAAATATTAATTTTAAGTCTAAAATAAAAATTTAAATAGAATAAATTAAATATAAAATCACAATATTAAGAAAAATAATAACTTAAAAATATATGAATAATAATAAGTTTTCAAATTGGTTAAATTAAGAAATAACTATAAAAGAATATGTAATTATTAAAAACTTATGAATATTATTGACATGTATAATTTTTAAAAGATTAAATATAAATATTATAAAATTATCATATATATACTATAATTAATAATTATTAAATTAAATAAGAAATAAAAACTTAAAAACAAAACAAAACATATAATTTATTATTTATATATTATATTTATTGTATATTAAGAATAATAATTTTGATATTTCTTAAAAAACTATAAATAACAAATACTAAATTTAAAAATATAAATAATAATTAAATAACTAAATATAAATTTTATCTATTATTTAGATATAATTTAAATAAATCTAGAAACCAAAACATAAAATACATTTAATACGAATAACATACGGACAAAAGAGAAAAGCATGGATCCCACACGCTAGAAATAACAATGAATTCAATGACGAAAAGAAAAAGAAAACAAAAGAATTTGATGTTTCATTATTAAAATTCTATCTAAACATCGATCTAGTTCTTCTAGGAATTTCCTAAAGTCATTTTAGATGTGTACACAAACTACTAGCACAAAATTACCTCAGGCGATAAAATATAATAAACCCAGCACAACCCAAATACAAAATAACAATTTTAATTTTAATTTATTTAATTTTAACAATAATAGAAAGGGGGTACCGGGGTTACATGGTTGCCAGGGAGGATCCCAGAATATCGAATATGTGATGACACTCACCTAGAGGGTATGCTAGAAACCTAACCCTTGTGATTAGTAATGTGATATCTTGTAATGTTTTGTATTTGTTTTCAAGTGAGGGTTTGTGAAACCTTAGAATACTTAGGGCCTTGTGAGTATCTTGGTTCTATCTCCTAGCACGGGGGGTGGAACTTCACCAGTTTCACATGGTTGGGTGGCAAAAATCTTTTGAGGTCCTATTTGTGGTTCGTGACTTAGATGTGTTCAATTCTATGCATTAATGAGGACCTTTCTATTATCATTGTTATTGAAAAGAAAGATGTAAAGATATGTTGTAATGCCTTCAAGCCATTTTTGTACTTACTATTGTAATGATATTCATTATCAGAAAAATGTAATTGAAAAGAAAACCAATGTAATTGGGAGGGATAGTTATAGGGTTTATTTTAAGGGATATTATTTGAAAGATCAAAGTTGAAATGTAAAGTGTAAATGATGAATTATTCTCTCTATCTCTCCTATGTTGAAATAAAAGGAAATTTTTGTTATGCTAAGGTTAAAATGTAATCTGTAAGAATAGCTATTTCAATGTGTAGGAAAGAGAAATGAAATTGATATATAATTTTAAATGAAATTTTATTTTCTTACCCTACCTCTTAAGTTATGAAATGTGAAAGTAAAGAAAAGAAATGAAATACAATTTGGATAAGTAATGTAAATATGTTAGTAAATGAATTCATTAAGGGAACCTTAAGGAATATAAATGTGAATGTATTAATGATGTAATGTTAGAAAAAAATTGTTAGTTGCAATTTTTGGTCATAAGATCTAATTCCTTATGGGTTACATCATCTACCACATTGTTTCCCTCTTGGTTTACATGGGTTACAATGAAATTACTAAGTCATTTAATATCTCCTTTCACAATTTCAAGCCCATTCATATTGCATTAATTTTTTAATCCCCTTCTAAATTATTCCATCATATTTTAGTTTTTTCCTACAATGATCCTCAAAAAGTTAGCCTAGAATTCTACTTTATTGTTCATATTCCCCCTTTCTATTTTCTTGTAATCAAAGGAACCTTATCTTTTGTATTTATAACCACATAGTCTACCCTAGCCAAACCCAAATTTCCCCAACATGTCCCATCAAAATTGATCTTGATCCAATTTTCCTCTGGAAGATTCCATTTTGTATTCTTCTTAAAATCCTTAGACAAATTAACTTGACCAACCCCATAAATGAGGGGATGTTGTAAAAATTTACAATTATTTTTCAAACTCAATATTTTTTTGGATTTGCAAACCAAAATGAATAGTAAATATCTTTTATAGATATTATTTTGACATTTTAATGACTACTAGAAACCTTAACCCTTGTTTACATTGAATTTTAAAGATGACCATATTTTAAATTAATTATAAATAGAAGAGTTCAAAGAGTTATACTTTATTATTAATATATCAATTCTTATGTTGAAGGTGGCCCCTAATATACACAAAAGGAACATTGACCATGTATCACTCTTCATGGAAAATTATTAAATCCCAACAACTTTTCACATTGAAGGTAGTCTCATAATCTAACTTTCTTATTCTACATGTGTGAGTCATCAAACATATCCCTTTGTCATGAAAATAACATTTTTATTAATAAAAAGTTGCACCATCTAAAAAGAGAATTCAATTATGTATATTCATTCAACCCAAAGCATAATTTATTTAAGCTTAATAATTCTATTAAAGCCCAACATCTTTTCACATTGAAAATAGTCTCATTTTCCTTTCTTATTCTAAATGTGTCAGTCATCAAGCATATGTCTTTGTAATGAAAATAATATTTTTATTATAGAAGTGTTTACTATCTAGAAAGAAAATTCAATTGTTGTATATATTCAACCCTAAATAGAATTTATTCAAACTAAATGTTTATATGATTAATATACATGAAAATGATGAAAGAAAAAGGAATATATCATTAGAGTGAAGCCTAAAATTAGGAAGAAGGTAGTATTTATTTTGACTGGAAATGCAAATTAAGACTAAATGTCTCTTACTAAATCTTCACAATGAAATCCTTGATATGGATTGAAATCAAAGTGTTCAAAAGACTCTTAAAGATCATTTTCCAAATTCAATATTCCTTATGACTTGTAAATTAAAATAAAAAGTAAACATCTTTTCAAATTATATATAATTATTTTTTTTACTTTTTTGTGATCATTAGAAAGCACAACATTTTTCAAATTAAAATGATAAGTATTTCAAAATAACTAAAAAAAAAATCAATTCATATATTGGCTTTCATATTAAAGATAACCCCTATTAAATATTAAAGCCCATATTTCTTACATTGACATTATTTCTTATGTTGACATTTGATTTTACTAAGTAATCATTCTTTCCGACCAACGTTGGAGTTATTTTATTTAAAAAATTAAACATTTTCATTTTTAATTTTTTTTTATTTTTATCATTATAAACTTTAGGAATTATGTGTCGTTAATTCCTTTATGGGCGATGGTTTAGAATATGCACCGATAAAAGCAGCACATTACAAACTAAATATATACAAAACCTTTCACATTTCACATTGAACAGACATTTTAAGATAAAAGTTGAGATGGACAAAATAATGGAATAGAGATTTTCATTTTAATTTATTTAATTTTAAATGCTTTTAAATATTGTATCATTTTATATAAAGTAAAAAGTCTTTATTAATATTTCATGCATGTTAGATGAAAAAATTATAATTAGTATATTTATATTTTTAAATAAAAATCTATGTAAAATTTCATATATCAAATTTCAAGATATCTAACATTCATAAATACTTGCAATTGCACCTTGGTGTGCAATGGGTACGCCGAAGAGGTGTGGAAGGTCAACTAGGAAATATTTTGGTCAATAGGTAGACCATTTAGAAATTGATGCTATTTGTGAAATAAAATTATGAATGAAGAAGTGAACATTTCAAACCAAATATCATTTAAATTTGGAGGATAATTAGGCTCGTGATATGTTTTTTTAATTTTTTTGTGTGAGATAGAGATTAAAACATAAAATGTTTGAAGCTACAATATTTGACATGACATTCATAATTGTACTAATTGGTAAGCTAGATTTTGTACCCTTAAAAAATTATTTAATTATTATTGTACCAAACTTTTAAATTATAAAATTATTATAGAGATAAATTAAATCTTACAAGTTGTAATTGTTATTTATAATTTGTTAAAAATAAATAAATAATTGAAATGAATTGATTGGGATGAGCTTAGACTCAAGTTTAACATTCTCCTATCTCAAAAAAACCTATAATATGATTGTTAAAGCCTGCAAGGACATTCCTTCTACTTGCCATGTTGACTCCAATAGATTTTTGAATATTAAGTGGCCAGATGGAACCATTATAACCAAACTTAAAGATAAGAACATTTACAATGTTATTGATTATAATGAGTCCATCATCAGCCATGTCAATAATGTGTGGTACTCTAATCTTGATGTTTTGTCTTGGAAGAAATACTTTGAAAAGATGTGGAAAATTCAGATTGATCCTAAGATTAAATGTTTTAAATGGCTATTAATTCTTGATAGAATCCCCATTAGAAAGGACTTTTCTGAAATTCATTATTGTAATATGTGTAGACTTCCTGAAACTGGTAGACATATCTTTTTTTATTGGAGTTTTTCTAAAGAGATCTGGCTCATGTTTGGTATTTATTTTCCTACTAAGTTTAATAGTTTTGAAATCATTATCGATCATACTGATGGGATTAAGAAGGATACTAATTTATTTTGGAACATTCTTTCTTCTAACATTCTATGGAAGATATGGAAATGCAGGAATGAGGAAAGGTTTCAAAACAATCCTAGGGTTCTCACTGAGTCTTTTCAAAATCTCACACATTTTAAAATCTTCTTGCAGGTTCATATCACTATGATGGTAGATAAAGACAAGTTTAAAAGACTTCTCAAGATGGGATACGCCACTTTATTCTCCACTGAGCTTAAGGATGGTCACTTATGGAGGAGGCATATGGACAATTTCCAGCTAGTTGAACAAACAATTAGGCAGCTGAATGAGGAAGTTAGAAGAACTAATAAGGACGCCGCTGATAACATGATCCTCTTGCTTGATCTGATTCAGAACAAGAAAAATATTATCTAGATGGAGAGAAACATGGGATGGATAGCTTGGGTTGATGCTCATGATGACTTGCTTCATTAGTCTTTCTCCTATTTTTTAGTTTTGATATATTGATACTTTGTCTCTTTGATACTCTCGTGGTGAGGCTTCGCCTCTAAATTTTGTACTTCTTGGTGAAACTCTTGTATTTTGATCTCCTTATGGTTAATACAAAAAAAAAATTAAATATAATTTAAAAATAAAAATAAATTATATTAAAATTGTTCAACCTAAAATGTTAACTCTTATATTACAAGTTATAAGTGAAAACAAACTTGAAAACTTCTAAATAAAATGGAACCTATTAAAAAGGTTAAAAATGCTATCCCTTAGTAGTTTAGACCTACTTGACTCAATTATGTTATTCTCAAACCTAGTTCTAGGCGAGCTCCTAAATTTGGCTTAGACAAAAACATGCAATAGTGAACCCCCTCTTTCTAATTCAAATTTATTTATGTGTATCTAGTCAAACTTACTACAAATTAGTCATTATCTACTATGTCAAACATAAAATATTCAAAATTTGATGCTAGGGCATTATATAAAAGGACAACCCTAATCCACTTGAATCCATCAACTCGTTGACTTTCCACTAGAGTATTACATAAGTAGCATTCCACCAACACATGAGATCATAAGGATAGTGATAAGTATTTTATGTTCTTACTTGGGTGTGTTCAAACTTGATCAACATCATTGAATATATCTAAGGGTGTAACATACAGGTAGGAATCATTAAGGTGGCATTACAAATTAGATCAAAAGTAAGCACTCTCTTTGTACTGGTTTAAGCCTATATAATTGTAAACAACAAATTGAGTACTTAAAGAGTTGTATGAATGTTGAATTTGCAATTATTGGAATGTTATTGAACTTAATCCTAAATTATATTTTGGTGAAATTCTTGTGAAGACTTGTTTTGTATAATAATATTATATTTTATTTCAAAAATTATTTGAGCAAGTTTTAGAGGTTGAAGTTTTTCTCTCTTTCCCACAAAACAATGGTGTAATGTGTTCAATTGTCTATGTTGTTAAGGCATTACTCTATTTTTTTGTAATTGTTTTAATCACATGTGAATTTTCGCTACATTTCTCCAAAGATTAGAATATGAAGTTGACTTTTCTACACCTTGCTTCATAACATATCCTTGGTTGTATCAACTACTAATGTAATAAACTCCTAAAGGATATTTATTGACATTACCCTTTTTAGATATGGGTGGGAATATTAAGATGCAAGGTTCAAATTACTTATTCAAAAATATTTATCTTGACATTTCAAAGGATTGATGATTTAATCAACATGTCTTTATCAAATTTCTAATTGATTATTATTATTTTTACATATATTAATCATAAATGATAAATGATAAATAATATAAATCTTAATTTAAGAATAACCATATTATTATTCTATGATTTTGATATTATAATTAGTTATATTTTAGTGATTATAATTATATAATAATTATCACATTATATCACATATATAGCTTATAAAATAATTATAAAATATATATATATATATATTTTAAAATTTATAAGTATATAATAATTTATATATTCTTTCTATTTACTTTCTTTTAGATTAATTTCATAAGAAGACATAAACAAGTAAAATAAATATTAATATTAAATTTAAAATAAAAATTTAAATAGAATAAATTCAATGTAAAATCACAATGTTAAGAAAAATAATAACTTAAAAATATATGAATAATAAAAAGTTTTCAAAATTGGTTAAATTAAGAAACAACTATAAAAGAATATGTAATTATTAAAAATTTATGAATATTATTCACGTGTATAATTTTTAAAAGATTAAATAAAAATATCATATATATACTATAATTAATAATTATTAAAATAAATAAGAAATAAAAATTTAAAAACAAGACAAAACATATGATTTATTGTTTATATATTATATTTATTGTATATTAAGAACAATAATTTTAATATTTCTAAAAAAACTATAAATAATAAACAATAATTTTAAAAATATAAATAATAAATAAATAACTAAATATAAATTATATCTATTATTTAGATATAATTTAAATAAATCTAGAAACCAAAACATACAATACATAAACTCAGAAGCTAGAAAAAAAGAAGAATGGACCACAATTATGCGAAAAGGCAGGAATGCCTTAGGCTCTAAAATTGCACATGTTGCTTCTACAACAATGTCACCTCCAAAACCTTCGGTTGGAGATCTTCCTCCTTCCACCGAAGTGCCACTAGTTGTGCCACCTATTTCACACCTTATTATTTAGGGGAAAAATTCAGCTGTGAGGCCTACCACTTCAAAGGTGGTGCTCATGCCGCAAGTTGTTTATTCAGGTTCCTCCCATTCTTTGGATCAGTCTCGCAGTCTTGATGGACAAACGGATGACCTACAAAAATGGTGGTTTATCTCCTTTGGAGATTTACTTCCCAGCTTTGGCTCTGTACCATCTTTCTTGCAGAATAGTTTCTCCTCTCTTGGGGACGAGGAAACCATGCAAGAGTTTTTATGAATTTTATGTCCTGGAATGTGTGAGGTCTAACTGAACTCTCCAGAAAGTACTATGTTCGTGATACCTACCATAGACTTCACAGTCTGGATGTTCTATGTTTGTAGGAAGTGAAAATTTTTGGTTTCTTGCTTAATCCTACCTGTCACATCATTTGGCCAGACGACATTGTTTTTTCCTCTCAGCATGAGGCTAGTAAAGGTGGTGTCATTACTATTTTGTCACCTCGCCTTCATTCTTCTATTATTGCTCATGGATCTAATTCAATGCAGCATCTCACTTGGATTTTTTTGTCTTTTCACAACCATTCTTTTGGTATCATTAATGTTTATGCTCCCAATGATGGTGTGGAAAGATCTCATCTTTGGTGCTGGCTGGCAGACAATTTGCCTCCTACTACTTGGGTTATGTGTGGGGACTTTAATATGGTTGAGCTAGCCTCTAACAAGGAAGGGATTTTTCCTTTTTGATGGATAGCTGGGGAGAGAGAAGCTTGGTACCATATGCGCAATAAATTGGGGCTTTTTTATCCCAATGCTAACTGCCGCCAACAGGGTGGGGTTTGGCATACTTGGTCTAATTTCAAACCTAGTTCTGACAACATATTTAAGAGATTAGATCATGCTATGATAATTGCTTAATCTTTTTTTTTTTTCTAAAGATTGAGGCATACCTCTACTCCTCTGATAGATGTGACCTTGTCAGATCACTTCCCCATTTATTTTTTCATCACTTGGGATTCTTCTACCAAGGGGGCTGCTCATATGCAATTTTTCCTCAACACATCAATGCTGACGCATGCTTCCACTATTGTTCACATTATTCAAGTTTGCAATCTTGAGCCTCGGCCCCACAGTCATCTTGGTTGGATTCAATGGTGGAATGATGCCATCACCCGTACTACGAGATTTTTCCACATTTACGGTCGTTAATTAGCCTATTACAGGAAGCATGCTTATGAAGCTAACACTAAGGCTCTTCACAATGCTTTTGTGTCATGCCCCTGACAGTTCCAAGTTTTATTTTCTATGTTATGTTAAGTTAGATTTCTTTGAGTTCGAACTCTGACTACGTTCTTTTGAACTTTGTTATTTATTAATTATGTTATCTCTGTTATTCTGCCAGACATTCAGGGAATTAGGTTTATTTCTGTCACTTGATGAGTCCTATTCTGATGACAGAATTGGATTAGACCGAATTTTGAACATTGGTTTGATTATGAAATAAGGACAAACTATAGGGTTAGTTAAATTGTCTGATTATTGACTCATTATTTTGGAATCCTTAGTAATATGTTAGACGTAATTAGAAATGGTTACATTATTATTGTTAACTGTATCTTGATGTGTATAGATAGTATTTAGAGTACTATTGTTATTTAAACGTTAATCAAATTCTGAATTCAAAATTAATGAATTAGAAATATATGTATTTTTATACATATAACTATGAGTGAATGTTTTAGTAATAATGTGGTATTCATTTACTAAAACTATGTGAATTAACTAAGTTAGTATATCCTATGGTGTATGTTAGTAGGAGGTTAGTGTGTTTTAGTGTTAGTTAATTGACATTGAAATGCACTATTATCTTAGATGATTATGTTAGTTAATGACTAGTGTTATTGGCAAAGACATGTATTAACCTATCCCTAAGTCTTCATATTATTAACTGGCTCGAAGACATGACTCACGGCAGGGATTTAATGCACTTGTATTGCTTTGAGGTATTAGTGGGGTTTAAGCTATTTTTTGGGTTGTGGAAATGTACTATGTTGGACATTTGGCAGGTTTTGAGTTGTGTTCACTGCAAGGGATAAGTTTGCATTGAATGAACTTGTCGATGGCAATTCATTGTTGAGTTTGAAATCCGCCATTTGCTCTGGTTAAGGAATTGCAGTTTGTATATGACTCCATTTTTTTTTTACCATGTTATGCTGCGGCATTTTGGGTAAACAGTTGGTTATGGACCCATGTTACTGTTGTTTCCTTCTTGATAAGTGGCTTGGAATGAAAGGGGTTTTCACGGCAAAGATAAACCCTTCTGTTCATGGTCATTTAGGAAGTTGGAAGTTTTACACGGTTATCTCTGCATTTTGGGTTCTTTTGCACGGCATTTTTTTGGTAATCTGTGATAAGGGATCTTCGAGGTTGAGTTTGGGATTCATTGTGAAGCTCACCAGGTAGGGGCTAGCACTAGCATTCCAGTTCTGGATATCTTCTCCATATGAATACCAGGCAGGGGCATCTCTTACCTTATTCTCTGTTTCCATTTCTTGTTCTGCAAATGAAAATTAAGGGAATGTTGGTTAACACTGTTCGCTAGTTGATGTGTGTGAGGCTTTGTGTTTGTTTATTTTGTGAGTTCGGTTATATGAATCAATCTTTTCTTTCTTGGATAGATTAGAAAGAAATCTAGTTATATATGTTCTGAATAGTGGAGAAGCTTGGTAACAAAGCAACTGTTTAGTAAGTGTTTGGTTTTAAGGTGGTATATAACACTTGTTTTTGATATGCTGTTTCGAGCATAATGTAATAAGGGATATCTCTATTCAGAGTATGAAGTTGGTAATGTTTAGTTAAGTCTGTGTTGATCTTTGGAATATAGCTATGTAGATGTTGTATGGTTATATCCTTTTGTGTTTGGTGTCAATGTCTTCTTGCTTTGGACAAGTGTTAAGGGAGTTAGTCGGGTTTGGGTATCGGCATATTAATGGAGAATGAAACTAGCATGAGTGTTCTTGTTAAAACTTCTTTAGATTTTCATGCACTATGCTTGTTGTTAGGGTACTGTAGCATCATAATGAATACAGTTTGTATAGACTTGGTTTTAAGATGATATCAGGTTTCTCTGTCATTGTTATAAACCGAAGTTGATATCGATGTTGTCTTTTAAGCTTAATTGTGAAAAGGGAATTAGTGGTATTTCTTAGGGTTTTAGATACCTATCATATTTTGTGTTAACACTTGCAACTTAAGTTTGGATTAAGGTATTTCTTTTGGGAGAACTCCTTTAGTTTTCTGGTGTCGTTGTTTGGATTAAAAAGTGTGTGTCACTGTATGTATCAGTCGATAGAGGAATGTGGATGTCTTGGTTATGTCAAACTTGTTTGCGAGCTTTAAGATCTTTAGTAATTAACACCAGTATGTATTACAATTGATACAACATTAGGAAATGTAAGGGATTTATGGGAAAAATCAATTCCAATCTTGTAAAGACAGTAAGGAAAAGAAAAGAAACACTTTGGTAATTTGATTAAGAGATAGAAGTCGGTCATTTTTCTATCATTATTTTATGTATTCGGAAGATTAGTAGTATAATAAGGTAGTTGTTTTCTATGACAGCACTATGAAGATTAGTGTGGTTTTCTATTGCATATTCATGGACTTAAACTATTAATTACAGTTTATGCAATTAGATATATAATAAATGATATAATTGTCATTCTAAACTATTAATTACAAGCTTATATGATTACATAAACATATATATATACCTGTTGGGATATGTATATGTATACACAGCCCTGGTGTATACATATACATATGCCAACATGTATATAATAGACACTATGACTATCAAACTAAACTATTAATTACAAGCTTATATAATTATGTATTCGTATATACATATACCTGCTAGGATATGTATATGTATACACAAGCCGTGGTGTATACATATACATACTCCAACATGTATATAAATGGTATAAACGTGTAATTAATAGAGCAGGGTGTATGGCCATTTAGTTTAATAATTCAGTTATGATAAACTAGTATGTTTGAGTGATGGGTGTTGTGTTGATTCAGTTGATGTATGATTATGTTCATTCTTTTCTATTCAATAGAAACATGGATTTGATATGGATATTTTATTGTACAGTTACAGTTTTAATGTTAAGTTAATATGGAGATTATTTTGTTTGGTTTTGTGATGAAGAAAGAGTTGTGATCTTTTCATCTTACGTGAAACATCATATTTATGAATGTATGTTAAGAAATATGGTAATATGGTTTTATAATGGTTTTCTGTTTGCTGTTTCAATTTTGTAAATTGATACATTAGAAATAGATTGTTAGTGAAATTGTGTTATGTAGTTCATTTCACTACTTCCATTGATTGCTAGATCAAGTGTTTTGAGATAATGCAAGAATGATCCGTAGATTGGGGGCTGACACTAGTCTAGTACCTTGTGATGATAGAATTTTTGTCAGTTGTGACTGACACTAGTCTATATCCTTATGGGAAAGAATTTATGTCAGTTGTTTAATTAAGTGATAATTATAAATTCAAGGGTTATGGGTTTCAATTAACAAAGATAAAACATTATGGTTTCATCAGACATAATGGATTACTACGAGGTTCCTTACGGATACATAGCGTAGGTCCTTATGTGGACACCCATGAGCTATTGGATCATTACTTGTCATTTTCTTTGCGAGTTTATTTCTGTTAGAAGGAAATTTAGTGCTTGATGATTTTGGTGTAAAAGAATGGAAATTATGTTATTTAGTTCTCAATTACATCTATATCTAAATCTGCATAAATGTTATTTTGTACTGACTTTTATGATTGCAGATATTTGGAGATGATTCATTTTCTTTATCATTGTGACTGAGCCTTGTTTTCTGTTTGCGTTTGTGTTCATTTTGGTTTTCAGGTTTTAGATGGATAAATCAATGAATATGGGACAGTGGATAGCAGTTGTTAAGTTTTATGGGAAACAGATCATTTCATGGTTATTAGTTATCAAATCTATTCGTAGAATGTAATGGTTTTTGGAAAGAAGGATAATTTTGTTTGAGACTTAATCTTTGAATAAAGAGTATTATTATTACTCTGATGTAAATCGATTGTAAACTATAAAGCTCTTAGAAGCGGTTGTTATGATTATAAGTTTCAAATTGTTCTTTTAAGAAAAAAAATTTTATTACTGTGGTTTTATGTGTTTTTATTTATGATGGTTTCTTCTTTAGTATCATCTTTTATCTTTTAGTATAGATGAGGTGTTACATTCTGATGCACTTGCGTTGAATCCCTTTGATTCTGAGCTTCAGCTTAAGTTGGCCCAACTTCAATATGAGAAGCAAATTGTAGATGCCTATGCTACACATGGAGCTCAAATCAAAGCTCACCTCCACTGGTTGGAGGTGGGTGATAAGCCTCTAAAGATTTTTTTCATGCCCTCAAAGCCCAACATACCAATGTCGGTATTCAAAAAATCAAACAAGGATCTAAAACCCTTACTGAGCTCCCTGCCATTCTCTAGGATTTTGTTCAACATTATGAAAAAGTGTTTGCTTCACAGGGTAATTCTGTTGCATGAGATGAGGCTCTTAAGGCTTGTATTACTATTACTCCAAACCATGTAGTGGTTGAGCAACGGGCCTTTTGTGAGAAACTTCTTACCATCAATGATCTCAAAGAAGCAGCTTTCTCTATGACTGATGATAAATCTCTTGGATGTGATGGCTTCCCCTGTGAATTCTACAAGCACTTATGGGATGCTATAGGTCCTGACCTGCATAATATTTATCTTGAGCCCTGTCATAATAAAAGTTTGGGTGCTTTAATTAATAAAGGGAATATCAAATTCATACCTAAGTCTGGCGACCCCAAGGATATCT
Source organism: Chamaecyparis obtusa (assembly GCA_027943335.1). Lineage (NCBI taxonomy): Eukaryota > Viridiplantae > Streptophyta > Pinopsida > Cupressales > Cupressaceae > Chamaecyparis > Chamaecyparis obtusa. The sequence goes on along the minus strand of BSBK01004232.1, from coordinate 230,154 downwards.
GCAATTGGAGGCCCATCACCTTGTTGAATGTCTCCTACAAGATAATTGCTAAGGCTTTATCTCTCAATATCAAACATCTCCTTCCTCTTATTGTTCACCCTGAGAAAAATGGCTTTATTAAATCTGGGTATATCCTTGACAACATTATTGTTGTCTGGCAAGGGATGGAATGGGCTCGCTAGTCTAAGTAGGCCACTTTATTCATCAAAATTGATTTTTCTAAAGCCTATGACTGCATTGAATGGCCTTTTATTCTTGCCATGCTCCAAGCTCTTGGATTTGGTCCTCATTTCTCATAGTCTGTGGAAATGCTTTTTGGTGATGTCTTTGCATGCATTACTATCAGTGAGTCTCAATCTAATACTTTGGGCTTTTTAGATCCATCTAGCAAGGTTGTCCACTGGCTGCTGCATTATATGTGCTTGTTGCTAAAGGCTTTGGGTATTTTCTTTCCAATTATGTTTCTTCTAGTTTGGTGCAGGGCATTTCCCTTCCTGAGTCCTCTTCCTAGCTTATTAATGGTCACTTTACTGATGACTCATTTCTCTATCTTATTGAGGATGAGGAGAATATCTCTAATGCCTTATAGTGCCTGGACACTTTTTGTCAAGCCTCTGGATCTGCTATCCAATGGCATAAGACCCTTTGTTTCAGACAGTCTTTCCTTCCAGCCCCTCCCTGGCTTGCCAAGTTTGACTAGAAATGGGTCCAATATGGAGAATTTTTCCACTTCATGGGTATTCCCTTTGCCTTCCATGGATCCTCTGTGCACTTATGGAATGTTGTGATTGCCAAGATTGAGAAAAAGTTGTAATAACTAATTTGCAAGCCTCTCTACCTTGCTAGGAAATTTCAAATTTGTTCCAAGGCTCTGACTACTACTCATGTCTACTACTCTTCTTGTTGGGTTCCTTCTAAAGCTTCGTATCTCAAGTTGGATCAAAACCTCAAAGACTTTCTCTGGTCCTCTGGAGCTGATAGCCATGGGTTCCACATGGTTTCCTGGGAGTACTGCTACCTTCCTCAAGATTCTGGAGGCCTTGGCCTTCTCTCCACCCAGAAGCAAGGTCATACTCTCTATGCTAAGTGGATTATTCATACTCTCACTGGGGATGAATTCTAGAAGATCCTTGTCAGAAACTACATCTCTTCAGGATTACCTATTCACAGGCCAGCTTGGAAGGGAATTTGTCTTCAGACCTTGCTCACTATGAAAGAACCTATTTAGATTCAGGGTACTTTCATCATCAAGAGCATTTGGAAAGCCTAGGAAGCTATTAAGCCTTGGCTTCATTGGGATCATGATGAATTTTGCAAAGGGCTTTCTTTCAATCAAAAGAGCCTCTGGTGGTCCCCGTTATTTTCTATTCAAGGCATCCCTCTGGCTAAGACTCAAGGGGCCAGTGCTCTGATTTTTTTTAAATGTGGCATTCGGACTCCCAAGGAACTCTTCTCAAGGGCCACTATGAGTCTCCACTCCTAGGAGGATATGCAGGTGCAATACCATTTGGCTCACTCAGATCATCATACTTTTGATATGTTGGTTTTTGCAATTTCTGCTAACATGCTTCATAAGCTTGGTGTACAAGCTATTCAGCCTTGGTGGAAGGATTGGAAATGGTATCCTGGCACTCCTTTTAGTAATTACAAGCCAAGGTTGGGCTATAGGTGGTTGTCTCCACATCTTCTTATGGTGGACACTCTTAATCAGAGATGGCATCTTCATTCTTCCACCTCTCACTAGAGCTCTCACTCTCAAACTATCTAGGCTGCCATTACGGAGCCCAAGATGCCTCTTTTTGCTTGCTGTTTACTTTTCCAAGGGCTTCTTATGGGATCTAGGTTCAAACATCTGGGTGTTCATGACCCTCTATGTCCTTTCTATGGTCACCTAGAGACTTTTTTGCACATCTTCTGGTTCTGTAGGAGAGCTCAATAGTATTAGTAGTGGATTCATGATTTTTTCAAACCCTTTAGGCCTGAGCCTTTTTCCTAGCATATGATTGTCTTAGGGGATTCTCCTAGGCTTCCATCTAAGTTTACCCAGATTTGGCATACTTTCAGGATGGAGATTTTGTTCACTTTGTGGAAAGATAGGAATGTTGTTATTTTTTCTCACAGCTTTCTTGATATGAATGTTTCTCTATATAACAAGGCTTGCATATGTAATAATGTTATGATGTAGATTCAGGTTCAAGCTAATAAAGTAGCTCTTGAGGTGGCTCACCTGCAAGAGCTTCTCAATCACTAGGGTAATGCTCCTTGCACTATTACTCAGGTTCCTCCAAAGGCCATTTCTGCTGAAGGTACTCCTCCTAGAGGCCACCATCATGGGTTCATCTCTTTGGCTCGCCACTCCCATACCCCACAGTTGTAAGCTCCCTACCACAACTCTCTTAGACATGGTGATGATGGTTGGTGGCACCTCTTAGCTTCTCTGCCTTGCCATACTTCTAGGTGGTCTCTAGCTTTGGCTCAGTCTACCCCTCCTAATGCTCTTGGTACCTATCATGGCTCTGATTGGTATCTTGCCACCTCCTCCAAGTTTTCTCGCTGGCTCTGGCCATTTCTCTACCCCAGCCATATGAGAAAGAGAAGAAAGAAGTAGAAGATGATGGTTGGTCACTTCCTGACCCTCCTATCAACCCCAATGATGTGTGGGGTTCTAATGATAAAGATCCTCCTCCTTATGGCACCACTCTTAGTTCTTAAAGACTTTATGCTTGTTTATTTTTATGAATAGTTGTTTGTTGTTTCTAGCTTTACCATGTGAACTTTGCGGACTGATTTCTATGTCCCCCAAACCCTTTTTTATGAATATGTAACTTTAATGTTTTCTTATTAGAGAAGGCACTATTCATCAAAAAAAAAAACATACAATATGTAATATCCCCGCCAGGGAACTCATAAGGAATCAGATCTATGACCTAAAATTACAACTAACAAATTTTTTTTTTAACATTCTAACATTACATCATTTGTTACATTCACAAGTACATTCCTTAAGGTTCCCTTAATGAATTCATTTACCGTTATCAAGAATTGAATTTTACTACTTAATCAAGTGAAGTTCATTTCCTTTTCTATTTGTTTACTCCTTAACCTTATCTATGCACAACTCAATTGCATTAACAATACATAAATAAGTTTTCCATTAAAAGACCTCACTATCCATTTTCTCTTAAGATCATAATAGAAGGAGTGTAAATTACTTAAACATAAATTGATAACCAACACAAACCATACAATGAATCTTTCTTTAACCATAAGTTTCCACAAATCATCATATATAACCTTGTATAAGTCTAGTTAAGAATTGAGCTTAAAACCTTGTTGGAATAATCATAAATTACTCACATTGAACTATACATTTAAGACGTCACATCTCATTACTACTTTAAATAACATACATGTTTCCTTTTCCCTTATTATTTCACCTAAAGATACCCTTGAACTCTTAGCATATCTTCTCACTAACCATATATCAAAATAAGTTTCCTTTCAAAGAAGTTTACATCCATAAATAATTGCATTACCATTACTTCCAATTTTCATTTAAAAAAATTCACAAGAGATATAAGGTAGGAATTACTCATTGATTTAACCATATTCAATCCCATTTTTACATTCATAATTCTACCCTTCCCCTATACATAACTTATTTCTTACAATTTCCTTTTACAAACATAATTATAGTTACTGCACATTGCTCGAACGTATATAGAAAGATAATTACATCAAGTTGTCCAAGGGCTTACAATACATCTCTACATCTTGATAAAAAAATATAGAGATACATGATACAATAACAAAATCTTCACCACTGAACAACTCAGAATCCAAGCCACGACACGAACTAGGAACCATTCCTCAAAAGAGATTTGCCACCCAACCATGTGAAACTAGTAAAGCTCCACCCCCCATGGTAGGAGATAGAACCAAGGTACTCTCAAGACCTTAAGGCAATCTAAGCATCAAAAACAAATAAATCCAAGACTCAAATAAAAGGAATAAGGCACATAAAAATATCATCATATTATAACACTGAGGTTAAGGTTCTAGGAGACCACCTAAGTGAGTGTCATCACACAACCTATGTATTGGGATCCACCCTAGCAACCATGTAACCCCGGTCCCCCCTTTATGACTAGGGATCCACCCTAGTAGTTATCCCTAGTTGTGGTACTCCAATCAGCTTTGTGTGGCCATTATTATGTTTTCTTTCATTATCTTTTGAATCCCCCCCTTCCCAGGTTAATTTTTTTTTAAAGGTTATCACTTTTTACAAACCCACCCATAGGATCATCTGGCAACCACTTTAGGGTTCAAACACTTATGGTGAGCCACTCACATAGGGTTCCTATTCCCTTACCCCATCACAATCACAAGAAAAACTTTCTAAGGCTCATTTATAGGTCTAAGAAACCCTCCCATGCACACAGGCCATAGAGATGAGTCCTAGCCTCATAAACTAAACTCAAGTCTATGCAAAGTGAAAAATCATCATAAGTAAACCATATAACCTCCACAAAACAAGTGAAGAATATACATAGGTGATACAAACTTCACACATCACAAATAAAATACATCATAAACACTTTCAAGAACTAGAATCAAAGCATAGAAAAGAATAGGAAAGTTTAGGAACATTTGGGGAACATTTAGGAGGCCTTAGTGTAGTCCTAGTCCATTGGACAACCCTAACCCTAATTCTGATCCCTAAAACACATCCTAAACCTTACTCAATCATCTAAATGCACCATATAACCCCAACAAAACAAGAAATGAACATATTTAAATTTTAGACAAAATTTCATATGCCAAAACACCATGCTCTACAAAATCTCACGTGCCTTAATTATAACTAAGTCTGATTTTTTCTAAAAATACTAAAATCTAGAAGTTGCATCTTAACTCCTATGAATCTAGAACCTATCTCAATCATCTCAAAAGGTACCTAATTTCTTTATACAAGTATAACTAAAATGTTATACTTGTATAAACCCTGAACCCTGTTTTCCTCAGTTTACACTAACCTACTTGGTCACCACTCACCTGCTCGGTCACCACTAACTTGCTCGGTCACCACTAACTTTCTTGATCATCACTTACTTGCTTAGTCAATAATAACTTGCTTAGTCAACACTAGCTTGCTCAGCCAACACTAACTGATTGCCATAAACTATAAAATACGACTATCAACTTTGACTTGTGGGTAAAACTGGGCATTATGGGGACTATGGTTGCCTAATCTGGGCATGACCCATTTGAGATCTCCCAATTTCCCTTCAAAAATGGCTCATCAATCCATCCTATCTATCTAACAAATCTATTCAGGATCTGGACAAAGAAAGGTGGTGCAAAAACATATATGGACCAGTAGGGTTGAAATGATAGTTCTAAATTCTGGAAGCATTCATAATACATTCATTAACAATATAATACACTATCCTACATGATCAAAACCACTTCTACCCTCCTAGGAAGATTTCACCATAGTGAACATACAAGCATTCATAAAAAATCACTTCCTGGAAACATATTTCAAATACATAAAAAAACAAAACATATATATAGTTCTCATTTTCAAACAAAAGTAAACAATCATATTCTCATCGAGTAACATATCATTCATATACATAATAATGCACATGGGAAGAATGGAGATTCATCCTAGTTAGACCCTACCTGGGGTCCTGCGGAGAATTGTCTTCCCTTGGTTGGAGACTCTCTACAAAATTTCCAGCCTTGAGTAGATATTCTCCTAAAAATATTCCTCTATCATTCAAACTTTAAACAATCCACACATGCTTCCCTTCCAAACTGAAGAACTCTCAAACTCACAGAAAAACTCTAATAAATTTTCCAGAGAAATCACTGCAAAAATCCTCCCAAATTTTTCCTAAAAAAACTCTCCCTTTTTTCTCCACACAAAAGAAGCAAATATTTATCATACAACTCTGTGGTTGGAGTAGTTTCTTTACGGGAAGCAACTTCTCCAACTTCCATAGTTGGTTGAATAATCGATAAATCATTCCTGTAAAAGACTTAATCAAGGTTTTAATAATTTTAACTAAAATAGTCTCAAAATAAAACCATAAGAAGAAAACTTTACAAATAACTTTCAAGAAAAACCATAGCACATATGGAAACCAACTAGCCTAACTCCTAGGAGGTCTCGAGTTCAACTCCCTCCTAGATAGCTAGTCTTTACTACAAGAGCATTTATTTTATTAATTATTATTATTAATATTATTTTCACTTTTTATTTAATACATTTATTGAATTCACTCACTTTATTTATTTATCATAAATAACATAGCATTACACAATTAATGAAAAACATATAATTATTATTATTATTTATATAAGCATGGATATATGCCTGTGCAACCACATATAGACATACCTATATAAAATAAAAAAAATATAACACATATAAAATAAATAAATATATATGTACATATACTTACAAGGATAAATCTAACTCACATCATAAATCATAGAACAACGTCAAATCATAAATCACAAGATCACATCACATACTGCATTCAAAACCCCCAACTAGGCCTAAACATAAATCTAAGTCCATGGATAACCTTGAGAGTAATCTTGGTAATATGTCCACACAATAACAATTTGAGGATTTTCAAGACACGCTGAGACTTGTGTAGCCAGGTGGAGTCAATGTCTGGTACCTGCATCGTGCAACACCAACTAACATGCATATATACATATATATAAATAGAGAATGGCAATAAGGAGGGAGAGTGTGACATCGTGTGGACCTCCTGTAGGAGTAACTATGACTACCTCCCCTCATCCTACACTCACACTAGATAATGACATCAATAAAGCATAATTGGAATAGCATGGTTGGTACTAGTATAATCTCTTTTCCATATTGTATAAAAGAATGCATCATGACATAGTCATGTGAATATAAATCATCTATTAACTTTCAAAAACCCATTTAACCATTAGGAATGTACTCAAAATGTCCCATTATCAAATCAAGATAAACAAATCATATAACCCTAAATGCATTAGTCATGTCTAGTCCCAAGTAACATTATAAGAGAAGGTAACACATCTAACCCTTAAGTGATTATAATCAATTAACCTAAGGTACAAATGAATAATAGTAATGAGAATTTCGAATAAAAGCATATAAGTCTATCAGGTGATCCTTTTAGCATTAAGCTCCTTAACTATTTCTTACACACAAGAAGATGTATAGGAACATACCTATGCAATTATAATTATTTCCCATATTAAAATATGAAGTTAGGGTGAGTTGTAAGCAGTTCGGTTTAAGAACCATCACAAGAAGAATCATTCTCACATATAGTCCTTCCTAATTTCAGGAGATCATAACCAAGACTTGATAGGGTTGGAGGGGAATTACACAATACATTTAATATTAATACCATATGGATAAAAGAGAAAAGCATGGATCCCGTGTGGAAGAAATAACATTGAATTCAATGATGAAAAGCAAAAGAAAATAATTTTTTTTGATGTTTCATTATTAAAATTCTATCTAAACATAGATCTAGTTCTTCTCGGAAGTTCCAAACATCATTTTAGACTTGTACACAAACCACTGGCACAAAATTACCTAAGGCAATAAAATATAATGAAACCAACACAACCCAAATACAAAATAACAAATTTTGTTTGACAAAATTTAGTGAAATCAACACAACCCCAAAATGAAAATTTTAGTTGCAAAATGTATTGGCAATACGTATATAAGAAATGCATACAAAATTATTGCAGGAGAATTTATCTCCAAATGGCTTAAAACAACAATATGTAACATAGTAGGAAGTTCCTGTTTGGAAGAAGCCGCATTGGATGGACAAGAAGAGCTCCTTGGTTCCAAGACACAAGCCACAACGATCTGATCATCGTGCTCCCTAACTTTTCTTTATCTATTTCTATTTCTATCATTTCATGTCCACAGTAGCATTATTTCTTACCATGAAGTACTGGCTAAAATTAGTCGATGCACAATAAAATAGCTATAAACAATACTTCTTTTCCCTTAAAGGTGTTTTATCCGAGCTTAAGTAACTAAGAATGATTATGTTCCTACCACATGTATCCCTATAGCTCATGTTTGTGGGCACTGGCTAAATGGCCAAAAATTTGCACCCAACCAGTGCCATGCCCATCCCATACATACATACTTATACTAGTGTCCTTTCATACTATGTTTGTCAATGTATGTCAGATGATTACAGAAATATGCTCTATTTTAGCTTTTACTTTATTTTTTAAAACATGCATACACCTAAGGTGTTGTCCTTATCATTGTGGTTGGATTAAATTTTTAGTTTATGTTTTAAAATGTATAATATGTAAATTTTTGGTTAGTTTGAAAATGTTTATTTTATATATTGTTTATTTTATACTTCTGAATTTAAAAGTGGATATATATATATATATATATATATATATATATATATATATATATATATATATATAAAACTATGCTTGCATATCTGAATATTCCTTTTACATTGAAGAGATCAACCCAACAAAAATATCCAAAATTTGGTTCCCTAAAGCTCTCAAAAACATTTGTCACAATAACCATCCTTTCAAGAAATGAGTGATCCAACAAAGCACAAGAAAGCCAAGTTACCAATTGCCCGTGTTTACCAAGAGAAGAAATTTACCAAACACAAACTCAATGATCATCAACCTACCATAACTTCCATCAAAGAGGAGAAAAAATATCAAGACAAACTCAAAAGAGTGACCTACAATGAAAAGAACATCTAGTTTGGAGCACATTTCCAGATAAACCATCATTTTGTTACCCTTGAAAGTGAAGACTAGTTGGCTTATTGCATATCACATCCTTTTGAATCCCATGAAACTATCTCAGCATCCTTACATCCTTGCATCATAGATAATCCTTTAGAAGCATTTGCATCATCCCATTAGATAGTCTCATTTAAATCAAAACCATCATTCTTAATCTAAAAATCCAAACAAAATTAAAAATCTAAAAACAAATCCAAATCCAAAAATCAATCCAACCCATCCAAACATCCACTTAGTGCCACATACTTTTGAGTTTCTCAAATCCTTATCCTAAATAAAAAAATTATCCTATAGCTCCACCCTTTGGCTAAGCATTGTCTAGGGTAACTAATACATGTCTTTGTAAGCCTTGTCATATTGATCTAAAGATTGGCTTGCACTGACAAGGATCCCGTCTTTTGAAGATCATAAGTCTATCTGAGGTTGACAATCCCATTTATTTGATCCTACTCCAAGAAGAAGCAACTCATTCCCATTTGGCACCAAGTAATCCTTAGCTCTTAGGACATCCCCATCATCCTAATCCAATTACAATCCAAGCATCCTTCAATCCATCCAAGATCATCCTAAGTCTTGCAGCTATCCTTAGTTATCCATAGGCGCATCCTATCCCCATCCTTAAATTCCTTTAGGAACATCTTACATTCATCCTCCACTGCATCCTCATTTCTTCATCCTAGGACTTTCATTTCATGCCTACCAAGACATGATCTAAGAAGAGAAATAATATGGAACCCAATCTTGCCACTAGTTCATCTTGTCCCAATGATCCTAACAACGTGATGGTAACATATGATCCACAATCATAAGTACAAATCAAGAATGTGTGGGAAGATCCAATAGAAACACCCACCATGAATTACATGGAAGAATTTATGAGTCATCCTAGACATGCATAAATGGTTAGTGTAATCATAGCTCCGAATCATCTTTTCATCTTGGAAAACTATGTATAGGAGGGTACTATTCTACCACAACTTCATCCCTTCAATCCAATAAAACCCATACATATCCTCACTGATGCTTATTCTGTTGTCATCTAAAAAATTGTCAACCCAAGCCAACAAGTATCCCAGGTGGCCTCACCTATCTCCCATCTCTTGCAATCTATCTCCAAAAACCCCATGGTGAAAACAATGACTCAATCCACTCCCTTCTCCATCATGGGGGAACCACCCCCACTAGAAACATCTCAAGCTTCCACTTAGGCACAAAGCTACACACAAGCATCACCTCCACCTCCCACAAAAGTCTCCACACAAGAAATACCCACAACATTTACAAGCCAAGAATCCACATCAATGCTATTCTTCCAGGAGGCAACACAAGCACCTCCCTCTACTGCTGAACAAAATTTCAACCAAGAATACCTACCAACCATCACCCAGCTAACTTCTACACAATTTTTAGTCCCACCTTTTATCACCAAGACACAAATACAGAAACCCACCTTCACAATAGGAATTTCCTTTTTGGAATTGCAAAACCAACCATCCACATCTCAAAATCCCACCATCACTCTTGTATTTCACACTACCTCCATGTCTCAACACGTTGCAAGGGTTGAATCTTCCTAGGCTTTTAATCAAGCATAAATGAATTCCCTAGGGATACAAACATAGTCCCACATCTATAATCTTGCAAGCATACAACATTTACACTACACAAAACAAACCCCACCAATAATTCAAAATACATCTCTTCCAACATTTACCAACTATCTATCCATGCTAGTAGCCATCTCTCAAACCACGTCACCACCACAAATGTAGGGGTCCTCTCATCTTGACAACTATCTCACACAAATGCCTCCCATTTCCCATGCCAAAGAAACCATTCCACCCCTTAGCAATGTGGGCATGCACCCCATGTACATCAATCTAGCCCAAAGCCAAGTGCATCAGTAATCCACACCATTCTACCAACCTCCTCCACAATAATAGTACTTCCCATCATAACATCAACATCCCCTAATCCCCCAGCAGCAATAGGCAACACCATACCCTACACAATAGTATGTCACCATAGCTTAGTAGCGATACATTTCTCAACTACCACCACAAAATCCATTCTAGTCTACCTACATAGTCTAGCAATCCCCTTATCCCCTCCCACAATGCCCCATGCAAAACCATCCATATTTGTTTGCACCATCAGACCCCTTCCCAATGGGAGTACCCACTCCAATACCTATCAATTCAAAATGGGAAAAAATGAAGAATGCTCTCAAGGAGCTTAGAGCTGGAACACAAAGAATGACTTTCAAATTTGAAGAGGCATATCCCTATCCCTTTGAAAGATCTATCACAACATTTCCCTTCCCTAAATATTTTGAGACACCCAAATTTGACAAGTACAGGGGGAAGGAAGATCCAATTAGTCATGTTAAATAATTCTACATGGCTTTCCAAGAGGTTGCATACATCGATAATTTTGTCATGCACCTCTTTCCCAAGAGATTGGGAGGAACCTCTATTGATTATTATATAAGATACCCTATGGGTCAATCACAACCTTTGTAGAACTTTCTAAAAATTTAATGGTGCAATACACATACAACATTGAGAATGAGCCATCCCTATTGGACCTATGCAATTTGAAACAAAAGGGGTGTTAGAGCCTAGCTGACTACCTACAAAGATGACAAAACCTCACAAGGAGTTTGTCATACTAACCACCAGAAAAGAATCTCATCAAAATCTTCATTGATAATCCGCATCTGAAAATATCCCACTTCATGTGAATGAATTGCATACAAACCTACCAAGACATTAAGAGAAAAGGAATGGATATTGAAAGAGGCCTCTTGGATGATGGTACCATTAGGCACTACAAAGAAAGCTCACAAGATAAACCTAGTAATGATTGGTCCTATTACTGGAATAAGAATAAGAATGTTGTTGCCAATGGAGCTACTAACACTAAACATGTCCAAATTATTGTGGCTAGCCCTACACCACCTACTCCTATATATCAACAACATCCACCAACCAATCAACAGCCCATGCAGCACTTTCAAAACCAATCCAACCATGTGAATGCCATATCAATGCCCCAAGGTCAGAACAAGCCTCATGTTCAAAATAATCAGAAGCTGATATTCATCCCCTTAGTGAACCATTGGATGTAATCTTCCAACGAATGGTCAATGCCAACCTGATTGTCTATCCCTAAACCCAACCATTCAATGAATCAACCCCCAAGCCAGCATGGTATAAGGAAAACAAATACTGTGACTCATCATGTCAAAGGACATGCTACCATAAAGTGGATGAAACTCAAGCATTACATCCAAGATCTCATTTACAAGAAGGAGATCATAGTTGATGCACCTACCTAGCCTTTTCCCAATGCCTGCTTGAAAATATATTAGATTATTTTTACTCAAGTACACAAGACAAGTAATAATATAGCCAATGCTAATTCACCACCCCAGAACCAAGGCAAAGGAAAATAAGGTGACCATGGTGATGAAAAAGAATACACTACTGCCTATATCAACTATGAAATTTTTTTCAAATGCATATCTTAAGTTGAGCTGACACTTAATGTCATCCATGTCAAAGGTGCCAATAGTCAGTGTGCAATCACTACTCATAGGGGTAGAATTTTTGTTTTTGATGCTAACCTGATGCCCACATCTAATGTACAATACAACCTCCTAGAACACCTTGGGAACACACCTGCCCAAATATCCATCCTGGACCTTCTCCACACCTCACCCATCCATTAAGAGATCCTCAATAATGCCCTCTAAGTAGCATGTGTCCCCATAGACATTAACACCATCCAGTTCAAAAACCTCATGAGGTATCTGTCTACATATTGTGCCCTTTATTTCAAGTCTTCCGACATGCCATCTATCAAGCCTAATGACAATCTACCTCTACATATTGCCATCATGGTAAATGACTTTTCCATCAAGCTAAGCATTATAGAAAATGGTTCAAACCTAAATTTGTGCACATTAAAGTTCATTCAGCAAGTGGGATATGCAGAGGTTGACATTTCACATGAATTCATCATTGTAAAAGCCTTTGATAATTTGGATCATAGCTCAGAAGGTACCATTTTGTTGCCAATAAATTTGGGCCAAGTAAGTCAAGAGACTATTTGAAACATTGTTGATCTTGATCTCCCCTACAACATCCTCCTCGGCCAACCATGGATTCATTCCATCAAAGCCATCCCATCCACTTATCATTAGTGCATAAATTTTCCACATCAAGGTACTAGAATCACCATCCACACTAATCCCCAAACCTTCTCATAATATCATGCATTGGAATACTCATCCCCCATTACACCCACTATCCTAGAATCGATATTGGCACCTATGTTTCCATCTCATCATGATCCCACTATGAGCCAGAGATAATCTTAGCCTCTACACTTGCCACGGTCAAGATCAACAATAGGGGTTGCAATAAATATTATAGCATAAATAATGCATTCACAATAGGGGCCCTATCACTTGGTCCACACACCCAAGGGTGCCCATGAAACCAAAGAAAACTCCCTCAAGAATAACCTAAAATCAAGAAAATGGGACCATCAACATTTGTCTCACACAGTATCCTGAATAATCAAGAGATGGACCTTCATATTAATAGAAGGTTGTACAAAGATCCCCCACCTCATGACACTAAGCTCCTCGGGTACTTCAAGAAAAAATACCCTTCATCACACAAATGGGTCACTGAACAATGGAATTATCAAGGTGGTAGCCTAGGCCCCAAAGAAGGTGACACAAAGGGGCCAATGGAAGCCTCACAAAATCTGCCACATCAAGGCCTTGGATTTAATACCCCTCACCTACATATACAAGGACCCAATACCACAACCAAGGGCACCAATGTGACCAAAATGACCATCTTGAATATCCAAGAAAAACTTATGGAATTCAAAGACATCCCTAGAGAGGAAGAAAAGAAATCCTATGATGATATATTTGATGATGAAACCTTTATGGGAAATTTTATCCTCATTCAACTTGCCATAAACCTTACCGACCTTCCCGTCATCCATCCTGACCTCATATAATAGGACTAGCCAAGTGTCGCACACTTTTATGAGTGTGAAGTGAAGAAGCACACCTAAAATTCATGGGCACATCAAATCAAGAGCTAGACGAGGGGCATGAATCAGCATATGTCTACAAACTTGAGTCCAAGGGATACTTCAGGGAAGAGGAATTATTTAGCCACAAAATTAAAAATTAAAAAGAAATAAACCCCTTGGGGGCACATGCTAACTCCAAATAAGTAAAAACAAAAGGTGTATCCTCTGGTGAAATCCTCTCTGGGGTGCTAGAAGATGAAGACTTGCTTCTTCCTCCTAGCCATAATTATAGACTAGAGTAGTCATCCATCCTAATTGAGGACACCAAGCTCATCAACTTGGTAACTGAATAATTCCCAAGGATTACTTACATCGTAGTGTCTCTGACCAAGGATGAAAAGATAGCTTTAATAAAACTACTCCAAGAAGAAATCATTAATTTCACATGGTCATACGCTCACATGTCTGGTCTATATCCAAACCTAGTAGTCCATCACCTTATAGTTGATCCAAATGCCAAACCAGTCAAATAGAAACTACACAAGATGCATCCAAAATTATCCCTGTTAGTCAAAGGAGAACTTGAAAATATCCTACAAGAAAAGATCATTCAAGCCATTGACTAATCAAACTGGATATAAAAAATGGTTCCAATCACCAAGCCATTAGGAGAAATCTAGATCTGCATAGATTTTAAAGACCTAAATAAAGCATGCCCCAAGGATGATTTCCCCCTTCCAAACATCAACATGATCATTGATCTCATAGCTGGTCATGATATTTTGTCACTTATAGATGGCTTCTCAAGATATAATATGATAGCAGAAGAAGACCAACACAAGACAACATTCACTACACCATGGGGTACCTTTTTCTACAATATGATGTCATTCAGGTTAAAGAATGCAAGAGGTACATATCAAAGATAAATCATAGCCATCTTTCATGATATGATACACAAAATCCTTGAATATTACGTGGATGCCATCTTGGCTAAATAAAAGACATGGTTGTAAAACCTTGACATACTCGTGCATGTGTTTGATCACCTACGTCACTATGGTCTAAAGCTCAACCTGAAGAAATGTGTCTTTGGCATCACATCATGAAAACTACTGTGATTCATTATATTGCAGAAAGGCATCAAGATTGATCCCAAGAAGGTCAAAGCTATAATAGAAATTCCTCTGTCCCACACACTCAAGAAAATCAAAAGCCTACAAGTAAAATTGCAATCAATATGTTGGTTCATATCATAGTTCAATGACAAATGTCAACCATTCACACATCATCTTTGCAAGGATATCAATTTCAAGTGGAATCCAATATGTCAAATAAGTTTTGAAAACTCAAGGAGTGCCTAGCTAAATCACCCATCCTATTACCACAAACACCAGAGCACCATCTCATCCTATACATCTTAGTAACTACTACAGCACTAGGGGCACTCCTAGCCTAGCTTGATCATAACAAAAGAGAAAGGGCCGTCAACTACATAAGTCGTACACTCATCAACTATGAGATGAACTATTCACCCATGGAGAAGGCATGTCTTGTAATGGTTTTTGCCACTCAAAACCTCAGGAATTACATGCTTAGCCATACGGTAAAGCCCATATCTAAGGTGGATCCACTCAAGTACCTACTATCAGAGACAACACTTACATGCAAAATGGAAAAATGGGTTATGATCCTAAGTGAATTTGATATCTAATATGTTGATAGAAAAGAAATAAAAGGACTAGTCATTGTAGATCAGTTGGCTAAGGCTCCCCTAGTAGATGCCTATCCTTTAATGGTGGAGTTCCCTAATGAGCATCTCCACATGGTTGAAGAGCAGCCAATATGGAAGCTATATTTTGATGGCTCCTATACATCTCATGGATTAGGGGCAAGCATCCTCTTTGTCATCCCTCATGGTGACTACATCCCCCAGTCATTCAAGTTGGAATTCCCTTGCACAAACAAAATTGTAGAGTATGAGATGCTCATCTTTAGCATCAAAAATGTTATCCAATGGAACATCACATCACTACAAGTGTTTGGTGATTCCCAACTAATCATCAAGAAGCTGCTGGACAAGTTTCAGAAAAAAGATGACAAAATACTACAATAAAAAGAGCTCATGGATAGATTGAAGGAAAAATTCATAATCTTACAATTCATGCAAGTACCTAGGCTTTAGAACAAAGCCACAGACACTATGGCAACTATTGGATCATTATTGGAAATCCCTTGAGATTCAACACAATATGAATTTTTAGTCAAGTGGCTACGCACACCCTCTGATGAGAACTTTGAGTTTGAAATGGTGTGAGTCTTAGTTTCTTCTCAGTCCTCATGGTACCACAACATCCATGCTTATCTAAAAAATGGTATCATATCAATCATCTCACAAACACCTAGCGCCAAAACCTTATTCATAGAGATTCCCACTACACTCTCATATCCAACACCCTATATCATTGTGGATATCACAACATAATCTCTTGATGTTTAGATTTAAATGAGGCCATCCTTACTTTAAAATAGGTTCACTTTGGAATCAGTGGTGCCCACACAAGTGGCATGGTCCTAGAAAAATAGTTTCTCAGAGATAGGTACTATTGACCAATGATGGAACATGATGCCTATGATTTTGTAAAGAAATATCTACAATGTCAACAACATGCCAATCTGATCCATGCTCTAGTGCAAGACTCATAGCCCATTGTGCCAACTTGGCCCTTCTCATGTTGGGTCTTCGACCTCATTGGTAAGATCACTCCCATTTCCTCAGATAGACACAAGTATATCATAACTTCCACTAAGTATTTCACAAAATGGGTTGAGGCAATCCGACTCACCCTTACCACAGGTGTTCAAATATATAATCTCATCCTCTGCCACATCATCTACGGTTATGACATCCCCTCTACCATTTTCATAGATCATGGCACCCCTTTTGAAAATCAACTTATGAAAGACCTATGTGCTAGATTCCACATCCATCACTATTTCTCCTGTCCATAATTGCCCCAAGGAAATGGCCAAGCTAAGGAAACTAACAAAACCATTCTAAAAATTCTCTGAAAAGTTGTCAATGATTCTGGTCACAACTGACACCTTCAAATAAATCCTTCCCTCTGGGCCTACTGCACTTCATTTTACACTACATACTCCTTAGTATATGGTGCTGAGATCATCCAATTGAGGTTGAGCTACCTTCATTGTGCATGTCTATGAAAAATTATACCACTCATGAAGACTATAATGTGGCATGCCTCACCTAGGTGGACCTATTAGATGAAAAGAGGTAGCAAGCTTATGATCATCTGGTTGTATACCAAAACTAGCTTAAAAGAAGCTACAATAAAAAGGTCCACCCGAGATAGTTCTAGGTGGGTAACATGGTCCTTAAAGAGAATCAAAAAGTGCAAGCAGGTCGAGAGAAGAAAGACAAATTTGAACTTGCCTGGTTGGGTCCTTATATTGTCACAACATGTTTTGGCTCAGGAGCTTACTAGTTGTCTACACCTAAAGGGGAGCCCCTAAATGATCCTATCAATATCATCCATCTGAATCTATTCTATGCTTGAACTATCTCCTACATATTTGCAAAAAGCCATAAAAAAAAGTAAAATGTCCAAGAAAAAAAAATTAAAAAAAATCCATGGTCTTGGTGAAAACTTGGTAAACATGTGCCTCTATGATAACAAAAAAAAATCAGAAAATCAGAAAAATACCAAAAAAGGAAGAAGAAAATATGCCTTGGTGAAAACCTAGCAATAGGTTCCTTGGTAGAAAAAATAGAATCTCTGCCAGGTGCTAAACAAGAATCCCCTATAAATCAAATACTACATCTATCATTTTGTAGATTAGTAATTGATCCAATTGACATACACTTAGATCATCCATGAAATGATGTTAGTATCATCTATTCAAAATACAAGTCAGTTATCAAATGATCAATTTGGTTTTCTATTAAATTTTATAAATGTGATATAATTGAAAGCAATTGAAATATAGCTTTCCAAGAGTTATTTTAACTTCATGTACATAGAGAACATGATACATTGGTGTTGAGAGCATCAAAATAACTAAAATGATCATCAGAATCATGAAGCTTGTCACTTTCACATGTTTCACATTTATTAGATTTAACAGAAAAAACTAAAAAAGTCAGTCACAAGTGCATAGGAACATGAGTCCATCACAAACTCATTATTTCATTGTAATCTATACATATATATACATCTATAAAAATAATTAAAAATGAAAAAACAATAAAATTTAGGCACATAAAAATCCTCATTCTATATATAATATGTTCAATACATCTGGTACACATCATGTGCCCCACAAAACAAAACACAAAAAAATAACAAAACAAAAAAAAAACAAAAAAACTATATCACTGCTCAACCTATGAGGGTTTTGATATTGAAGCTCCTCTCCCTTCACTTTTATCCCTTTGTGGTCAGACACCAACACCACTAATTGGCCTAGCCATCCACTGTGTCATTCCTCTCTTTCTGAATGCCACTTGCCTCTAACCTACTAGGACTATCTGATGGTATAGTCCCATATAGTAAGTAGCCTCCTACACAACCCTAGTTGAGTCTCTCATGACTGAAAAATTCTCATTCAATAGATAGGATGCACCTGGGAGAGTCACTTCCCATAGTGTAGTATCTCACTCAACTCGGTAAGTTTCTTCCCACAACCTTCATCGATCTCAATCTATCATCAGGTCCTCTCGTTGCTGCCTAAGATTTCTCACATCTCAAGTTAAATTATTTAGCTACTATCATGTCTCTACTGGAATGGTATCAATCTATGCCAGTGTTTTCTTGGAAGCCTCAACCCTAGTCTAAAATACATTATATGCTAACCAAGCATTGTCTAGTCGGGCTCACTCTGCTTCTATCAAACCCCACAGATAGATTTATTTTGTATGGCTTCTCTCTTCCCGGACTCTATCCATTAGACCTTGCAACTAGGAAACCTCCTTCTCAACCTTATCATCCCTATCCTTCTCCATCACAAGTAGTTCCTATAGGTTGGTTCTCTCTATGACCACCACATTATGGTCCTCTTGAAACACATATCTTGGTTGCATAAATGATTGAGCTGAGACATCTGGCCCTGATCCTTGTAGATGTACCACAAGATTTACTCCCTATATTTTATCACCTAGTTTCCTTTGTCCAAGAAAGCTATAAAATACTAGATGGTTTTCCCCCCACAAGAGTGCATAAACTGGGCTCCCCTCTACATTATTAATAGTACCTTATTTAGGTCCCCATGGGACAACTACCATATTAATCCATGGCTCTTGTACCTAAGTATTGGTAGCACCATCTACCTTAATTATGTCAACATATTGAGACCTCAGTGAATACAGGTGTATATCTGGACCTCCTTCCTATAACCTATCCCTCTAATCCATCAATTCCACAAGTTGATGGTCCCGATCAGTGACACTTGTCTCACACTATGACTGCAATGGTGTACAATCTTGTTGATCTTGAGTAGAGGCATCAACTTGACCACCTAGTCAATCTTGAGGTGAATCATTATGGCTTCCATCACGCTCATCCCAAGCATGTCTCCTAAGCATAGCATGAGTAAACAATGAACCTATAGCTCTCTGAGGATTTATTATTATGTGTTTTGGTCTCACATGTCTTCCATCCACACTCTCATCACCACCATCTTCACCACTTCTACTTCCTCTCATTGTACCCAATGCATCTCATTCTCCCCATTGATGATCCCTATCTCTTCACTCTCCTTTTTAATATAGTTGTTGTATCTTCTCGTGTGAATCCTCCATGGTATTTTCATTGGATAAATATGAATCATTTATGCTTAAGAACCCTACCTTTAAAATTCATTCCATGTCTTGTCTTTATAGCTTTTGTATATAGTGCAGAAATACTTCTTCCTATAATCAAATCTTGTCACTTAGATTGTACATATTCCCTACAATTAGTGGTTAGTCTTGGTCTCATTGAATATATCCCCGCTTTTATGATAGTCATCTGCATCAAATCAAGGTCCTACATTCTTCCAACTATGTGCTCCAAAATGTCATTATATGATATCTTTTGTCATCATGGTTATCCTAGATCCTCATCATTTTCTATAATATCATAGACCAAAATTCTACCAAGGATGTATCCTTCCTCATGTTTGACCTTATCTAGTCATTATCTCATCCTACTGATCTTTGTGGCAAAAGGTTGTTTTTCTTGGTTACTTATTTTGATATTGGATTTCAATTTTGGTTCTTGATTCTCTTTTTTGGGCTATTTGATTGTATCCCTCCTCAAGGTTTCCACAGTCCTTTATATCATGGTGCACTATGAATAGGGCAATCCAAGAGAAAAGTCTTGATCTTTTTTTTTCTATTTTATGTATGTGAGTCAGTCAAGATGTGACCCTTGCATATCCAAATATGTGATCACTTTTTATTTCATGGTGCACTTGGGAAATTTCATTTGTTTGTGGGATCACCGGTATCACTTCCACCTTGAAGCTTCTTGGACTCATGTGTGATGATGGGGAAATCCTTGCATGTCTTTTTTGAGTCAATCCTATGCAATGATGGTGACAAGGCCTTGATATTCATAGTAACCTTGGTAGGTCTCTAATATTGCTATATAAAAACTAAGTGCTCAAACTACATGATGATTTTCCTTCTTGGAATACCCCATGCTCAAGCTTCAAGAGAAAACTCTACCCCCCCCAAATCATGACAAAATCCTTCAACTAGACATTTCTATCAAAACCAAAACAAAAAGTTTTTAAAAAAAAATTCCACCAATTCCCAAAATCCTAAATCTCCCACCCCAATCCAACATCGAGTCTACCTAGTCTTTCATTCTCATAGTCCAAGGAAACTTATTTGCCATGATTTCTTTGTGTCTTCTACTACTTTAAACATCTTCAAAATAAGTGTTATTTTAATACTATGTTGAAGAGGGGCAAAATGTAGACACCTAAATCTGATTTCACAATTATGTAATCTAATTTAGTTCTCTCCTAAGAAATTATTAAATAATTAATTAATTAATATATGTTATCCCCTAGTTAATAAATCTAATTAATTAACTATAATCAAATTTATTAAATAAAGAAACCCTTGCTATTTAACTAATTAATCCCCCTTCTTCCATTAATTAAATAAAATTTAATTAAACCCATTTTCCAATTTCTTCTATAGTCCCAAATAATTAAATAAATCAATCTTATTTAATCAAATATCAATTTTGAGCACATGGCTCCTAACTTTAACCCCTAACCTAACCTATCCCAACCACCTAACTCCTAGTTCCAAACCAACACAATCCATTCACACATATTAACCTCTTCTAATTAGTTAATTAACCTTAATTGACTAATTATCCCCTCAACTGATTCTCTCTCCTCCCATCACATCCTCCTAATTCTCCCACTTTCTCTCTAATCACATCCTAAACTCACCCTAATTATTTACACA
This sequence comes from Chamaecyparis obtusa, assembly GCA_027943335.1. NCBI lineage: Eukaryota > Viridiplantae > Streptophyta > Pinopsida > Cupressales > Cupressaceae > Chamaecyparis > Chamaecyparis obtusa. The sequence goes on along the minus strand of BSBK01004232.1, from coordinate 208,769 downwards.
ACCCTAAGCATTAGGATTAAGAAATATTAAGCCAAGCCCACTCAACCACTGAAACCAAAATAATGAATTCTTTATTCATAGTGGAATTCTTAAAATCATTCTTTATTCATAATGAAATTCATAAATTCATTCTTTACTCATAGTAGATTTCATCAAATCATTCTTTATTCATAGTATAGTTCATAAAATCATTCTTAATCATAATGGAATTCATAAAATCATTCTTTATTCATAGTGGATTTCATAAAATCATTCTTTATTCATAGTGGATTTCATAAAATCATTCTTTACTCATAGTGGATTTCATAAAATTATTCTTGATTCATAGGGTTCATTTTAATATTCAAAGTGGATTTTTCATTTTGAATTAAATAATCAAAATGGGTGAATCTCAACCCTTGATCTTCATGCAATCCTGACCATCAATTTCTCCAAAAATCCTATAAATTGAGCCTCCTCCCTTCACAAATCATCCACCTTTTATGCATTTCATTAATGCCCCTTTGAGAACCAAAAACCACATCCATACCCTCATAGTACCGAAATTATCTCAAATCCATGGAGCTTGAGAAATTATTATTGAGAACACATCCAATCTATTGGACAAATCCAATCAACAAGAAGGCTCTTCATTGGTTTAAAGAATTTTGCATACCCTTATGCCTTTTTCTTGATTTTCTTTCTTTTCATTGTCTAATCTAGATGTTTGTTTTAGTATTATTGTTGAATGTTTTATTAACTTATTACATTCCTAGTTCACACACTATTTTCACTCACACACTAATAATGTACCTAATGGATTTCCACTAGTGAGAAAGATCAATCATCAAATGGACTTCATTTGAGAGGCTAGTTTTCCAAACAAGGCAGCCCATAGGATGACTCCAAAAGAGAGTGAGGAATTAAACTGACAAGTGTAGGAGTTGTTGCAAAAGGGATTGATCTAAGATAGATTTTGAGTCCATGTTTTGTACCATCTGTATTAGTACCAAATAAAAATATAGAATGGAGGATGTGTACAGATTCTTGACCTAACAATAAGATCACTATTAAGTATAGATTCCCTTGCCAAGGATGGATTATATTATGGATTGTTTGAGTGGAGCTGTGTATTTCACAAAGATAGATCTAAAGAATAGATATCCCCAAATCAAGATCAAAGAGGGATATAAATAGAATACAACCTTCAAGACAAAGGAGGGCTTGTATGAGTGGTTAGGCATTCCTTTTGGGCTAACCAGTGCATCGAGAACATTCATGCAGCTCATGAAAAAAGTATTGAAAAAATTTCAGGGTAATTTTTTCATTATTTATTTGTATAATATTTTAATCTTTAGTAAGACATTGGAAGAACATGTAATGCATGTTCATAGTGTGTTTGAGAGGTTAAGAGAAGATAATTTGTCGATTAATCTAAAGAAGTGTAGTTTTCTGAAGGAGTTAGTGTATCTGAGATTTGTAGTTTCAGTAGAAGGTCTAAAAATGGACCTAGAGAAGGTGAAGGCTATCCTCCAATGGCCTACTATAGGGAGTCCTACTTGTTAGGAATGAATGCTAAATATATCCTATGGGAGTATTAGCTACCATTCTATAGCAGTTGTTATTGCATTCATGATTGTGATTGTCATTTTTGTCAACATAGTGATCTACTGAAGATTATCAAAGGAGCAGACGGTGTTTGGATTACTGCACGTGGGATATTAGAGATCAAGCTATGCAATGTTGAGGACTTATGCTATGATGTTTTATATGTTCATGGTTAAGAGCATAGATAGTAATTCATTTATTCATGGAAGTTATGAGCATCTTAGTGGAAGTAGTATCCAAGCAGTGTTCTTGAGTAGCGGTTTGTGGTAATCAGATGATATCTCCTAGTCAGGATGGAATCTGGTTATGTGCAGTTAGAAAGCATTTGAAGACATGTTGATAGTGACATAGATGATAGTACAAACTCTGAGGTCACATGAGTGAAGAGTTATTCTAATTGGAAGCCGACAATTTTGTGTAATTTTTGTGTAGCGTGTGGAAACTTTTATTTTGTAATTTGGTTGCCAACTCATTTGTAATTACTTGAGTTTGGTATAAAAGAAGGAATTTTTTCCTTTTTGTAATATAAAAAATGCAAAGTAATGTAAGAGTAAATGAAATTGTGAAAGAGAATTTGTGGAAAGAGGGTATGCGAGGTACAGAGATCTGAAATTGAGATCTAGTGTAGCAGTGAGTGCGGTTTGGCATAGTCAGAGAAGAGGTAACATATTGTTGAGATCAATAATATTTTGATATTATTCTATTGAATAATCTAGAGATCAGTTGGATAGTGTGTTCAGTGATCTTTCCATTGAAGTTGTTTGGGCAGTGGGTCCTTTTGTCTTCCATAACTCCTAACAGAGTTAGAATCTTTTAGCAAGGATTCAAAATCTCCTAACAGGCATTCATATATACTGAATGTATTTCATAAGACTCCTAATAGATTCCATCCTTTCATAAGGAATATTCATATTAGTGCATCTTTTGTGGGCATCATTCCCACCGGGGTTTACTCTTTGATCAAGAGGTTCCCTAGTCAACATATCTTATGTCATTGTGTTATTGTGCATGAATATCTTTCTATGGTTGTTGGTTACATTTCTTATATGGTTAAAATCTATTGAATTTCATAAAGGTTATAATTTTCTGATAACTGATTCACCCCCCCCCCCCCCCCCTCTTAGTTATGTTGGTGGACGTTACTTTCTAGCACTACTAAGGTAAGATCTTTTCATGGTTTAGATAGCTTTTACAGAAATTTTATTCAAAATTTTACTAGTATTTGTGGACCCTTGACTGAAATAATGAGAGGGGATAGGAAATAATTTAAGTGGATAGTAGGGGTAGACAAGAGTTTTGAATTGTTGAAAAAAAAAGTTACATAACAAACTTTTCTAGATCTTCTAGATTTTAACAAGGTGTTTCAAGTAGACTATGATGCTAGTGGTAATGCTATTGGAGTTTTTTTTAGTCAAGAAGGTAAACTCGTTTCTTATTTCAATAAAAAATTGAATGATGCCAAGAGAAAATATTGTGTTTATGATCAGGAGTTATATGTTATAGGTCATGCATTAAGAAAGTGGAAACATTATATTTTTCCAAAAGAGTTTTTTTTATTTACTAATCATCAAGATTTGCAATATTTGAACAGGCAAGGAAAGTTGAATCAGAGACATTTGAAATGGGTTGAGTTTTTGCAGAGTTGCACTTTTATTGTAAAATAGAAGAGCAAGAAGTCTAACAGGGTTGCAGATGCCCTTAGTAGGAGAAACATTTTGTTGACAAAGATGCAAATTGAGGTTATTAGGTTCAAGGAACTCAAGAGTTTGTACCTCAAGGATCTTGATTTTGGCAAATCTTGGAAAGCTTGTACAGAACCTGTTACTCAAGATAGAACCAAATGGTTGGACTTCATAATCTAGGATGGTATATTATTTAGAGGTAGTTAATTTTACATTCCAAGGAGTTCCATGAGGGAGAATCTAATCAAAGAAAAGCATAGTGGAGGATTGGCTAGAGATTTTGATCAAGATAAAACTATTGCTCCAGTAAGTGAAAATTATTATTGGCCACAATTGCAACAAGATCTTAAGAAATTTGTACAAGGTTATAGGGTATGTTAGATGGAAAAAAGGAGCCAATAAAAATATAGGTTTATATCACCCATTACCTATATCAGAGAAGTCGTGGGAGGATATTTGTATGGATTGTTCTTGGCCTCCCAAGAAATTAGAGAGGACATGATTCCATTTTTATAGTGGTAGATAGGTTTTCAAAATTGACACATTTCATTCCTTGCAAGAAGACTAATGATGTTGTTAATGTAGAAGAAATTTTTTTTAGGGAGGTGGTGAGGCTACATGGTTTATCAAAGAGCATAGTTTCATATCAAGACACCAAGTTTGTTGGGTACTTTAGGAGAACCTTTTAGAAAAAGTTGAAGACAATTTTAAACTTTAGCTAAACACACCATCTACAAACTAATCGACAGATAGAAGTGATGAATAGGAGTTTGGGAAATCTTTTGAGGTTCTTGGTTGGAGATAAACCAAATGGATGGGATTTTACCACAAGCATAATTTGCATATAATAATTTTGTCAATGGAAGTAGTGGTAAATTACCATTCCACATAGTATATGGAAGTAATCCCAAAAATTTATCTAAATTAATAAATTTGGACAAAGGAGAGACAAGGAGTGGTGACGCTAAATACTTTATAGAACACTTGAAGAATTTACATGAGGAGGTAAGGAAGCATATTAATAAAATGAATACATAGTACAAGGCTAAGGAAGATAGGGAAATGAGGCATAAGGAATTCCAAGTGGGGGATGAATTCATGGCTCATTTGAGAAAGGATAGATTTCTAGTAGGAACATACAATAAGTTGAAGATGAAGAAGTTTGGACCATGCAAAAAAAATACTGAAGAAACCTAATTTAGGAAATGCTTATGAAATAGATTTTCCTGGTAAACTCAATATTTCACCAACATTTAACATTTCAGATATGATAGAATATCATGAAGCGGGTGTTGACAATTAGGTCACAAGAGCACAATGGAATATTCTAGCAACTAATTCAACTAAAGAGAAGATTGAAGACATCTTGGATAGTTGTGTTGGTAGAAGAACAAAGAACATGACATATGAATATTATATGGTCAAATAGAAAGGATGAGCTATAGAAGATTCATCATGGCTATCAAGGGAGAAGGTTAACCATCTTGTTTTTCCTTTGAACACTTGAGATGAGACAAGGTCACATCTCAAATTACCCCATGTGTCTGATGTAGGGGCATCCTGGGTGTAAGGGCAATCTTGCATCACCCAAAAATATTTTCTAGTTTCTTTTCAATAAGGGCTATCTTGTGCAGAGCTACTATTTTTGGAAATTTATTATTTTTAGTAAGTTTTTTGTTTGAAATAAGAACACTCTATTTTCCTCCTTGGAGGTTTAATTTGGTTATATTAGCCTTGCAGTAAAGTTTCATTGCAAGATCAAGTCTATTTTTTAAGATATTCAAATGTTTTGGTATTGGCAGTAGGGTACAAAAAATTTGAACTCAATTTTTTAGGCTTTATAGGCTCCAAATAGGGTTAAAACTTCAGCCAATTAGAGCTTACACAAGTCAATAGTTGTAGAGAACTTTGTTTTATTAGTGAAATGGGGTTATAATAGCCAAGCAGGTCAACGAGCGATGAGTTATGGTCTCCAAAAGTTACACTACCTAAAATAGAATAAAATGAAATTCCTTCAAAATTTATTTTTTAGTTCCAAAATTTTTTTTGGAATATTCTAATGTAAAAAAAATGAATAATAATATCTTAGGGATAATCAGCCTCAAACTTTAGGGTTAAAAACCTTCTTGGGCGGTTAAAAATTGCCTATATAATGAAGTCTCGTAGGGTTATGTAGAGAAGTTTTCAGGGAACATACATCTAGTTGCTCTAGCTTGCACAATGTTGTAATGAAAATGTCCATGTGGTTGTGCACGTTATATTTCTGAATATTATAATTGTATTTCATTGGATATAATAGAAAGCCCATTTCTTGTCCTTACAATTCATTGGTATTCTAATTTTTGTTGTGTGTTTGTGTAAAAAAAGGGGAGTACCCTTCATCAATTTAAAATTGTTCTCAATGTCCATTGTTGTCATACAAGCCTAATGCAAGGTTCTAGGCTCCTCATCTCTAACTAAATAGCTCATTTCCTCATCATATGCAGCAAGGCAAATAACCAAACACACTACACCATTTTATATGTAGCTTCTAGGAATGTCACCCAATGTTCTTACATATATGAGATTGAAAGTAGGAACCAACTCATCTTCTTCCTTATGAATGTCCATGAATATTTTTATAACTGAACTTGGATTTATTCTTTCACCAAATTTCTCTATGAAAGTTTCACTTAGCTCATCATATGAAGAGATAAAACATGCTGGAAAATGTGAAAACCAATCTCTAGCATCTTCCTTCAAAGATTGAACAAAAAGATTCATGAAAATATCTTCCTAACATATTTCAAAATGTCCCATCCAATCATAAAACTCCTACAAATACGGACATGCTAATTTTGAGTTTTTCCCATTGAAAAATGGTAAAATTTCCCTAACTTAGTAGGAACAAGGTTTGGGAAACCTTGAATACAATTAAAACTTAATGGATTATATCTTTCAATAAAAAAATTTCTACAATGACTTGATAGGGGCTACATAATTTGCAAATTTATATTTGATACATCTTCTTATCCCTCTTATAAATCTCAACATAAACCTTACAGCTAAACACTTATTTTCCTCTTCATTCTTTTACCACAATCTTAAAAATGGTACAATGCATAACTCAAACATACTTCATCAACTTCATACACAATCTAAAAATCATACCTCACAAGTATGTGGAAAAATTACTACCATTCCCTTCCTTAGTGCTGAGTTCACTTAATAGGGAAACATTCCCTACAAATAACTTTCATGGAAAAACATTTGACTCATGAAAATCAAAATACCTAGAGTGTTGTAATGGGAGAAAATTAGCTTGTTGGCTAGAAATACTAATATATCTGAAGCTATCTTAATATCTTCATTAGGTTCTTTGGTAGAGTCACCACCTCTTTACAAAAGATAAAAATATGATCAGATAGAACTCCTTCATAGGTCAAATTTGTTCAAAAACTAGCACTGCAACACCTCCTTATCCAACAATATGACATCATATGGATTCCTTCCTCAAAGTTGTCTAGGTACTTCATCAAAAGAGCTCAAATATTCTTTATCTCTACTACAAATCCTTTGGTTCTTTCTCATTTCTTCTCAAATAATGCACACTTGTGCAAACAAAGATCTCTGAGTCTCTACTCACAATTTATGAGATATTATGAAGTAATCATGAAACATGGACAAATCTAGATAGAACTTGCATTGTGTAACACCCTCTCCAATGATTATACTTGGACTGTTTGATTTGGACATTTTACATTATGATGATTAGAGCTATGCATTCACATTTATCTTATGATGATATGCTTATCAGATATTTAGATATACTCAGCTATGATTATTGTTTATTAAATTGGAAATTATTCATCTTGTATATACTTATGAAGATTTAAAGAGCTAACCCAAGGATTTGGAAGCTAACCATTATATATATGTGATGCCTCATGCTTAATGTATATGTTATTGATGTGTTTTCAGGACAAAGTCATAATTACTCACTTAGTTGAGGTCCACATGATGTATTGATCCTAGTCATCTATTTTCAAATGTCTTATTGTATATATATATATATATATGCAAATGTATCTCTTCTCAGTGATGCAGGCTTGCAGGTACCGGGCATCGTCTCCACCTAGTCCCACAGGTCTAAGCGAGCCCTCAAAATCCTCAATCGTTGTTATTGTTATGGAGATATCACCAAGGTGCCATAAGAGGGAAATCTTACCTTTGACACTTTTATGTCCCTTAGGTGGGGAGTTTCTAAGTCAGTCCTTGTGTGGATAGTGAATTATTGTGTGATCTTAGTTGTTAGATTATGTGAAGTGCGCTACTTGTTTCTTACATTTATGGAGCATGAAATTTTGATGTATAAGGTGGCTTTAGATAAATATACTAAATTCAAAGTGAATAAAAAATAATAATAAATATAATATACAAGTAAATAAAACTAATTACCTACTCCTATATTTACAACTACTTTATAGACTCTCTCTCTCTCTTGTATATCCTGTTAGTATAGAGGGTGGGAGTGGAACTGAAGACCTCTAGTTGGTAAGGGGTCCCAAGTTGCCATTGGGTTAGTGACTTCCTTGAGAAGCATACCCATATATATTTTATTTATATAAGAGTTAATTGCTATTAATTATAAAATAATAATAAAGAATTTATAGTATTAATAATGTTTTAATAATAGTGGTAAAATCCAACTTATGTTAGTAGTTACCTAATATTTATCACTATTATATTTTCTAAAGAATATGAATTAGTAAGTGGGTTCAAATTATAATGTATTTGATTTAAAATAATAATATTCACAATAAAATAAATATTTATAATATTAGTAATAATATGTCTTACTATGGTATATGTACCATATGCATATGGGTGCACACATATGCCTATGAATACATATATATAAATATATATTATTATTATATAATTATTTAATTATGTGGAGGAAATTATTATGAGATTATGGTAAGTATATGATATAATTATATTTGGGAAATACCTTGGTTAATTACCATAGTAAGTAATTCCTAAAATCTTTAATATATATATTGTCATCCTCAAAATGAGGAGATATAGATTTAAACATTATTAAACAAAATTTATGTATCCCTTCATGAGAATGGTTTTGAAAACCATAATATTAGCAAATAACTAATATAGTTGGGATGGTTGCATCGGTTGGATTACCCGTGCAACCACCTTCCCCAATCTATATACAGGGAGGATCTCCTGTGTGAAGGGAGGGGGATAGGAATTAATAAAATTATGTTTATAGTAGAATTATATTTGTGGGGAGAGAAATAAATGTACAAGAGGGAGATTTACGTTTGTGTGAAAAGATGAAGAAAAGAAGATTTTACAGAGGGGCATTTTGAGGATCAAGAAAAGCAATGTACCAGCACATACATAATAGAGTTCAACATACATTCAATAATGAACCCTCTAAACATCTCTAATAGAGAAAAGAGGTGAGTACCCTTAACCAGTTCTATGATATTAATTTATTTGTATGCTATGTGAAACTGCTTTAAATTTTGTTCCATTGTTGATAAATATTTACACTTATTTCTTCCTCATCCATTAATGTTTTTACCACTCTATTGCTTTAAATTTTTTTGAATATCTTGTGCCACTATTTATATTTGTTTATGTTTTGTAGGAAACAAGTTAGGGTATCAAATAAAATATATATTATGGGTTTAGAATCTGAATATTTTAACAATATTGATTTATCTTTTAATCTAGTTTTGTAAATTTGTAGATAATATTAAATTGATATTAATATTCATTCATGATGTCTTATGGTTAATTTGTGTAATTTAATAATTTAATTTTATTAAACACTATTTCTTTATGTTTTAGATATTGTAATGAATTACCTCTCGGATTAAATAAGTGAGTTTTGTTGCAGAAAAATCTGCTCACACTTGGTTATGATATTTTAAAACTTAATTCTAAATTTCTCTTCTTCACATTCTTCCCTTTCCAAAACATATTTAAATTTTAATTTGGTTAACGTATGTGAAAGTTATAGCTATTTTAAGTCAGTGTTATTTTATTAAAATTTAACAATTACCACAAATTGTAATAGAGTATGAATATTTAGAAATATAGTTATTTTGTTTAATATAAATTAACACTAGATAAAAAGAAATATTATCTTTTGGATACTTAAAAATGACTTGGCATAATAAGAAGGTGTTGGAATATTTATATATGCAATAGTGGTATTGGTTGATTTTGAGTTTTATTTCTTTAAGTGAAATAAATCTTTTTCTATTAATAAGAATTATAGATAGTTATAAAATTATTATTTTATTTATATGATCAACAATTTTCAAATTAAAACAATAAGGAAATCCTATGTTTTGAAGCTTTGCTTATCTCATAAATTTAGAAAGATAATATTTTAAGTCATCTCTTAAAAATTTGAAAGTTACTGGAAGTTAGTTAATGACTTGTGCTAATAAATTGATTCCACCATAAAACTATTAATTTTTAACTATTTTAATTTTGTAACTAATGTCCACATATTGTTTACTATATAGTTTAAAGAATATTCATTGCATGAGTATGGTAAATAATCTATTTAGTATACTCGTTATATTATAATGGATATTTATTTGTCATTCATTTCTCAAGGCCTTATAGAATAGTCATATTTATTGAATTATTATTTTGATAGAGTTGCTAAGTTCACACTATTATAAAATAATTATTATTATTACCAATGGTGAATCTTGTATAGATATTGATTTTATTTTTAATTATATAAGAAATGATTATTAGAATTATAATAAAAGGGTTGGACAAACCTCCCTTGTATCTTTCTTGTTTATCCTGTAAGCTATGATTTACGATTAGTACTTTATAAACTAGATACCTAATAAAAGACAATGATATATTATTTTATAATAGTATGATTTTAACTCTACCTTGAGTTGTGGATTTAGTATCAGGTTATGGATTAAGTATAGGACTTTATTTAGGTTCCACCTAAGTGGGTGGCAACCGAAGGGAAAATTGTTTGGGGAACAAGACCCTAGAAAGGGGTGTGTACCCGCTTTCTTGATTTTATAAATAGATAGTCTAGAATGGGGAGAGTCGAACTACGAAGTCTTTGAGCATGAACGTAGGCAAGGTCATCGATGATGAGCCCCCGAGGCCTAGGTCTAGTCCCTTAGGGCTTGTCTTTAAGTTTCTAATGTAATGATTTCACTTCTTCTTAATAATGATTCTCATAGCTAAGCTATCAATAAAGAATTTATTTCTGATGAAATATATCTAATGTTTGCATGTAGTTGTTTAGACATGTGTGTAGTTATAGGTGTTGGACATGGTGGTCATCATGTAAAAGAATGCTAGTGATATTCAGGTATGCAAGAATAATAATTTTTTAATTGAGTAGGACAAGTAGTACTTGATGTCTTTATTCTCTTGACTTCTAGTAACATTAAATAAATCAAATTAGATTATGTTCTACTACTTTATTGAAAAAATAAAATTATATATTGTGTATGACTTAATGAGTATAATGTCCTTGAGCCAAGGGTTCCTTGGCGGGGCATTACACATTGAAAGTGTAGACACCTAAAAATCCAACTTATTAATTAAAATTATTTTAGTTAATAAAATTCCTAATGACATCATCATTATTTAATTAATTAATAATTATTATTATTATCCCCTCCTATTTTAATTAAATCTATTTAATTAAAGAATCACTCCCAAAAATATTTAAATCCAATTTGAATATTTATCCCTCCTATTTATTAAATTAAATATAATAAATAAAGCACTCAACTAAAATCTCATTTAAATAAATTAAATATTTATTTAAATCCCTTAAATCCTAAGAATGCTTGTAGAATCTTCTAAACCTATCCCCTCATCCCTAATCGCTCCCTAACCCCACTTAAGCGGCAATACCAAACCCTCTTAGCCTAATCCTCTCCCTTTGAGCCAAGGTCAACACCCTCATTAATGAACCTTAAAAAATCATTAATGTCCCCTTACACCCTCATTAATGGCTCTTACAGCCTCTTAATGAAGACCCATCTACTTTCTTCTACTCTTGTTCCCTTCCCACTTCCCAAGTGTTTCTCACACATGTGTGGGCAACCTTGGTCCATTCAACCCATGAATACCTATCCCTTTCATCCTAACCATACCTCAAACCTTACCTTTAACCCTACCTCTGACCCTAACTCTAACCCTACCTCAAACTTTAACCATCCTTCCTAACCCAAGTCCTTCCTCAAAACCTATAAATAGAGCCTCTTCCATGAGAAAAATAATAATTCACTATTTCATTTCATAGCATATTAATAATGTTGAATTGCATCTAGGATTTCATATCATATATTAAAATTGTTAGATTTCTTTCATGTTTTTATGCTTTATAACTCATATTAGCATAGAATAAATGGATTAACATAGTTTCCTTTAAGCATTTAAAATCATCTTCAAATCCATATTACATCCATATTCAAGTTAAAATTAATCTTTCATCTCATAGATAGCCTAGAAACTACATCTCATCATTTGCACCCTTGGAACACTAGGGGAAAAACTGGTTCCCTATACCAGGTTTTGTGTCATTTTTGGGGTCTTCATGGCTTTCATATGGTTTTTATTTACCCTCATATGCATTTTGGACATGCTCATTATGCTTAGAGAGCACACCCACATCCCTATTAAATGAGTAAATCAAACAGTGTTGAGGTGCTCCAATTTTGGCTCAATCTGAGGTGGTTTTATGAATAGTTTTTCTATATGTCATGTATGTTATGTTTTAACTAATGTTTGAATGTCTTAGCATGCTCCTGATAGGTTAGGTTCACATAATCCACATTCTGGCATGCCCGGTGGGACCCCTGTCTTGATCTTCTATTAGAAAAACCAAACAAATAAATAGTTCTACAAATTTTTCTATCATTTCTACGCATTCACTATGTGAAATAGTGCACTTTTTGTCTAGAATGATGCATTCATCTACATTTTGGTAGAATTGTGCATGTATGCAATATTGTTGTACATTTGTCATATATAGTTGTGCATTCATTAAAATTGTGCATTTGTCATATATAGCTACGCATTCATTAAAATTGTGCATTTGTTCAATATAACTTCTCTTTTGTTAAATAGAATTGTGCTTTTGTATTAGGACCCCACTTGTGTGTTTTGTCACTATTGTCCAAAATAGCTGCACATTTGTTTAAAAAAAACTACGCATCTATTCCTATAAACTATGCACTGGTTGTTGCGCATGTGTTCTCTGTAGATGCGCATTCGTACCAGTTAGGAGAAATTTTGTTCCTTTTTTATTTCATTTTAACATTTTATTTTGCAAGTTTTGACATTGTTTATTTTAGGTCATTCGGGGAGAACAGGTTGCTTTCCAAAAGTCCTCAAAGGTCCTAAAAATATACATACATCTTTTGTTTTTTGATATACAATGCAACCTATGTTTGGGTTTAAAATAAAATTAAACCAATCTTGAATACCTTCAAAGAAATGAATGATCAAATTAAAGAAATCTCAATTTAGGGCTTAAAATCAAACCACATCCAATCTTGAGTGCCTAAAAGGAATCAAAAATCAATCAAACATTGCATTTGCATCTTTTAAAAAAATATTCAATCTTGAGTGCATAAATAAAATTGAAGCAAACCAATCAAACACTTCATCTTTGGGATCCTAAAAAGAAGCAAAAAAAATCCAATCTTGAATGCTTAAAGACAAAACACTTTCTTATTTTTCAAAGCTCCAAGCAAATCTCAAAAGAATTTTTTTGTTTCAAAAATAAATGAACTTTGCATCCTAATCACAAGTGCTTAAGATTTATAGAGTAGAAAACACTTGAAAAAATTAATTTGTCAAATGAACTTTTCTATGATGTGCATTTGGGAGAAATTTTAGTTTCAAAAAAACCATTTTTAGCATAAGTTACGTAAAACAAATGAACTAGGACAAGTTCAAATTGTTTTACTTCTAGCAAGGCTTGTCCAGAGAAAAAAGAACTTCCCCTTTAGAGAACAACCTCAAACCAGTATTTCCTCGATCGGTATATAAACAAAGTGCTGAGAAAACTCTCTCTTCATCCCCTCAAGGTCAGGTGATGTGTGTTGATGGTAGCCCGAGGTAGGTGAATATACCTACTATTTTGGCATGGTCAACTAGTCTCTTAAGTGAGTCACACACATACAAACCGATTGGGAGGATGCCATAGACCTTATCAGACACCTTTTAATCAAAGGCTACTCGATCTACCCCCAAAGGCTTTCTAATCTTTGTGCAAGGAGAATTGTAATCTCCCCAAGACACTCATCATATTGTGTTATCCTTGAGTGCTTAGAACCAAATAATATGACACCATGACTAGAGCCACTAGGTACTTGGTGGTGGTTGTATTCTGATTAGCTCTTGGATGTGTGCCTAAGTCTATGAGAAAAGGTTTTTTAGTCACATCCAAAATTCCTTAGAGTAAGATTGATTTTACATGTTCAAAAGTTTCAAACTCAATAGAAAACATTTGTTGAACACACACATTAGCAAGAGAATTATCAAAATCTTTGGCACCATTTCTTGTATCCTAGAAAGTTTCTTTGTCCTTTGTTGGTATTATTTTCATAACACTTGGTCAGTAACTTTTGAGTATTTTTGGTCCTTTTCCATTGAAGAAAAATAAAAAGGAAAACCCAAAACTTGATCAAATTTCATCAAAATATCCTTGGATCTAAAGAGTTTCTCCCAAAATTAGTTTCCCAAAAGAATTACTCAAACCAAATCCAAGCATTATCCTTTAAAAGATATGTCTGATTCAACCAAGCATAAGAAAGCCAAGCTGCCCAATTCTCATGTATATCAAAAGAAGAAAGTTGTAGAAAGAAATCTCAAAGACCATCAATCTTCCCTAACTACAATATAAAAGGAGAAAAAGTATCAGGAGAAACTAGATAATGTGGGTTACAACTCAAGAATCAAATAATTTGCAGCCCACTTCTAGATCAATCATCGCTTTGTTAGCCTAGAAAGTGAGGACTAGTTGGCCTATCATACCATATTTCTTTTAGAATCACACAAGATTTTCATGACATTCTTGCATCCTTGAATCATAAATCATCTCCCTAGTTGCATCATAGATCATCCTTTTAGTTGCATTCAGTTCATCCCCATAGAATAGCCTTATTTTGATCAAACTCATCATCCTTAATCTAGAATCCAAATCCAAATCCAAAATCCTTGAATCAAATCCTTTGGAGTTTCTCAATCCTCATTCTAAATCACCTCAGGACCACCCTTTGACTAAACATTGTCTAGGGAATCTTGTACTTTTCTTTGTAGGCCTCATCATCTCAAGTAAGAGATTGCCATACACTGACAAGGATCCCATCTTCTAAAGATCAACAATCTATCTTAGGTTGACAAATCCTATCCTCTTTGATCTTACATCAGGAAGCAACAACTCATTATAACACTTAGTAATCTCCATCATTCAATCAACATCCAAACATCATTTAGCTCATCAAAGCCCATCCTAATCTTGCATCTATCCTTAGATTTTTTTCATCAACTTATCCTATTCACCATCCTTAATTTTTCTTAGAAGCATCTTGCATCCATCCATCACTGCATCTTCATCTTTAGGTATGCATTTCATGCCTACCGAGACACAAGCCAGGAAGAGAAAGAATATGGATCACAATCTAGCCAATAGTTCATCTAATCCAAATGATCCTAACAACATGATGGTAACATATGATCCACAACCCCCACAAATTGAGAATGTATAGGAAGATCCAACAGAGACACTTACTACATTTTCCATGGAAGCATTCATGAACCATCTAGAACATGCACAAATGGTGAGTGCAATCATAGATCAGAATTGTCTAGCTATTTTTGGAAAACAATGCATAGAGAGTACTTCCATTCCATCACACCTCCAACCTTTCAGTCCCACTAAACCCATACATAGCCCCGCTAATGCTTATTCTCCCTTTATCCAACAAATCCATGACCCTATCCTACAAATAGCCCAGGTGGCCTCACCTATCCCGCATCTCTTGCAATCCAATTCCAAAAAAACTACAGTGCAATCAACAACACAATCCACTCCCTTTTCCATCATGGGAACACCATCCCCATCTGAAACATCTCAAGCAGCCACTCAGGCAAAAACCTTCACACAAACTCAACCTCCACCTCCCATGCAAACCACTACAGATGAAGTGCCTCCACCTTTCATAAGCCAAGCCTCCTCATCAACATCATTCATCCTAGGGGAAATGCAAATGTTTCCCTTGTTCACTCAGAAAACATCCAAATTAGTACCATCCTTCTCGGGGGCAACACAAGCACCTCCTTCAACCTCTCAGAAAGCTTTCACTCAAACCTTCATTCCACCCATTACCAAGCTATCTTCTACACATGTTCCTCTTGCACCTTTCATCACCAAAAAACAATATCAGTAAGTTGATTTCACAAAATCCCACCATCATTTTCACATCATCTAGATTACAAATTGCACCAAGAACAGGCTCTTCTTGGGGCCTCAACCAAGCAAAAATGCATGACTTGGGTATATAGACCCAATTACACATATCCATTCCCACAAACCAAAAAACATCCTTCCCCTTCACCATGCAACTACCACCATCACAACCTCTGCTAGCTGTATCTTTTCCAACATATACTAACTATTTATCCATGCCACCCGAAACTTCTCAAGTCATACCATGACCACAATAGAAAAGTTCCTCCCTTCTCACCAACCATCTCACACAACCACCTCCTACCACCAGCTTTCAAACAACCACTCCACCCCTTAGCAATGCAATAATACACCCTACGTACATTGGCCAAGCACAAGGCCCATACTATTAGAAAGCTACACCATTTCATCAGCCTTCCCTATAATAACAATACTTCTCAGTACAACAACAACATCCTATCACCCCCTAGTAGAAACAAGAAACATTGTATCTAGCACAACAATATGCCCCCACACCTCAGCATCAATATCCTCCCCAGCAACCATCACCCCAAAATCCATTCCAATCCTCTTATCTAGCTGGGACATCCCCCTTTCCAACCTAACAATATCCCCGACAGAACCATCCATATTCACCAACACTATCATATCCCTTCCCAATGGGAGTACCCAATCCAATGCCTATCAATGTCGAATGCGAATAAATGAAGAATGATCTCAAGGTGCTTAGAGCTGGAATAGAGGGAAAGGTTTTCAAATTCGAGGAGGTTTTTCCCTACCCATTTGACAGATCCATCATGGAAACCCCCTTTCCCAAGCACTTCAATACCCCTAAGTTTGACAAATATTGAGGAAAGGGAGATCCAATTATCCATGTCAAAGAATTCTACATAGCTTTCTAAGAGGTGGCCTACAATGAAAATTTTCTCATGTGCCTCTTCCCCAAGTGCTTGGGAGGGACCGTCATCAAGTGGTTTTATAAAATACGTTATGGGACAATCATAACCTTTGTAGAAACCTCTGAGAATTTTGTTTCCCAATATGCCCTTAATGTTGAAAATGAGATATCCCTATTAGACCTCTAGAACTCAAAGCAGAAAGGAGGTGAGAGCCTGGATGACTACTTACAACATTGGTAAAACCTCACCATGAGGTTATCATATCAACCGCCAGAGAAACATCTCAGTAAAATCTTCATCAATACCCTACATCCCAAGCTATCTCATTTCATCAGAATGAACTACATCCAAACCTATTAGGAAATCAAGGGAAAAGGGATGGACATTGAGCAAGGCATCTTAGATGATGGCATAATCAAACACTACAAAGAAAACTTGCAAGACAAACCTAGCAATGACATGCATCAATATTGGAACATGAAAAAAAACATTGTCACAGATGGAGCCATTGACACCAAACATGTCCAAATTGTTGTGGCTTGTCCTACACCACCTATTCCTACATATCAACAAAAACCACCAATCCATCAACAACATGTGCAGCAATATCAAAACCAACATCCAACCAATCAGGCTAATGCCATATTAGTTACCTTGGCACAAAACAAGCCTCGAGTATAGAATAATCAAAGATGTACCTTCACCCTTCTTGCTGAACCACTAGATGTAATCTTCCATTGAATGGCTAAAGATAATCTGATTATCTACCCTCTAACTTAGCCATTTGATCATACAACTCCCAAGCCCACATGGTACAAAGAGCATGAATACTATGACTATCACCATATTAAAGGACATGCCATGATCAAGTGCATGAAAGAGATCTAAGTGGACACACTATCCTAACCTTCACCTAATGCCAATTTATAGATCTATCAAAATTTGTTTCCTCAATACAACTTTGGGAAGAATCAAGCCAATACCAATCTGCCACCCCAAAACCCAGGTATAGGTAAACAAGGAGACCATGATGACTCAAAGGAATATACTACTACCCACATCAACTATGAAAAGTTTTTTGGATGCATATCCCAAGTTTAACCCACTTTGAATGTCATCCATGTTAAGGAAGTAGATAGTCAGTGTGCAGACACCACACATAGAGGCCAGATATATATCACTAGTGCTAATCACATGCCCACTCTTAATGCAAAAAAAAACTTTTGGAACACCTTGGGAACACACCTATCCAAATCTCCATCCTTGACCTTCTTCGCACTTCACCCATCTATCAATACATCATCAAGTGAGCCCACCAAGAAGGACATGTCCCCACATACATTTATACCATCCATTTTGAGAACATCATGGGACACCTATCTACATCATGTGCTCTTTCCTTCAAGCCTTATGACATACCCTCCATTGATCCTGACCACAATCTCCCCCTCTACATCATTGTCATGATTAGAGACTTCACCATCAAAAGGGTCATGATAGATAATGGCTCGACCTTAATTTTGTGCACCCAAAAGTTCATCCACCAAGTGGGATATACAGAGGCTAAGATATTACATGATGTCATCACTATCAAGGCCTCTAATAACTTGGAGTGTACAATAGAAGGTACCATTATATTTCCAATCAAGATAGGCCCAACAATTCAAGAGACCATCTATCACATTTATGATCTCGACCTCCCATACAACATCCTCCTTTGTCGACCATGGATCCATTCCATCAAAGCTATCCCATCCACTTATCATCAATGTCTCAAATTCCCACATCAAGGCACTAAAATCAGTATCCATACAGATCCTCAACCCTTTGCATATTTTCATGTGTTGGAAGCATCATTCCCTCATTACGCCCACTATCTTAGAATCAACATTGGCACCTATGTTCCCAACTCATACCAATCCCAGTGTGATCCAGAGATAATCTTAGCTTCCACCCTCTCCTCCATCAAGATCAACAACATGGGTTGTGGAGAGTACAACTTAAATGATGCCTTTACAGTAGGGGCTTTGCCACTTGATCCTCATACTCAAGGGTGCCCAAGATACCAAAGAAAAATCCCTCAAATAGATCCTGAAATTAAGCAATTAGGGCCATCAACATTCCTCTCCCATGGAATCCTAAACAGTCAAGAGATGGATCCTAATATCAAAAGGTGGTTATAAAAATATCCCCCACCTCCTAACACTGAGCTCCTTGGGTAGCTCAAGGACAAATATCACATATCCCACAAATGTGCCACAAAATGATGGAACTATCAAGGTGGTGGTCTAGGACCAAAAGAAAGTGGAAGCAAAGATCCACTAGAAGCCTCACCAAATCCAAAACATCAAGGCCTTGGATTTAATACACCTCACCTCCACATACATGGACCCAATACCACAACTAGGGGAACTAATTCACCTAATGTAACCTTCTTTAACATCCAGGATGACCTTGTGGAAATTGAAGACATCCCAGAAGAGGAAGAAAATAAATCCTACGATGACATCTTTGACGATGAAACCTTCCTGGGCAATTCTATCCTCCATCAATGATGTAGAGCATCTTAAAAACCAAGAAATCAATAGGATCATTTATGATCCTTTCAACATCCATTCAATAAAAAATTTTTATAGAGGCATCTCATGGGGTATAACACAACATGTTTTATCACAAAAACATAAACCTTTCACTTGATTTGATAACATTGTTGTTTTCAAGACAGTCTTTAAAGATTGATTGATTTGACCCATCAAATCACAATATTAATTTTTTTGGAAACAACCAATTTTTTATCCAACATCAAGACATACCATTTTCCAAAATTACAAGGTCTTATGATTCTATTTGATCCCCAACTAATAATTGTTTTGGACTACCACTTCTAGATGCATTCTCAAAATATTCACAAGCCTTTCTTGCTAGGGCATCAAATATATTTCACAATACATTAAAAAATGACACCAAACCAATTCCATATGACAAATTTATGAATATAGTTTCAGAATCTATAAGAAATTTATTTTTCCCATTCATAAATAATTTTACAAGCACAAATCACTGCCTACAACTCCAATGGAGATCTTTAAAAACCAGTTTCCACTCAAATGATTATAACTTTCACAAATCTGCATAAAAATTACTCAAACAAAAATGGAATGAAATTTAATTCACATATATTTCCAATGAATATTATTAGAGGTCCTGAGTCTCCAAAATGTGTCCATACCACATGATTCAATCTGACTATGGTCAAGCAGTCTCAAATCTGCAAATAACTTCCACCAAAACATCCATAACTTATTCATTTATTTATAAAATTGAACCAAACCAAAATCATGAGAAATAGGATTCAGCCTTCTATCTATCTGTTATTATATTACATGGTTTCCATGCCATACATGTCTGTACAAGACCTGGAACCAACACTAAAAGTGAAAAACCAATAAAAAAATTTATATTAGAAAATTTCAAAATTACTCCAAAATGTTTCCTTCTTCTCATATTGATTTGGAATGACCATTAAAATTATTTTATAGTGTTTTTTGTGGTTTACAACTTATCAACGACATTTTAAACCACCTCCTTACATTCTTTTAATCATTATGCATTTTCTTGACAATATTTTATGCATTTTATTTGCATTTTTGCATTACAATTTTTACACGTTTAACTCCAAACTTCACAATTGTTTTCATGGAAAATTGAATCACCCTAAAATATACTTAATAGACATTTTACATCAATTTTAGCCTTTATTAGTCATTCTTTCATATTTTAACCTTCTTGACCAAACTAGGACCTTAACATGACAATATTAACAATGGCTTCACATAGCCTTCCATTTGGACTCAAATACATCACAAATGACTCAAATATATTTTAATATATGATGTAAGGAATCTTAAGCTTCTTGTTCTCTTGTAATTTAGGTTCCCCTAAACCATACTTCCAACCTTGAAAATTTTCCAAGTCTCTTGGAAAGGTGTGCCATAACCTGCAAAAAATTATAACAAAAATCTTCATCTTTACCTTCATTTGCCTTTATCACCATCATCTTTTCCCTTAAGGACACATGACTATCCTCAAAATCATCTTCTCAAATACTCCTGTTAGTCAAGCATTAATGGCTGCAACTCCATAGTGCCTTATCAGTCAGAGATCCACCTTTACCATTGTTGCTTCAAACTCACCACAAACAACTCTCCAATATGCCTCACCTAGGATTCCTCATCTTTTCCTCTCTCCCTAGTCTCTTGGCAATCAACTAGAACACTCCTTGGCCCTGGACCTTCTCTTGGTCCTTGACATACTTCTAATGTATGTACACACAACCCAACCTTCATATGCAGCAAGATGGATGAGAACCTACAACCAAAACTCATCAACAAAACAAATACCAAATCTCCAAGGTCCTGGTGTGGATTGCCTCCCTTGGCGCTCTACCCACACACTCAAGATCTTCAAGCTCTGATACCAATTTGATGCAGAGCATCTTACAAAATAAATAATCAATAGGATCCTTTATGATTATTTTAACATCCATTCAATAATTTATTTTTATAGAGGCATCTCATGAGGTATACCACAACATGTTTTATCACAAAAACATAAACCTTTCACTTCATTTGATAATATTGTTGTCTTCAAGACAGTCTTTAAAGATTGATTGATTTGACCCATCAAATCACAATATTATTTTTTCTAGAAAGAACTAAGTTTTTATCCAACATCATGAACTACCATTTACAAAAATTACAAGGTCTTATGATTCTATTTGATCCCTCAACTAATAATTGTTTTGGACTGCCACTTCTGGATGCATTCTCAAAATATTCACAAGCCTTTCCTGCTAGGGCATCAAATATCTTTCACAATACATAATAAAATGACACAAAATCAATTCCATCTAAAAAATTTATGAATCTAGTTTCAGAATCTATAAGAAATTTATTTTTCCCATTCATAAATAATTTTACAAGCACAAATCACTGCCTACAACTCCAATGGAGATCTTTAAAAACTAGTTTCCACTCAAATGATTATAACTTTCACAAATCTGCATAAAAATGACTCAAACCAAAGGGGAATGAAATTTAATTCACATATATTTCCAATGAATATTATTAGAGGTCCCGAGTCTCTAAAATGTATCCATACCACACACTTCAATCTGAATGTGGTCAAGTAGTCTCAAATATGCAAATAACAACTTCCACCAAAACGTGCATAACTTATTCATTTCTTTATAAAATTGAACCAAACCAAAATAATGAGAAATAATATTCATACTTCTATCTAACCATTACTATATTATAGGGTTTCCAGGCCATACATGTCCTTACATGACCTGGAACCAGCACTAAAACTGAAAAACCAATCAAAATTTCTATATTAGAAAACTTCAAAATTACTCCAAAATATTTCCTTCTTATCATATTAATTTGGAATGACCATTAAAATTATTTTATAGTTTTTTTCATGCTTTATAACTTCTCAACCACATTTTAAACCACCTCCTTACATTCTTTTAATCATTATGCATTTTCTTGACAATATTTTATGCATTTTTGCATTACAACTTTTACAAGTTTAACTCCAAACTTAACAATTGTTCACATGGACAATTGAATCAAGCTAAAATAGACTTAATAGACATTTTACATCAATTTTATCCTTTATTAGGCATTCTTTCATATTTTAACCTTCTTGACCAAACTAGGACCTTAACATGACAATATTAACAATGGCTTCACATAGCCTTACATTTGGATTCAAATACATCACAAATGACTCAAATATATTTTAATATATAATATAAGGAATCTTAACCTTCTTTTTCTCTTGTACTTTAGGTGCCCCTACACCAATCAACTTGCCATCAACCTCATTGAACTTCCCCTCATCCATCCTGAACTCATAGACTAGGATCAACCAAGCGTAACACATATTGATGAGTTCCAAAGGAAAGAAGCACTCCTAAAGTTCATGGGAGCATCAGACCAACAATCACATCAAGAAAAAATTAGCTTATGTCTACAAGCTTGACCCAAAGGGATACTTCAGGGAAGAAGAAGTCTTTAGCCGCAAAATTGAAAATAAAAAAGAAAAGAATGAGTCCTTTTGTAAAAATCCCTCTACGGAACATTCTGACTCTAAAAAAGCAAAAATAAAGGGTGTATATTCTGGTGAAAACCTCTCTGAGGCACTAGAAGATGAAGACTTGGCTCTTCCTCCCATCCAGGACTACATACTGTAGAACTCACCAATCCTCATTGAGAAAACCAAGCCAGTCAATTTTGGAACTAAAGAATACCCAAGGATCAAATATATTGTAGCGTCCCTGACCGAAGGTGAAGAACTAGCTTTCATAATGCTTCTCCAAGAAACTAAAACCAAATTTGCAAGGTCAGAGATATTGACTACTCAAAGTGGATATCTAGTGTGGTACTGGTCACTAAGCTATCGAGAGAGATTAGGATTTATACAGACTTCACAGATCTGAACAAAGCATATCCAAAGGATGATTTCCCCTTACCAAACATAGAGATGATTTTTGAACTCACAATAGGCCATGATATGTTATCACTCATGGATGGCTTCTCAGGATACAATCAGATCTAGATAGTAGAAGAAGACCAACATAAAAAAACATTTACAACACCATGGGGTACCTTCTATTACAATATGATTCCATTTGGGCTAAAGAATGTAGGAGCTACATATCAATGAGCAATGACAAAAATCTTCCATGATATGATACATAAAATCCTTGAGGAAAATGTAGATGATACCCTTGGAAAATTAAAGACATGATGAGAACACCTTGACATTATTGAGTGTGTGTTCCATCACTTACATCACTATGGCTTAAAGATAAATCCAAAGTGTGTCTTGAGTGTCACATCAAGAAAGTTGTTGGGCTTCATTCTATCATGGAGAGACATAGAGATTGACCCTAAAAAATTCAAAGTCATAATAGAAATGCCTCCTCCCCAAACACTCAAACAACTCAGAAGCTTACAAGGTAAACAACAATTGGGGCGTCATTTTATATCATAGCTAGTAGACAAGTGTCAACCCTTCACACATCTACTTTGTAAAGAAACTAGATTAAAATGGGATCCCATATGTCAGTGAAGTTTTGAGAAGGTAAAGGAATATCTAGATAACTCTCCCATCCTTGTACCACTAGTCCTAGGAAGCCCTCTAATATTATACATCTCCACAAATGCTACAGCACTAGGAGCACTATTAGCATAGCTTGATGACAATGGGAAAGAAAGAGCCATCTATTATATCGGTCAAACACTTGTCAAATATGAGCTCAACTATTCACCAATGGAAAAGGCATGCCTCATAGTGGTTTTTTCCACTCAAAATTTTTGGCATTATATACTCAGCCACACTATCAAGCTCATCTCAAAGGTGGACCCACTCAAATACCTTCTATCAAGGATGATGCTCATAGGCTAAATAGAAAAATGGGTCATGCTACTAGTGAATTTGACATCCAATATGTCGATAGAAAAGAAATAAAGGGGCAAGTCATTGTAGACCAACTCACTGAAGCACCCCTCCTCAATGCATATCCATTGATTATGGAATTTCCTGATGAGGATCTCTGTATTATCAAAGAGAAGCCAACATGAAATCTATACTTTGGTGGCTCCTACACATCACATAGATCAGGGGTAGGAATCCTCTTTGTTACCCCTCAAGGTGACTACATCCCCAAATCATTCAAATTGGGATTCTCATGCACCAATAACATTGTAGAGTATGAGGCACTCATCTCATGCCTCAAGATAGCCATTCAATAGAACATCATAGAACTGTAAGTATTTGTAGATTCATAGTTGATCATCAAGAAATTCCTATATGAATTCCTAACAAAGGATGATGAGCTTCTACCCTACAAAGAATTGGTGGATAGATTGAAAGAGCACTTCCTGAGTCTACAATTCATGTAGATACCCAAGATACAAGACAAATATGTTGATGAAATGGTAACCATTAGATCCTTACTGGAGATCCCTCATGATTTAACATAGTATGAATTATTGGTCTAAGAGATACACACACCTTCTTATGAGAATGTTGATTCAGAAATGGTGTGCATCTTAGTTGGCCCTTAATCCCCATGGTACCATGAAATTCATGCTTATCTTAAAAATGGTATCATATCCCCCCACCTCATAAACACCCAATGCTAAAACCTTATTCACAAAGCTTCCCACAACACTCTTGTAGCTAACACCCTATATAATGTAGGAAATCACAACATCCTCTCTAAGTGTTTAGATTCTAACGAGGCCATCCTAGCTTTACAAGAGGTCCACACTAAAATTTGTGGTGCCCACATGAGTGGCATGGTCCTAGAGAAGAAGTTCTTAGAGTTAGGTATTATTGGCCAACAATGGAGCATGATGCTTGTGAATTTGTAAATAAATGCCTACCTTTACAATAGCATGTCAATCTGATCTATGTTCCAGTGCAATACTTGGAGCCCATTGCACCACCATGGCCCTTTTCATGTTGGGGCTTTGACCTCATTGGTTTAATCAACCCCTTTGCTCAGATGGACACAACTATATCATAATAGCAACTAAATATTTCACAAAGTGGGTTGAAGTGATTCCACTCATCCTCACTATAGGCATTCAGATATCCAAGTTCATCCTCTACCATATCATTTATTGTTTCAGCATCCCTTCCACCATCTTCACAAATCATGGAACACCCTTTTAAAACCAACATGTGGATGATCTATGTGCCAAACTCCAAATCCACCACCATTTCTCCTGCCCATACTTCCCTCAAGGAAATGGCCAAGCTGAGGTAACCAATAAAACCATCCTTAAAATCCTCAAAAAAGGTTGTCAATGATTCTGGTCATGACTGGCACCTCAAAACTAATCTCTCCCTTTGGGCCTACTATACTTCCTATCACACTCCCATGGGAACCACCCCATACTCCCTTATATATAGTGTCAAATACATCTTACCAATCAAGGTTGAGCTACCTTAATTACGCATATCCATGAAAAACTATATCACAAGTAAATACAATTGTGTGGCACGCCTCACACAACTGGATCTATTAAATGATAAGAGGTAGAAAGCATATGATCACTTGGTCATATACCAGAATTGACTCAAAAGGAGATATAATAAAAAGGTCCATCCTAGATAGTTCTAGTTGGGTGACATGGTTGTCAAAGAAAATTAGAAAGTACAAGAAAATCAAGAAAAGAAAGGTAAGTTTGAGCCTACTTGGCTGGGTCCTTATATTGTCACAACATGCTTTGGCTTAGGATCCTATTAGTTATCAACACCAGAAGGGGAGTCCTAGAATGATCCTATCAACATCATACATCTGAAGTAGTTCTATGCTTGAACCATATCCTATAAATCCATAAAATCCATAAAATTTGGAAAAATCTAGAGAAAATAAAAAAAATTAAAAAACCCAAAATGGTAAAGAAAAATAATCATCCAATGGTTAAAACTTTGCAATTCAAGTGCCTTGGACAATTATGTTGCTGAAAACCTGGAAACAGATGCCATACTGATGCAGGACCATCTTGGGTCTTGAGCAATCTTGCATCACCAAAAATATTTCCTATTTCCTATACCAATCTAATGTTTGTTTTGTCATTGATGTTGTTGTTGATTTCTTTCCTTGTGAAGTTAATGCAATGATGTGGACCTAATATTGAGCATTCTCTTAAGGGCGCATGTCTTAAGTCACTTGGATCTAGAAGTTATCACAATTTCCCTCAGGCATTGATTTTCTACCAATTTCACTCTTGAAAAATGTGGTATTTTAGCTTGTGAGGTTCCGTGCAAGGAAATTGGATCTTACGCAGTTGGGAATCTCTTCTTGGGTCATGTGTGGACCTAAATGAAAATTCACATCATGTTTTGTTATTTCTAGCTTTAGTTTTGGCTTCTCCTCCTAAGTGGACCTATATTGTAATTAAATGTCTGACTGGCTGACTTGTGGCTTTGTTGGCTATATATTTGGAGCTTGGGTTGATGTTTAGGTAGTCCTAGATAGTGCATAGATAGTAAAAGTATGGTAGTAGAAGTAGAAGAGAAGATAACATGTGAGCTAAGACTCTGAATTCATAATTCTCATTGTATAAGGTTGAAACCCGGAATACCTCATAGCTGGGCATGTTGAAGGATTAATATAATTGCACTAGTGTTGCGACCACTTGCTTGTCTCATATCCATTATGTTTAAACTAATTTCATGTGTTTTTTATATTGCTTCCCTAGGTAACTCTTCACAGGAAATGTTTGTGGGTTTAAGTAGTCTCAATTAACCCTTATTCTTCCTTCACCTTCCCTACCCTTGCGTCAAGTGGTATCAGAGTGAAGTTCTTTCTTGTGGATTGGATCATGGAGAACCTTTTTGGATTGGTTGTAGGGTGGAGGATCTGAGATCTGACCTATAACTTGTAGAAGGTTACAATCTTGCTGGAACTTGATTGTCAAGATGGTTCAAGGTAGAGGAAATGCTAATGTTATGATGGATATGTTGAGGCAAATTGCAACTAGGCTTGAAGCTATAGAAATAGCCCAGAGAAGAGGTGCACATCTTGAAGATTTTAATGATGAAGAAGAATCAGCACCTAATCCTGAACCTGAAGTTGAAATTAATGAGGAAATACTTTTGAGAGTTTTGTCTAAGGCTAACTCCAGACCTGCAGTTGAAGTTTCTTGCTATGACGGAAGACTTGAGACCGATACACTTTTGGATTGGATCTTTGAGATGGATAAATAATTTGAGTATGAAGGTACTCCTAATAATAAGAAGGTTAAGATAGAAGTTACAAAGTTGAAAGGCCATGCATCTCTTTGGTGGGTTCATTTGCAAATTGAGACACAAAAGAGAGGAAAAGAAAAGATCAAGACATGGATGAAGATGCTTGGAAAGATGAATAAGAAGTTTATTCCAACTGACTACCAAGTTAGTTTGATGAGAAAGATGCAAAATCTAAGACAAAATGACATGAGTGTGAAATAATATACTAAGGACTTTTACAAATTAGATATCAGATTTGGACATGTGGATGATGAAGTTGAGAAATTTGTTAGATACTTGAATGGTTTGAGGACATCGATTCAAGATAAGATCAGCTATGTGAAAATAGATAGTGTGGAAGAAGCATACCAATTTTCTTTGAAGGTAGAAGAGAGATTGACAAAGAGACATGAACTATTGGAGAAAGTAGTAGATCTGACAATGAATTACAAGATAAAGGATGGAAAGATGAACCTGCTAAAAGAGGTAATTACTCTAGAGGTAGCTATATTGGTTACTCTAGGAATAAAAATAATGAGAAAATAGAAGAGAAATCTTGGTTTAAAGGTACTTGTTAAAAATGTGGTGAAGGACATAGAGCTATTGAATGTACTAACTCTGGAAAGAAGACTGGAGGTAATGGCAGAAATAATTTAGCTTGTGCAGAAGTTGATGAAATGTCTAATGAACCTGAACATGGTGATAAATTGATGCTAAGAAGTATCTTGTGGAATGAAGAAGCTGATGAGGAACGTATTCTGAGGAAACGTTTGTTCAGAACTAAATGTAAGATCACTGACAAATGTTGTAAGGTAATCATTGATAGTGGACGTTCTGATAATTTGGCATCAGAAGAGCTGGTTAAAAAATTGCAGTTGTGGAGATTGAGACATCCTAAGCCTTACCATATTGCTTGGATCTAGAAGGATCATAAACTACTTATAAGTGAACAATGACTTGTTAAATTCAAAATTAGGAATTATCATGATGAAGTCTTGTGTGATATTATTCCTATGGATTGTTGTCATATTCTTTTGGATAGACCTTGGTAGTATGATAGGAAAGCTTTTCAAGATGGTAGATTGAATCAATATACTATTTGGATGAATGGGAAGAAACAAGTATTATTTCCTTTGGCAGAGAAGTTTGATGAAGGCCAATGTACTATAGTCAGAATATGCTTGGTTGATGGTAAACAGTGTGCAAGAGAAATAAAAGAACATAATGTTTGTTTTTCTTTGATTCCAAGGAAAACTGAGAAACAAGATGAGTTAGAACATGCACCTAAGGTTAAACCTTTGTTGATAGAATGTCATGTTATCATTTCTGATAATGTACCTGATGGTTTTCCACCTATGAGAAGTATAATTCATTGTATGGATTTGATACCTAGAGCTAGGTTTCCTAATAAAGCACCATATAGGTTGACACCTTATGAAAAGACTGAGTTGAATAGACAAGTGCAATAATTTCTTGAAAGAGGTTTGATTAGGGAAATTTTGAGTCCTTGTGCAATACCTATTGTGTTAGCACCTAAAAAGAATGGAGAATGGAGAATGTGCACTGATTCTAGAGCTATAAAAAAGATAACAGTAAAGTATAGATTTCCTTTGCCTAGGATGGATGACATAATGGATAGTTTGAGTGGAGCAAAGTATTTCACAAAGATTGATTTGAAGAGTGGATATCATCATATTAGGATCAGAGAAGGGGATGAATGGAAAAATACTTTTAAGACTAATGAAGGTCTGTATGAATGGTTGGTTATGCCTTTTGGTTTGACTAATGCACATAGTACTTTCATGAGGCTGATGAATGAAGTTCTAAAAATATTCTTGGGTAAGTTTGTGATTGTATATCTTGATGACATTTTGATATTCAATAAGAGTAAGGAAGAACATCTTGAGCATATCAGATAAGTATTGCAGAGATTAAAGGAAGAAAATTTGTTGATTAATTTCAAGAAATATTCATTTATGAAAGAAGATGTTATGTACCTTGGTTTTGTAATTTGAGATAATGGATTGAAGATGGATCCTGAGAAAGTGAGAGCTATACTTGATTGGCCTACACTAGAGAATTTTGGAGAGGTAAGATCATTTCATGGATTGGCAAGTTTTTATAGGAATTTTATTAGAAATTTTAGTTCTATTTGTAATGCTATGATTGAAACTATGAGAGGAGATAAAAGGGATTTCAAATGGACACATGCAACACATAAGAGTTTTTAAAAATTGAAACAAAGAATTGCAAAGTTGCCTACACTTTCTTTGCATGATTGTAGTAAAGTTTTTCAAGTTGATTGTGATGATAGTGGAAGTGCAACTGGAGCTATTTTGAGTCAAGAAGGAAGACCTGTAGATTTCTTTAGTTAAAAATTGAATGATGCTAAGAGAAAATATTCAGTTTATGACTAGGAATTCTATTCTATTGTTAAAGCTTTGAAGAAATGGAGACATTATTTGATGCCTAAATATTGTGTGTTGTATACTGACCATAAAGCTTTGCAATATTTGGGAAGTCAGAATAAATTGAATTAAAGACATATGAAGTGGGTTGAGTTCTTGCAGAATTTTTCCTTTTCATTGAAGAATAAAAGTGGACAGTCAAATAAGGTTGTTGATGCCTTGAGCTGAAGAAGAAGTTTGCTAATAGAAATGAAAGTTGAGGTACTTCGTATTGATGATTTGAAGTGTTTGTATGAGACTGACATTGATTTTGTAGAATTTTTCAAAGCTTGTAAGGAACAAATAGTAAGTGATAAGTGGACTAAGTATTTCATTCAAGAAGACATGTTGTTTAATGGAGTTCAATTGAGCATACCTAGAGGATCTATGAGAGAGAACATAATAAAGGGGAAACATAGTGGTGGACTTGCTGGACATTTTTGGATTGATAAGGCTATGAAACTAATTTCAGAAAGATACTTTTGGCCATAGATTTATAGAGATGTACATATAATGGTTGGAGGTTGTAGAGTTTGTCAAGTAGCAAAAGGAACTAGTTAGAATGTGGGATTGTATACACCTTTTCTTGTACTTGATAGACCTTGGGAAGATGTGAGTATGGACTTTGTTCTTGGATTGCCTAGAACTTAGAGAGGTAATGATTCTATTTTGGTAGTGGTTGACAGATTTTCAAAGATGGCATATTTCATACCTTGTAAGAAGACATCTGATGCATTGCATGTAGCTGAATTATTTTTCAAGGATGTAGTAAGATTGCATGGTTTTCCTAAATCTATTGTTTCAAAAAGAGATACTAAGTTTACTAGTTACTTTTGGAGAACACTTTGGAAAAATATGAATACATACTTGAAGTTTAGTTCTACATTTCAACCTCAGACAGATGGAAAGACTGAAGTTGTGAATAGAAGTTTAGGAAACTTGTTGAGATGCTTAGTTAGAGATAAGCCTGCTAATTGGGATTTAGTTTTGGCACAAGAAGAGTTTGCATATAATAATTCTATGATTAGAAGTACTAAGAGGAAACCATTTGAGATTGTTATTGGATTTCATCCTAAGGGAGCCATAGAGTTGACAGATTTACCTACTGAGACCAGAAGAAGTGTTGAAGCTGAGGATTTTGCAGTATACATGGGAACTTTTCATGATGAAGTTAAAAGGAATTTGGAGGATAGTAATCTGAAATATAAATAGAGAGCATTTAAGAGAAGGAGACATAAATATTTTGAAGTTGGAGATGAGATTATGATTCATTTGAAGAAGAATAGATTTCTAGTTGGTGCCTACAACAAGCTGAAAAATGAAGAAATTTGGACCTTGTAAGATTCTGAAGAAGTTTGACAATGGAAATGCTTATGAAGTGGAATTACTAGAGGACATGGATATATCACCTATATTCAACATTGTTGATATCTTTGAGTACTTTGAATCAAATGATGAGACTGAAGATGATCTGGATTATCCTAAGAAGGACCAAGACAGTATTGAGAAGATCTTGAATAGCATAATAAGAAAGAGTACAAGAGGAAAAGATTACATGGAATACCTAGTTCAGTGGAAAGATAAGCCAGTTGAAAATAGTTCATGGATTACATAAGTTGATTTGGATCTTTATGATTTAGGTCAAAATATGAGTAGTGCCTAATGTGGAAATTACTTCTTTTGTTACCCCAGGTGTTTGATGCAGGAGCATCTTGGGTGTTGAGCGATCTTGCATCACCAAAAATATTTCTTGTTTCCTATACCAGTCTGATGTTTGTTTTGTCGCTAATTTTTCTATTAGTTTCTTTCCTTGTGAAGTTAATGTACTGATGTGGACCTAATCTTGAGCATTCTCCTAAGGGTGCACATCTTAATTCACTTGGATCTTGAAGTTATCACAATTTTCCTCAGGCATTGATTTTTTGCTAGTTTCACTCATGAAACATGTGGTATTTTGGCTTGCACTGTTCTGTGCGGGGAAATTAGATCTTGCACAGTTGGTAATCTATTCTTGGGTCATGTGTGGACCTAAATGAAACTTTGCATCATGTTTTGTTATTTCTAGCTTTAGTTTTGGTTTCTCCTCCTAAGTGGACCTATATTGTAATTAAATGCCTGACTGGCCGACTTGTGGCTTTATTCGCTATATATTTGGAGCTTGGGTTGATGTTTAGGTAGTCCTGGATAGTGCATAGATATTAGAAGGATGGTAGTAGAAGTAGAAGAGAAGATAACATGAGAGCTGAGATTCTAAATTCATAATTCCCATTGTATAAGGCTGAAACCCGGAAGGCCTCACAGTTGGACATGTTGAAGGATTAATATAATTGTACCAGTGTTGTGACCAGTTGCTTGTCTCATATCCATTGTGTTTAAATTGATTTCATGTGGTTTTTATATTTCTTCCATGTGTAACTCTTCATAGGGAATGTTTGTGGGTTTAAGCAATCTCAATTAACCTCAATTCTACCTTCACCTTCCCTTCCCTTGAATCACATACATAGTGGACCGGGCCATTATCTATCAAACTCCCATTCCTACCATCCCCTTAGCACATCCATCACCCAATCCCCCTACATCCCCACCACCAGCCCACTTTCCTAAGGTGTTCTATCCTCAAGAATATACAACATAGCCATGAGTGACTATCCCCAATCCTAAGCTTCCTGTATATATTTTGTATAGAGAGATCCACCTATCCCAATCCCTAAGCTTTTTTAAATATATATTGTACATATCTCCTTTTCTATTGTATACTATATCATTGTGTCCCTTTGTACATATCCTCATCCATCCTATAGTAGCTATGATGCTTTGCACTTGTCCCACCCAGCCTTGTACTTCAACAACATATTTTTTTGACTATCTGTTATCACATGATTATCCTTGCTTCATCATTTTCCAACAACAACACAACATTCTCCTCATCACAGGGTCCTTGTAGGATGTATCCTTCCTCATGTCTGACCTAATCTCCCCCCATCAATCAAACAATCAATCTCTCTCCT
The DNA here is from genome assembly GCA_027943335.1 of Chamaecyparis obtusa. Lineage (NCBI taxonomy): Eukaryota > Viridiplantae > Streptophyta > Pinopsida > Cupressales > Cupressaceae > Chamaecyparis > Chamaecyparis obtusa. The sequence goes on along the minus strand of BSBK01004232.1, from coordinate 175,841 downwards.
TGGAAAAGGATGTCTTGTGGATTTATCATTTTGGTCTGGGATTTTTGGTCCTTTCGATCTTGTTTATGTTTTACAACTTCTCGTTGTTCCTCTCCTCATGGTCGCCATGATCATTTATATCATGGTACACTGTGAATGAGGGCACTTTGGGGCACTGTCTTTTGATCATATTGTTTCTACATGTGATTCAATCGCATATGACCCTTGCACATTCCACACATGATCTTTTTGGTTACATGGTGCACTTGGGAAATTTAGTTTTTTTGTGGGTTCTCCAGCATTGTTTCTACCATGCCTCCTCCTAGATTCATGTGTGATGTTGAGGCAACCCTTGTGTGTCTTTTTGTGTTAGTCCTCTGCAATGTTGGTGATAGGGCCTTTAGTCTCTAGTAACCTTCGCAAGTCTAATGTTTCTATATCAAACTAGGTTGTGCTCTCCACATTTACACAATGAGATCCCGAAGTCCCAATTGTCGCATATAGATTAATCTTACATCCTACATATTGCTTCATCTTGTATCCTACATCTCAAATCATACTGCATTCATGAATCTTTGCTCATGGAAGGACTTCTATTTATCCTCTTTCCCCTCTCTTTCCTCCACTTCCTCCCCGCTTGCATCTTTTTTGAGAAAGTTCCAAAAAATTCCTCTTTGTGTTATTTTTTCGAGGGGGAACAACCCCTTACCATCTAAGTCTTGCCTAGGGAATCTTATTTTCTTATCTTTGATGCAACACCACTTGCGGCACTGCATCAAAGAGGGGCAAAATGTAGACACCTAAAAATCCAACTTATTAATTAACAATATTTTAGTTAATAAAAATCCTGATGATATCATCATTAATTAATTAATTAATTAATTTATTATTATTATTATCCCCTCCTATTTTAATTAAATCCATTTAATTAAATAATCACTCCCAAAAATATTTTAATCTAATTTTTATATTTATCCCTCCTATTTATTAAATTAATTTAATAAATAAAGTGCTCAACCAAAATCCCATTTAAATAAATTAAATATTTATTTAAATCGCTTAAATCCTAATAACCCTTCTAGAATCTTCTAGACCTATCCTCTCATCCCTAATCACTCCCTAACCTCGCTTAAGGGGTGATTCCTAACCCTCTCCCTTTGACCCAAGGTCAACACCCTCATTAATGAGCCTTACAAACTTATTAATGACCCCTTACACCCTCATTAATGGCTCTTACAACCTCTTAATGAAGACACATCCCCCTTCTTCTAGTATTGTTCCCTTCCCACTTCCCAATTGTTACTCACACATGTGTGAGCAACCTTGGTCCATTCAACCCATGAATACCCATCCCTTTCATCCTAGCCATACCTCTAACCCTACCTCTAACCCTACCTCTAACATTAACCATCCTTCCTAACCAAAGCCCTTCCTCAAAACCTATAAATAGATCCTCTTCCATGAGAAAAATAACAATTCACTCTTTCATTTCATAGAATAGTTATAATGTTGAATTGCATCTAGGATTTCATATCATAGACTAAAATTGTTAAATTTCTTTCCTATTTTTATTTATTTATAACTCATCTTAGCATAACATAAATGGATTAACATAGTTTCTTTTAAGAATTTAAAATCATCTTTCAATCCATATCACATCCATATTCAAGTTAAAATGTATTTTTCATCTCATACATATCCTAGAATCTCATCTCATCATTTGCACCCTTGGAACCCTAGGGGCAAAACTGGTTCACTATAGCAAGTTTTGTGCCATTTTTTGCATCTTTATGGCTTGAATGTGGTTTTTATTTACCCTCATATGTATTTCTATCATGCTCATTATTCTTAGAGAGCACACCCACATCCCTCTTAAATGAGAAAATCAAATGGTGCCTAGGTGCTCCCATTTTGGCTCAATCTAAGGTGGTTTTGTGAATAATTTTTCTATATGTCATGTATGATCTATTTGAACTAATGTTTGAATGTCTTTTCATGCTTCCAATAGGTTAGGCTCACATGATCCATAGAAAGATGAATTACAACATATTTTCAAGAAACATATATGAGAACTGAGTCACTTGACAAGGAGATAGAACCTCTCATAACATCTCGTGACTCTATAAGGCAAACTGATCTTAAATAGTGATCCCTAGTGGAGTTTCCATTTTTTAGGTGACTTAGATGGGTTAAATAAAATAAGTAATATAATTTAGAAATTGAAATACCAAAGGCTCTTCGAAAAGTTTCAACAAAACTTTTACATCTTTATTCCTTAGCAGTGTCACCATTTTGTTGGTTCCTAAAAGGGTTTAAACTACAAAATAGAAACCAAGTTGATCCTTCAATTTTCTATGGTGAAGCTAACTCCAATTATCAAAAATCTCCAAGAATTGGACCAACTAAAAAGGATCTAACAAACCCTTCTTCACTTTGGGCTCTGTGAAACCTAGGAGGGTGATCCCTTAATGCCTTTATAAACTCAGCTTCTGACCTGTAAATGACATTAAAATAAATTAGATAATCTCATATAAAAATCAATAGACATAGCATAATTCTGAAGAATGGCTAATTCTCCTTTGATTATCAACTAAATTGGAGAATGAGATGTCGGTAACATACATAAAAGTAAATATTATGCATGATTTAACAATTTTATAGAAAGAATCACATGAATTTTGAACACTAGACTAACTGTAAAACTAATGAAAGCTATAGTCAGCTCCTTATTCAATTGGGGAGTTGAATTCATAAGAAATAAAACTACATATGACAAACTTTCTCTAATAGCATTAGATCTGAAAAAGTATTTTCTTACAATATTTATCAACAATAACCCTAACCCAAACTACTTATTAGAATTCTAGCACATGTTCTACAAATCTATAACTCTATCCAATCATTTAATTGACCCCTTAGATCAAAGCATGAACAAAAAAATTACATGCATGACAAAAATGCACTAAATGAGACAAATCATAGATTCATTTGATTTAAAACTTGATATAATTGTACACTGGAGAGAATTGAATTAGAATTGTATTTCTATTAAACTCCCTTTCTATCTCTGACATACAACAATTCTACAACTCATTCACTCAAAACCTACATAAAACTTGACATTGAATCCTCAATATTGCTTTGTAAATAATCTTTAAAAATTTCCCACATTCACCTAGACTCTTACTACTGGAGCCATACATAAGTATTTTGACCTTGCAAATCAATAAATGAGTATTAGGATGCACTGACATCCTAATCATCAAGCTAAAGAAGTCATTTGACATTAAAAAATTTAGTCATATTGCCATTTTGGGCCACAAATAGTGAAATCAAGCCATTGGAAAAACTATCAAGATGGGATAACATGACAGGTTAACCCACCCCCAACACTTATAAGAAACATCGCCACACATTGAAAAAGATCCATGCCACCAATAAAAAAATGTGATCCTTGGATGCAAATCTATGAATTGGAATGGACAACCCAGATGTGATGCAAAGTCTCCCAATGAAATATTAAAACACCACCATTGATAGAGAAAATCCTTTAAACTATATGGATGGTGCAATTTCATAGCTAACAATAGAAGGAACTGTAAAATAGAGAGAATTTTCCATTTGGAAAGCTACCATTTATCCCCTATGAAAGTGCAAAATGGGATAACATGACATGTTAACCTCTGCCATGTGGTGTTAATTTTCTTACCCTCACCATCCAATGATCTATCATACTACTCCCTAAACAGAATCACAACATGGAGGGGTAAACCATGACTGTTGATGCAGAATTAAGATGCACATTTTTTTAAACTTGGGAAAATGATGATCCACATCACTAGATAGAATGGAGCCACATGGCAGATCTTGATTGGTCTCCCCATTTTGTAAGAGGCAAAAAGGAAACTTTGTGAAATTGTGAAATAGGGATAATGCCATGTGTTATCCCTTGAAGATGATATGACATCTTAACCCACTGTAACTAAATTCAAGCCATTGAAATTTTCTTAGATCATTTATCTGTGCTGGGCTAAATGGTGGAAAAAATAACCAACAAGTACCAACAATTTCTACCACCCTCATCTAGGAAATATCTTCAAAAGCCATTTGTATTTTCTTTGAAACTAGGTAAGTTTATGAACTCATATTTTCTAGGTCACTATTTCTTAGAAGGTTTCATATGCCACCTACTACATCTATTTAGGTCATTTGTGATTATCAATCTGTGATTGTCATATCCCTACTTCAATACGCTTAACATATCATAATGTCATGCATTCCTTTCAATGTACCAAATTGAGATTGCAATCTTGGAACTATGCATTGGCCTTATAAAAATTGTACCATTTTTCTATTGACATGACCTCCATAGCCTCTAGAATCATGTCAACTATCACCATTGTAACATCATCTACCACATTATTTCCCTCTTGATCTACATGGGTTACAAAGAAATTACTAAGTCATTTCATATCTCCTTTCACAATTTCAAGCTCATTCATATTGGATTAATTTTTGAATCCCCTTGTAAATTATTCCATCATATTTTAGTTTTTCCCTACAATCATCCTCAAGAGGGTAGCCTAGAATTCTACTTTATTGTTCGTAGCCCCCTTTCTATTTTCTTGTCATCAAAGGAACCTTATCTTTTGAATTTCTAACCACATAGTCTACCCTAGCTAACCTCAAATTTCCCCAACCCGTCTCATCAAAATTGATCTTGATCCAATTTACCTTTGGTGGATTCCATTTTGCATTCTTCTTAAAACCCTTAGACAAATTAACTTGACCAACTCCATAAATGAGGGGATGTTGTAAAAATTTACAATTATTTTTCAAACTCAATATTCTTTTGATTTGTAAATCAAAATGAAAAGTAAATATCTTTTATAGATATTATTTTGACATTTTAATGACTACTAGAAACCTTAACCCTTATTTACATTGAATTTTAAAGATGACAATATTTTAAATTAATTATAAATAGAAGAGTTCAAAGAGTTATACTTTATTATTAATATGCCAATTCTTATCTTGAAGGTGGCCCCTCATATACAAAAAAGTACATTGAACATTTATCAGTCTTCATGCAAAATTATTAAAGCCCGACAACTTTTCACATTGAAGGTAGTGTCATAATCTAACTTTTCTTATTCTACATGTGTGAGTCATCAAACATATCTCTTTTTCATGAAAATAACATTTTTATTTATAAAAATTTGCACCATCTAAAAAGAGAATTCAATTGTGTATAGTCATTCAACCCAAAGTATAATTTATTTAAGCTTAATAATTCTATTAAAGCCCAACATCTTTTCACATTGAAAATAGTCTCATTTTCCTTTCTTTTTCTAAATGTGTGAGTCATCAAGCATATGTCTTTGTAATGAAAATAATAATTTTATTATTAAAGTTTTTTCTATCTAAAAATAAAATTCAATTTTTGTATATATTCAACCCTAATCAATATAGGAAGCCTAAAATTAAGAAGAAGATAGTATTTCTGTTGACTCAAAATGCAAATTAAGACTAAATGTCTCTTCATAAATCTTCACAATGAAATCCTTGACATGGATTGAAATCAAAGTGTTCAAAAGACTCTTAAAGATAATTTTCTAAATTCAATATTCCTTATGACTTGTAAATCAAAATAAAAAGAAAACATCTTTTCAAATTATATAATTATTATTTTTACTTTTTGTGATCATTAGAAAGCGCAACATTTTTCAGATAAAGTGATAATTATTTCAAAGTAACTAAAAAAACTCAATTCATATATTGGCTTTTATATTAAATATAACCCATATTAAAGGTTAAAGAGTCAAATCCCATCTTTCTTACATTGACATAATTTCTTATGTTGACATTTGATTTTACTAAGTAATCATTCTTTTCGACCAACTTTGGAGTTCTTTTATTAAAAAAATTAAACATTTTCATTTTTTTAATTTTTAATTTGTATCATTACAAACTTTAGGAATTATGTGTTGTTAATTCCTCTATGGGCGGTGCTTTAGAATATGCTCCAATAAGAGTGGCATGTTGAAAACTAAATATATATAAAACATTTCACATTTCATGTTGAATGGACATTTTAAGATAAAAGTTGAGATGGACAAAATAATGGAAGAGGTTTTAATTTTAATTTATTTAATTGTAAATGCTTTTAAATATTGTATCATTTTCTATAAAGTAAAAAGTCTTTATTAATTATGCCAGGAGGGCTAAGTAGCTTGACCTGAAGCTTTGAGTGCATTATTGCTCTCCTCATCAAGCACCTTTCGCTATGCCTCTTATCAAAAAGTTTGACCGGCTTAGTTCAGTGAAAGAACCCCTCTAGTCTCCACCCCATAAGCAATTACCGAGCTCTGTTTCGAAAGACATTAAACTTAATCCTAATGCTATCCAACTAAACTTGGATAAGCTCCAAGGTGCTCATAGCCCTATCAATAGGAAAGTAACCCATAAAGGAAATCAGAGCTAGCAGGGTGTGAAGACTTACATGCCCCCGCATCATAGTTATAATGGTAAGTATAAACAACCCCACATTGATTCAGATTATAGATTATCAGGAAGGCTTTTTGTAAAGTCTTCGGCAGTAAAAATTGGAAACAGATCTAATGATTTTCATCAACACTCATTAGTGAAGCATAGCTCTGTCTACTCCCCCCCTCATAGGAGATCTGATACAGTAGGGAAGAGCTCTCATGAATTTGAAGATACCATTTGACATAAAAATGTCCCTACATGCCCTAATCAATTATACTCCAATATGGAGGCCATTAATCTAGAACTTAAAGATGGTTGTATAGAAAGAGTACAGAGTGTATGGTGCAAGTTTAGGGATTATTTGCAGATGGAATGGAATCGGAGCATCAATTTTTGATATAAAAATTTGGTTGAAATCTCAATGGAAAAAAAAGGTAGTTGTTTCAATTCTTGCTGAGCATTTCATTTATCTAGATTTTAGCAATAAAGGACTTAAAAAATAGATACTATCAGAAGGTTTCCCTAAATACAGAAATATATCATTTACTATTTTTTACTGGATCCCCTTTTTTAACCCTAAAAAACTCACTGCCTTTATGGTGGATAAAATCATTCTCTTGAAAAACCTCCCCCTGGAATGCACATGGAAGGAAACTCTTAGAAAAATAGGTAATAGTATTGGAAAGTTTATAGGGATAGTTCAAAATGAGCATAATCAAGTAGAAAAAATTATTATAGTCAAAATGAGTCTTCGTAAAAAGACAATCCCTCCTATCAGATTATGTTGTAAATCAAGCTCGGTGGTCATCAATCCCACTATTGTTGAAGATTACATAGAGGAGATGGAAGATATCCCTGCTAGTTCTATCAGTTCAATAGTAATCCCTAATTACAATATGGAGAAACTGGACATAAAGGTAGATTTCCTTGAGCATAAGGGAGGGTTTGTTATCAGAAACAATCATTGCAAGGTTGTGGAGAATGAACCCACATCTCCCAAGCATAGTAACCCTCAAAATATATTAGATTCTCCATCACCCAACACTAACAGTAAATTCAATTACTCTAAATCCCTGCCCGTAGGATTCTTAGAGGAGGACCAGAATAAGAACAAGAAGGTAGAACATAGCCCCGGCAAAGCCTCTGATCCTATAAAAGCCTCTAAAGTAAAAAGGGATGATGATATTATGGAAGAGCTCAGGGAAGTAAAGACAGATATCTATGTGGAAGTAGCACAATGTAATAATAAATCAAATAATAATCTTAATAGTACAGTTGTGATGCTAGCAACTCCTCAAGAAAGTGAATATGTCACTTTTGTTTTAAAAATACTAACAACCAAGAATTAGTATTAAATGTAATTAATGATGAGAAAAAACAGGAATCAAAGATTGTGATAGGTAAATTTTCCACGATCAATAATGAACAAACACCCACTCAGAGCACAACAATAGAAAACAAGGTCACAGAGTACTCAGTAAGTATAAGAAATTATGAGGAGGATACTATGACTGATATAGAAGACAAAGAACAGAAATGTGAGAGAGAGGTTAATGAAATTTTAGAATATTTAGGCAAAAAAGTTACAAGTGAATTAATGGATTTATTTGTGGATGAAATCTGTGACAGGGATGAACTAGCCCTACAAAGGAAACTTTTAATAAAAAATATCATGTCAGGTAAGGAAGTGAGGGCAAATAAATTAGAAGAATTGCTCGAGCAACAACAGGGGACAAAACCTCAAGTAGTCAATGTTCCTCCCCTCTCAATTCCTATAGAATTAGAATCCCTCAACAAGTAATTTGGATCTAGTCCCAAAAATATCATAGAGGATTATGGAAAAGATATTATAGATCATGAAGATTCACTCATTAATTTAGCTATGGGGTAGGGAGAGTTTGTACAGAATGACCTTTCAGAGAAGACTCTTTTGAGCAATGACCAGATAGAAGATGAACAAGATATCCTCAAATGTATGAATGGGATAACTAATAAGGATAAACAGTGAGGTATTACTATGAATAGGTAGGGTCTATCCTATTCAATTACCCTTAAGACTAAGAAAAAATGAGGTAGAAAATCAATTAACGAGTTGAGAACTTTAGCTGGTAATGCTGATAATCAGCAAAAATTATTTGACATCTAGTATGCTGGGAAGGGGAAGAGCCTTCCCCAAGAGCAATGAAAATAACCACTTGGAATGTTAGGGGCCTTAATGCCCCTACCAAACAAAGATTAATTAAAAGATATCTTAACACATTTGAATCTGAAATAATAATATTACAGGAAACTAAGTTAAATAAGGAGGAAAGCTTGAAGTTTAGTCTCAAATTAGGTATTTGGAAATCTGAAATAGTCCACTCAGCAAGAGCATCTGGGGGACTGGCTTCAAAAGTAGTGATTGAGGTAATTTCTAAAAATAATAATTGGTTACTACTAACAGTTAATAGTTTAAAGACAAAATTAAATTTTAAACTCATTAATATATATGGTCCTACCTATAATGTAGAAAAGAGGAAAGTTTGGCAGGAAGTTCAAAATTAATTTTCTTCCTCTCCCAATGACATCCACATTTTAGGTGGTGACTTTAATGCAATTCTAGAGAGCAAAGAAAAATTTGGTGGCTCGCAATATATTTCACAATCATAAAAAGATTTTAGTCAATGGGTCCTGGACAATAATTTAATAGATATTAGCACCAGTAATGGCATTTTTACTTGGAATAACAGAAGATTAGGCTTCAGCCACATTACTGAAAGACTCGATAGATTCTTGATTAATGGAGATACTGGTAATTTTAATCATAATATAAGCACAAAAATCCTCACCAATGTAGGGTCTGGCCACTTTCCAGTAAGACTCTCCATTACGAAAAACTATAAACCTCCTAGAAACCCATTCAAATTTGAATTCATGTGGTTTCAAGATAAGGATTTCATGTTGCTTCTAGAACAATGGTGGAAACAGATAAAATTTTTTGGATCAAAGATGTACTGCCTAGTGGCTAAACTAAAGATCATTAAGCACAAGATCTTGGATTGGAACAAGGATAAATTTAATAATATTTTTGAACAAAAAAGAAATATTGAATACGAAATAGATTTCCTAAATAAGCTAGTCATAGAAAATGGGATGAATAAACAAGTTATTTAAGAGAAAAAGAGCTTATGGCGGAACATGCGGAGATCTTATTAAAGGAAGAAATATATTGGAAATAGAAATCTAGAGAAACTTGGTTGAAAGAAGGGGATTGTAATACAAAAAAATTTCATAACAACACAAACAACAAAAGAAGTATAAATAGAATATCCAAAATACTCGAAAATAATGGTATTCTTACAGATGACCCCAAACTCATTTCTAAACAATTCATTAACTTCTATCACAATCTTTTTAACAATCATGATTTTGCTGATCTTAGAGAACATACTGAAATGCTCACGCCTATTCCCAAACTGATTTCTGATGCAAATAATAAATGGATGAACAAAAAATTTACCATTGAAGAAGTTAAAAAAGCATTATTCCAATTACACCAAAAAAAAGCCCCAGGACCAGATGGTTTTCAAGTAGAATTCTTCCAAAAATGCTGGCACTTTTTGGGAGAATATTTATGGCAAGCAGTGGAAGCCACTAGAAACTTTGGCTCACTATTAATTGAAATCAATAATACCTTCTTTACCCTTATCCCTAAGAAGAATGATTGTATCGAACCAGATGATTTCCGTCCTATATCCCTTTGTAACACCATTTATAAAATCCTCTCTAAATGCTTAGCAAATAGACTTAAAACCGTCTTGTCTTCAATTATCTCAGAAGAACAAGCTGGCTTTGTCCCTAACCGCTCAATCCTAGATGGAATCGTAAAAGCCCAAGAAATAGTACACTCAGCACAATATAACAAAGTAGCTTGTATGCTAATTAAAATTGACATTCAAAAATCTTACGATAAAGTAGACTGGAGATTTTCATGCAAATGTCTAGCAGCATTTGGTTTCTCTAAACAATCGATTAATTTAATTTTCAGCTGTATATCTACACCCAAAATTTCACTCCTAATCAACGGTACCCCCAAAGGTTTCTTTGAAATTTCCTATGGTATTAGACAAGGTGACCCCCTCTCTCCCTTCATTTATGTAATCATGGCTGAAGCTTTAGGTAGATATATAACTAAGGCTCACTTAGAAGGTAAAATTTTAGGAATCAAAGTTACAGAACATGTCCCTAATATAACACACCAGTAATTTTCTGATGACACTATACTTCCAAGAGCATCCACCTGTAGGGAAGCTAAAGCATTCAAAGATGTTCTGGATGTATATATGAAGGCATCAAGACAGAGAGTCAATCCTAATAAATCTAAAGTTTTTTTCGTTAATACACCTCCAGTCAAAGCTCGATAGATTTGCAACACCCTGGGTTATAAAATTGGAAAGTTTCCCTGTAAATACCTAGGGATCCCCCTAGATAAGGGATTTCATAGCAAAAAGTTATGGCAATAGCTGATATCCAAAATCCAATCCAAAAAAGGAAACTAGAAAGGTAAATGGCTCACTAAATCTGGGAGGGCTACGATGATTAAATCTGTATTGACAGCCATTCCTAGGTATCATATGTCGGTACTACCTCTTCTTGTCAATGTTAAAGATAGTTTAGACAAGCTTCTAAGAGATTTCTACTGGCAAGTTCCATTAGAGGAAAAAAAGTTAGCCCTCATAAGATGAGAAAATCTGTGTAGACTGATTTCCCAAGGTGGATTAGGTATAAAAAATCTACAATGGCAAAATAAAGCACTAGGTGCCAAAATCATTTGGAGATTATACAAGGATTCTAGTAGAAAATGGGCTCCAATCCTTTTCTGCAAATATATCCCTAATGCAGGCCCTATCAATATTTTTAGATCTTGTTCCCATGTTAAAGGATCTTGTATATGGAACTTTATTAAAGAATCTAGAGGAGTTATTAACAATCTACTCACATGGGATATTGCAAAAGGGGACAAGGCTCTTTTTTGGGATGACTCTTGGGATGGTTTCCCCCCCCTCACTAAGTTAGGTTTTTCACAAGGATTCATGGATTTTTGTAAAAATATTAGAGGGCCTTTTCTAAAGGACTATATTTCTCCTGAAGAGGATCTAGTTTGGAAAATAGTAAATGATATTCCAATAGAGAATGAGGAAAAACAAAATCTCATTGACATTCTCAAAGATAGATTAGTTACTATAAAAAATACAGAAGATAAACTTATATGGGCTAGTTCAAATAGTGGAATATATAATGTGAAGGATGGTTATAAAATAATTGTACAGGAACATAACATGGATTCCCTAGATATCCCTCTAAACTTATGCTAGCATAAAGCATGCCTACCTAAAGCAAGAATGTTCCTTTGGACAGCGATGCAAAAGAAAATTTTAACTACAGATAGATTAAGGAAGCTAGGCTATGAGGGCCCCTCAAGATGCCCTTTATGTGAATCTCAAGAAGAGGATGCCAACCACTTACTCATAAATTGTACATTTACCTAGAAATGTTGGAAATGGATGTGCAAGTGCCTAGACTGGCACACAGCTATGCCTTATGATCTTGTGGATTTCCTTAAAGCTTGGCCCTCTCTAAATAAAGATAGATTTTACAAAGATATCTAGATAATCTCTCCCCCTATACTAGTGTGGGAAATCTAGAAAGAACAAAATAGAAGAATCTTTACTGATCAAAAGCTTGGATGGACATTGATTACTAGGAAAATATAAGTGTCAATTATTGAAGTAATCAATAATAGACTAAGAGATAAGATGAGTCTGGAAAATTCCTTCAAACAATGGGATAATAAGATTAGAAACCTCTAGCCTAGATTAGCAATCCCACCATTATATGGAAGAGGGGGTAAATAATCAAAATCAGATGGAAGCACCTGCAAATGGTCACCTCCTAAAGATGGATGGTATAAATTAAATTTTGATGGGGACTCTTGAGGCAACCCTAGTGTAGCAAGTATTGGTGGGATTATACACAATTGGAATGGAGGAATCATCTCCAAATTTTCTAGGCCCATTAAACCTACAACTAATCACATGGCAGAGTGTAAGGCTATCTTAGAAGGACTCAAACTATGTAAACAACTAGGCCTCTCTAAAGTAGAAATTGAAGGAGACTCCCAAATTATAATTAATGCAATCAGAACTAGAAAGACTCCAAACTGGATACTCAACTCAAAAATAGAAGATATCATTGATATCCTAGACACCATTCCCCAATTTTAATTCAAACACATTTATAGAGAAGGTAATACAGATGCGGACTAGCTTGCTAATTAGGGTGCAAATGGTGATACTATGTAAACATAATTCTATTATAAGTAGACAATCTATAGTTTCTCCTCATAGCATATTTTAGATTACATCACGAGTATGGAATGCCAACTTCTAGATTCTTACATTAATAATTTCATGCATCATTTACTAAGAATAATAGCTAAAGTGAATAATTGTGGCATTAAATATCAAGGCTTGTTTTCAAAGAATACATGATTCAAAACACGGTTATAAAAATGAAAAATTAGATTTCTAAAACTTAATCAGATTATAGTTATACTTGTTAACAGTCACAAGATGGTAAACTCTTAAGTACAACTATGTTGATTTCAAAATATCTTTATCCTCATGAATATTTGAAATCGGATATAATGAGTTAAATTTAGATATCAAGACTTATGCAAGTATATTATCTTCTAATGTTATAAACATAGTAGATTCTAACTAATAAATGTAATCCTCTTTGAATAAAATGTATATAAGCAAGAGACCCAATGCATTTTGCATTTTTAAATGTATGTATACTAGTCACAATTTATGAGTTTTTGAAATACCTCATATGATCCCCTTTACTACTAGTCTATGTTTGTTAGCAACCTCTAGATCCCACAGGCTTAAGAGCCCTATGTTTTTAGGATTAGTGCTTGTATGTTTACTTCACCTCTAATTCTTCATACCCCATTGTAGTAGCTATGTCATTTATAATCTTTAGAAATCTTAAATAGAGGAAGGTTAGTTTAGAACAAGATAGTCCTTTCTCCGTAAGTAGAATATTATTCTTAAGGTCCTCTCCCTAACTCAGCAGTTAATAAGTTTAGCATTTTTCATCTAGATTTCTCTTTAGATACTATGATTTTTATTACCTTCAGCCCCTGGCAATAGGTATAGATCCAAGCGGGATATCTTCTCAATCAAAATAGGTCATCCTCCTAGCATAGTTAGAAAAACTATCATATCTTATTAATAATCTATGCTACTAGCTTTTTTAGCCCAATCCAATCACTCCAGACTATTTGTGAATAGAGTGTAGATTTAATGATTACCCCTAAACTATGATTATATGCTTTAGATGATGCCTTAAACCTTCATTACTAAGAATCATGTGATTGTTAATACAATATAGAATAAATAATTTACACAATTAATAAATAATTTTCTCAAGTATCTCCTTATAAGCGAGAACTTTCTAGATGATCTAGATCACCCATGTCTCTTTAGGAGTAATACATAATGATTAGAATAGAAGAACATGCTCAAGCTATATAATCATGGAACAACATTTTGGGAGTATTCTTAAATTTTTGAGGTTTTTGTCCAAACATTGGTTTAGTCCTCTGCTCTGTGAAGTTGTCCTAGGTACAAGTGCCGGAATGTCTTCAAAAAATTGTCATAACCCTATTTCAAAAATCCTTACCCTAGGTCTTGTCCTTGAAGAATTTTGAATTCATGTCAAAAACCCCAAAATGTTTTCCATTTTCAAAATAAATCCTAAGTCAATTACTTTATTTATTTTCGAGCGTTACTTTTTAAGTCACTTAGGTCCATTAAAGAGCACATGCATTTATTTTTATGCGGGGGTTATATTTCTTCCTAAGTCTAGAAACCCGGTGGTATACATAACATTTCTTATGAACCAATTACCTTCGATTCTAATGTTTCCAGTTCATCCAACCGTGAATCTTCAAAGAAGATCTAACGGCGGTCGCATGTTCGCATGGAATATTTCCAAGCCATGAAAACATGTGAAATAACCGTTGATCTTATAACAAAAGCCTGATGCAGAAACAAGGTGGGACCACTGACAAGTATCTCACAAGTGGCAGCCTTCTATTTGTCAAGAATAGTAGGGCCGGTAACAGAAGAATCTCTGAGGGTTTAAAACAGTAAAGGGAAGATCAGACGGCTGTCGTATAATCGCATGGGATCTTCCAAGCTATGTGATTATGCAATAGGCCGTTGATCTTGTGTTGAATCAAGTCTGATTCTCTGGTGAAACCTTTGATAGATGTGCATAAATAATGTTTTCTCATTGGTTAGCTTCAGCAGATACCGGTGCTCGAAAAGAAAGAAAGTACCTGACATTCTTCCAGGTGTTGCAAACGTGGAATTTCTTTATTGACAAAGGCGAGGTGGGACCGGTGACTTAAAAGAAGATAGTGATGGTGAATGCTAATGGGTTTTCACATGTTTGCATAAGCTTCTTCCAAGCTATACGATCATACGAATAGCATTTTATGTTAACGGAGGAAAGTTACAAGAGACCGCCAAAAATAGAAAGGTAATGTGATGGTTAGTCACATGTTCGCGTGAGTGTTTTTTACGCCATGCGATCATGCGATAAGCCGTTAGATCATCTACTAATGAGGATCGATGGTTCTCATTCAAATTGAAGATAAAATGGTGCAAAGTGAGACTGCCCATTGAATAAGTGACAGTTCACTCTTCTGGAGGAGTAATTGTTTCAATCGTGTTGAATTAATTGTTGACAGGACTACTTTAAGTGGCTCATATATCAGAATTTCATGCACTTTCAGAAGCACAAAGAGATCAAAAATTTGCAAAGACTCAGGCTTGAAGATTTCTGAGGTTTCTCTGCTATTCCTGGGTGGTTTCTGAGAAAAAAGGTTGGTGAAATTCTTGTGCGATTTGCTTCCTTATTAAAAGAATCACAGTTTTGTATTCTATCTATCTTGCAAAGGTTTCTTTTAAAGATAAACTTTAAAATGGCCCCAAGGAAAGAATTGTTGGGTAAAATAGAGTATAGTGAAAGAGGTTTGTATGAAGATTTATTGCAGTTACTTCCCGGCTCTTCCACTACCCCAGTGAAAAATAAGAGTTTGATTCCCAAAGACCCTAGGGTAAAAGTAGCAGAAGGTTTATATGACACGGCAAGTTTTATTAGAGAGGCCAAAATTGGTACTATCAACGCAAGAGGTGACTCTGATACCACAGGACTGGAATTATTCAAAGTAGGTTTTAGTCAGAGAAATGCCCCTCACCCTGCAAGCAATATATGGCAGTTTGACCTAGGAAAACTTGTCGTGCCTGGTGTCTTTTTAGATGTAGATTTGATGACCCAGGTTGCAAAGAATTATGATCCAATCACTAAAGAAATTAGGGATGCAAAGGGAGTGTTATTGTTTAAAGTTTTAGCTGAAGAAATTAGGAAGTTGTTTGGGTTAAGTGAACCCTCAGAAAGTTTGGAAAGCATTAACTTTTAAGAATTAAGGCAAGTGTACAATGCACAAAGGAACTATTTTAGAGGCAAGTTGTTGAAGGATTTCTGCACCAAAATTGGAAAAATGGTTGTTGTCGGGCAGAACACTCTGGAGCCTTTTAAAATAGAATATTTTGATCTTAGAGCTAGGGGTGCATATTGGTCATTATGTCAGGTTTTTGGAGAGGATGTTAGTGAAAGGATGTCGATACACTTGATGTGCATGATGATCCAAATTTTACATGCACACGTGTCTATCACTTTTGATTTTGCTCCTTTTATTGCTGAATTAATCCATAATGGATTAGTAAAGATTCAAAAGAATGAAGGTGATAGGCCCTTTTGCTGGTACTTTTTCATAATGTGCATGTTTCTGTTCAAAGGAGCAAGCTATTTTGAACAAGAAATGGAATTGGTGAGAAAGAAAGATGGTGAAGACATGCCAGTCCAACTATGGAGCCTCACAATGACCTGGGATAAGAAGGATCATAGTTTCATCAATTTTGATAAATGTTTTGCAGCTAGACTCAGGAAGCTATTTGTCTTAGATGACCCAAGAATCCCAACAATGTTAGCACAGCTTGTTAGGCCAAACCAGTTTTCTAAGAACCTGAACATCGTACACAATTGGGGAGATGTTATTTTCTACAATGTATCAACTGTTATCAGGTTGTATGGTTTCAGGGGGACCCCTTTTATATTGCCCTATCAAGTACCCCTTAGGATTGGAATTGTAGAGTTCTTGAGGCAATTAGGAGATATTGAGGAGTGTGCCCTCACTGGGAAAGGCAAGGGAACTTTATTCCCAAATGTTACCATTTCCCATCAATTCATAATTACCAAGGGTGGATGGGTCTACATGGATAAAATTATGGCTCCATACCATATGCCTACTGCAATTGCTAGAACAGCAAATCCATAAGGTTTCTATAATGAAATGTTTAAAAAGAGAGCCAAGTGTGCCATGATCAACCATATTTTTAATTTCCTTGAAGATATCATTAGGAATGTAGCAAAGATATAGGAACAAGAGGTTATGAAAGAAAAATGGTTGGTATACAGGAAGACACTAGATTTTATCCAACAATTTGATTCGGGATGGGATCCCCTAAAAAGCATAACTCTAATGGGGAAGAAAATAGACACTCTCATGAATTGTTTTCAGGATATTTTTTAGACTTTAAATGAGAAGAAGGAAAAGGTTATGAAGGATGATCCAGAAAAGGCTAGAAAATTGTTGAGCAAGCCTGTATTTGCAAAAGGGTTACCCCCGGGGAGGTATATGGTACAAAAGAAGACTAGTTACAATGTGGTGATACCAGAACAGAGCCAGCAAAAGTAGATGGATACAAGGGATATCCCATCAACCTCACAACAGGTTGGAAAATTAAAGGAGATTGTGGAGATCCTAGATTCTCCTCGTCCTCAGACTTCTGAAGGTATAATTGATTCTCCACCCCCATCAAAAAGGCAAAGGTTGGAAGAGAGACCTGCTCATGTGGAAAAGGAGTACTCCCCATCATAGTCTCCTATAAGAATTTTTGATGACCAAGAGATTGCAGAACAAGTACAGCAAGTAGATGCTCTAGGTCAGATCTTTATGACTTATGAAGAAGTAAATGAGGGAGTGCCAGAGCTACTAGAAGAACCTAAGTTGGATCTAACAGTAGGGGAGTTAGCAGGTACTGAATTAGACCCTGTAATCAAGCAAGCTTGTGAAGAATTTTTGGTTGATGACACTTTTGTTAAAACTAGGGCCTTTGTGCAATTTCTTTGGAAATTAAACATCAAACAATTTCAATAAATCTGTGAGAAGAGACATGAAGAGAATCTGAAGAAGGATTTACAAGTTATAGAGGAAGAAGTGAAAATAGAGATGACTGTAAAGTTTAAACAAATCACTCCAGAACAAGGAAGAGATATGGTAAAGATGTCAGGAGTACTGATCCTCCCAGAATGGGATATAGCTGATGCAGTAGTGTTTGATGCAGTCAGAAAACAAACCACTCCTCTCCATAGGACTCTAGAAGAAGTAGAAAAAGCTGTTAAAGGATTCACTTTCAGTGATAATCATCAAGCATTGGTAATGTGGTCTTTGAGGAAGAATGAAAGTGATAAAGGAAAGCAAATTGTCAAAGATGACCTCTCAGGGAGTTTAATTGTATTAAGAGTTACTGATACATCTTTGGTGGAAGCATCAGGTATGGTAATGGCCATGGCACAATTAACAGCAAAGGTGGTAGAAAAGGAAGCTAAAGAGAAGGATGAGCTCACTGCAAAACTGGAAACAGTTTTGAAGGTTTATGGTGAGATGAAATAGGGGATTCTTGAGAGAGATATTCTGATTGTAGATTTAAGAAAGAAATTGGGAGAATAGGGCCCAATACAATTATCAGAGAAAATTCAGATAGCTTCCTCCTCTGTAGGGCCTTCCTCATCAAGCCCTATTATTGAACTTCCCCCTTCCCCTTCTCCTCCTTCCATAGATGAAGAGGATATTGATCAAAAGGTAAAGAATAGGTTAGCTGATAAGATAAAAGATGTTGTGTCACAGTTTGTTCCAAAGGTGAGACCTAAAGAAATATACAAATCTGCAAAACAATTGGCAGATATCTTAGCGAATTTTTAGAAAGAGGTGGTAATTATGGACAAAATTTTGGAAAGATGGACTGCAAGGAAAGATACTCTAACGTCATGGTTTGATCAAAATAAGGATAAGTGTGTTGTAAATATTGAGCTAGCAAGTACTTGCAGGGTTATCAAGGATCTTTTTGCCTTTTCCCTATAAGAATCTAGAGTTGAGAACCTGAGAGTCAAGTTTGAAAACTATATTGGTGATTCTACATGAAATAGAGCTAACACAACACAAGGTGATAATGATGACAGGAGGCCAGATATACTAGTGTCATTCTCATGACTATATACATGACAGCCCTTTGATGTATTTCTACACAGCCTCTTACACGTCATCTCCCAAAAAGTTTGAGCCTCCTCTTGAGATGGAATCGAGACTGATAACCTTTGCATCCAAAGGGAGTCGAGCAATGGAGTTCAAAGGGTGTGTCTTACTGAAAAGATGGAATCAAATCCTAAATCCTCTTCCAAATGCAGCAAGAAGAGTGATTGAGAGAGTTTTAGGAGATTATCATTTTGATAATGAATTTACATTCAGGACCAATGGAGTGGTCATCAGACAATTCATATCTATCTTGATCTTCATAGGTAAAATTTAACATCACATTATCCAGGTTGCTAACTCTATCTTTAATAAAGATCTACTTGAAGGTTTAGAAAAGATGGTATATTACGTAGACAACCAACTCACGATACCGTGCCCTGAAATCACCATGAAAATGGATTTGGCTAAGCTAGAAGCTATACCACAATCTCAACGTATACCTATGATATCCTTCAAAGATGAAGATCATTTTGATACCCACTGGCCTAAGATGGTGAGAAATTTGGCTTTCCTCTACAACGAATTAATGCCTGGTGATATGGACCTAAAGGGTATTCTTAACTACTAGAGAAATGAGGGTTTTAACATATCAAGTGAACTGGACAATGATGATGCTACAAACATCCATGCTATGGCTCCATAGATATCTAGGTGCACCTGACATTCAAAGAAGATGGATGCTGAAGAAGAATACATTGTGTTGATGAGAAAGAGCGACAATATTTAGAACTGCAAGATGATCCAGAAAGGGGGAAACATATGATATGCAGGGTTTCACATCTTTTGTAGATATCATGTATATAGCATGGTTACGTATCTTCACCTAAGATGATGTTGGTTAAATAGTGTGGTTCAAGATTTTATCACTAAGAACAATAGGGTAGTATGAAATGAATGCTAAACTATAACTAGCTACAATATTATGCTTGTATTTACTATAAGGTGAATATTAGACTATAAGTTTTAGTGAGATGGAACTCTTTCATTTCCTTATAGATTAAGGATAATAGTAATGTTTTTTTTCTGCACAAATTATGTATTGCTCAGTTTTGAATAATCATGCTTATTACCTCCTTATCCTAGTAGGACCGAATCTAAATCTGACCCTTTATTTTTTATTTTTTATTTTTTTTAATAGCACAAATGGCATACCAAACGGTCGATTAATATAGTGATAATATTAATTAGAAAACTCCTCGCATTCCCCCAGTAACTGCTACAGTAATTTGCTTTGTTTAGTCTTAGAATCCCATACACCATGATTTTAGAAGGTTTTGTAATATAAAATGCATCACTCCCTTTTCCTTTCACCCTGTACTAATGCCATTCATGCATCTAAATCCCCCCTCTATTGTAGGAAAGTATGGATACAACAATTATGCTAACCTGCAATAGGAGCCAAATGGCCTTTATTAGTAAGATCACATCTAAACAAGTTAATAAGGTATTGATCATCAAGCATGCTCTCATCATCAGGGCCTCCCTACGTATCTTAGATCTAGAATTCTTTGATAATATGGATAAGTATAGAGTCCTATCCAATATTACATCAATGTTTGTAGCGGTCTTATTCTTTTGAGGATATCCTAAGCAGGAGATTTGGAGGGTATGTTATAGGACTTCCAAGCGTAGGTATCTTGTCAATCTAGATTTAGCCCCCCACAATGCTAGCAAGGACCTCACTATAGTAAAACCTAAATTCTAAAATTTGATTCCCACCAAAGGAAATCCCCCTATTTCTTACCCCATCATTACATCTGAAAACCTAGATGCTTTCAAAGATAGGGAACCCATTGTTAAAATTAATATTGATTTCTAGCTCCAGTATCTCCATATTCGGAAGCCCCTGAAGGAAAACTGGTTTTATGAATATTGGCATATTGATGAGGTTAGTTTTGTAGACATGGATTGCTTTATAGATTCAGAGTCACATAATCTAGTCGAAATTTGGCTTGAGGAAGGGAAGCAGCATCAAAAAAGGAAAATTCGAAGCCCAGGATCAGATAACTCAGAATCATAGGCCAGAAACAATAATAGTACATGAATTTATGTAAATCTTTGGTGCTTGGACCCATGTGGATACTTTCTTTTTAATTTTGACATATTTAACATATTGGTTTTATTAAGATTATCCCTTCTTTCTTAAGGCTTCAGTAGATTTTACACCCGAAGAGTTATGCATTAAAGAGCATCTTAACAAAGATTGGTAATAAGGATCAATACAATAACAAATAATGGTAGCACTTAAATACTATAAGACATATCAGAAGTATTAGGATCTAACCTCAAAGTAGCATAAATTACTTAGGAGTCTGAGATAGTTTTTTAACTTGTTCAATTTAAGCAGTATTTTAATTTCAATTATTTTCATGATGTTTTTTTGGGTAAGATTAGTTGAGAATAACAATTACTTATGAGGATAGAATTTTGACTCAATTATTAATGTAAGCTCCAAATTTATTTGGCAAACAAAGACACTTTCGGTAGTAAATTAGTCCATAACACTTACTAAATGCATCAATTAAGTTAGATTAGTTGAGTCAGCCACTACACAGTAAACATTAGTTGTCTGCATCTTTGTTTTAGGTTCATAAGAAGGTTCTCAAGAGCCAAGTCTCCAACCAACTCAATTATTACTCTTCATATCATCTTTATAGATGTTCTTTAGAATGAAAATATATTCCATCTTTTATAATTATGATGAGGCTTAAGGCATATCACAATAAAAATTGAAATTTAGTAGCCGTTTAGAATTAGATATGGTTAAAGTTGGATATTTGTAAGCTATGGTCCTATGATGACAACAAAAGTATTGTAGCTATATAGAAATTGTATTCTCTAGTTTTTGTGCTAACATCTGCCTGTATATGAATGATGCTCTTAGCTATTATGAATCAGCTTTTGAATTATTTTGGCATATTCAATTTGGGTGTATTCACAAGTTAAGTTTATTTGGCTATAACTTTTTCTTCTCACTTTAATAGTTCAGAGATATTGCATATACAATAAGGCCCCTCAAGGTAAAGGTTTGATTTTGATTTAGATCTAGCTATATTTTATAATTCTCTGGTTTGTGTAGCATTTAGTC
This sequence comes from Chamaecyparis obtusa, assembly GCA_027943335.1. Lineage (NCBI taxonomy): Eukaryota > Viridiplantae > Streptophyta > Pinopsida > Cupressales > Cupressaceae > Chamaecyparis > Chamaecyparis obtusa. The sequence goes on along the minus strand of BSBK01004232.1, from coordinate 153,795 downwards.
TAATGTATTAATCATGGTTTTGTGTAGCCTCTGTGCATGTTATTAGCTTTAGATTAAAGGTATTTTAATACCACTTATTTATACTACCAACCCACTAGTCATAAGCTCTTCAGCAAAGTATTCTTAGAAATTTGAATATAGATATATTTCTGAAGTTTCAATACCAATAAGTATATTTCCTATTACTAGATCTTAGTCACTGAGGTTATATTTTTAGAATACAGAGGCATGTCATATGGTATTTTTTTTCAGCATTAGAGATATCTTCTAGCATATAGAGGATTAACTTAATTTTCATAAAGTAAAGGTTAAATAACATTAGGCTAAAGCTATTTTTCAAAGGAGTTTACCTCTCATAATAACTTGTTGGTAGTCCTATTAATCTTGTCCAAGAAAATGGGCAAACAATACTACATCTTTTTAGAACTTGGTGTTACATCTACAGGTAAAGTTCTCTTCCTTTAAACATTCACCTTTATCATGTAGTTGTCCTTTCTCTCATTTTTTCTTCGGAATAACATATTCTTACTATGATGTTACTAATAAAGATCCTAGTCAAAGCTCTGAATTTTTAGGTACTATATGTTTTTGGCAATTTTTTGAGGAATCTCTAGGAGGATAGGACAACCAGGGTACAATCCCATTTGATCGACAAATAACCTTGCAAAATTTATGTTCTTAAAAGGGGCAAACATTAAGCTTTTTAAGGAAAACTAAATTGTCAAAACATTTCAACGTAAGCAAGATAAGTGTAATCTCAAACGTATCATGTTAAAAGTATAAATTTGGTTGTGGAGGGTATGCCCTCCTTTTCTTATGTAGCAATTCTAGACTACGGTCCCGGGCAAGGCTGGAGGTTTTCTCAACCCCGCTCTTTCCTACCAGTGCCTGCACTGAGTGGGGTTTTGTATCTTTTCTGATTAATAAAATTTTGGCTTCGGCCTTTTACCGATAAAAAAAAAGGTCTTTATTAATTGGTTATAAAATATTTCATGTATGTTAGATGAAAAAATTATAATTAGTATATTTATATTTTTAAATAAAATCCTATGTAAAATAGGTTTTCAAATATCAAATTCCAAGATATCTAACATTCATAAATACTAGCCACTGCACCTTGGTGCTCAATGCGTACGCTGAAGAGGTATGGAAGGTCAACTAGGAAATATTTTGGTGTATATTTTGCATACATTTGTGTAGTACACAAGGTCAATAGGTAAAGAACAAATTGAGTACTTAAAGAGTTGTATGAATGTTGTATTTGCAAGTATTGGAATGTTATTGAACGTAATCCTAAATTATATTTTGGTGAAATTCTTGTGAAGACTTGTTTTGTACAATAATATTCTATTTGATTTCAAAAATTATTTGAGCAAGTTTTAGACCTTGAAGTTTTTCTCTCTTTCCCACATAAATAAGTGCAATGTGTTCTATTGTCTATGTTGTTGAGTAAGGCATTACTCTATTTTTTTGTAATTGTTTTAGATGACAAGTGAATGTTTGCTACATTTCTCCAAAGATTAGAATATGAAGTTGACTTTTCTACATCTTGCTTCATAACATATCCTTGGTTGTATCAACTACTAATATAGTAAACTCCTCAAGGATATTTATTGGCATTACCCTTTTTAGATTTGGGTGGAAATATTAAGATGAAAGGTTCAAATTACTTATTCAAAAATATTTATCTTGACATTTCAAAGGATTGATGATTTAGTCAATATGTCTTTATCAAATTTCTAATTGATCATTATTATTTTTACATATATTGATCATAATTAATGATAAATGATAAATAATATAAAATTTAATTTAAGAATAACCATATTATTATTCTATGATTTTGATATTATAATTAGTTATATTTTGTTGATTATAATTATATAATAATTATCACATTATATCACATATATAGTTTATAAAATAATTATAAATATATTTTTTTAAAAATTTATAAGTATATAATAATTTCTATCTTCTTTCTATTTACTTTCTTTTAGATTAATTTTATAAGAAGACATAAATAAGAAAAATAAATATTAATATTAAATCTAAAATAAAAATTTAAATTAAATGTAAAATCACAATATTAAAAAAAATAATAACTTAAAAATATATGAATAATAACTTAAAATATATACTAATAATAAGTTTTCAAAATTGGTTAAATTAAGAAATAACTATAAAAAATATGTGATTATTAAAAACTTATGAATATTATTGACATGTATAATTTTTAAGAGATTAAATAAAAATATTATAAAAAATACCATATATATGTAATACCCCAAAAATGGGCTTCAGTACCATTACCCTCCTACATCAACAAATCAATCGAAATCAACCCTAAAGTCCTAACCTAAGGCACATCTACACATCAAATAATCAAAACCTAATTGATCCTATCACGAATCTGGATTGGGGAATATTCCTAAATATTCCTAGTTTACCCTAATTATCTCTAATTAAATATTATTTGACGATAAATGATATTATTTTATTTATCCTAAAGTGTAATTAATTGAATATGTTGAATATTTAATTAATTAAACTTCATTTAGCCACTTAATTTAATTATATTTAATTAATATTATTCTTAATTAATATTGTTTATTTGACAATAAATAAAAAATCCTAAAAATAATTGATTAAATATTTATTTAATTGATTAAAATCAAATTGTTAAATTTAATAATATAATTTTGGATAAAGTTTGATTTAAATAATTGATAAACCCTTAAATCAGTTATTTTTAAATTAAATCAATTAAGTTGAGAATAAAACACATGGAAAATTAAATAAACTCACAATTATCTGTGCAAAAATTAGAAAAGCAGTTAAACTCAAAATCAACTCTTGGATTCAATCTGTTAACTTTCAAAACTCAACATGTGATTGTGAGTTGAAAATCAGATTGGAGTGATCTCAACTTCCAATTATAAGTTAAAGAGTTGATTTGCATGATTTTCCTAGAATTTTGTTTCTGATTCCCTGATAACTCACCAATCAATTCGAGTTAATCAAGGAGTGATTTTTGGCTTTTCCATGAGTTCTCAAACCCTAGATTTCTATATAAATAGACCTCAACCCTTCACAATTATAACATGCAATTTTTGGAGAGCAACAGCGCTATACTGTCAAATTATGGAGATTATGCAACTTTTTGGAGATTCATTGCTAACATTGTTTTCTTGTTTTTTGCATCCATAGCTAGTTTTCAATTCATTATTATCAAGTTTTTAGATCAATTTCATATAGTTGTTATTCGTATTGCATAGAAAATCCAAAAATATAGATTAATCTTGCAATCATTTTCATAGTTTTTACATTCAAATCCTTCATTTAGGCGTTGCATTGTCACTAATCTCGGTCAAATTCTGAGAATACCATACTCATGTCTACTAGAAGGCAGTAAATCACCTGATGAATAATATATCTATTTATTTCTTATTTTATTATCATTAATCAATAATGTTTTACTAATGTGTTGTGTCTTCTGAATAGGTACAATTTTCACACACACATTTCTAGCACCCACCGTGGGTGATGCAGGAGCATCTAGGGTCCTTGGCAATCATGTGTCACCAAAAATATATTTGAAGTTTTCTATGTTGCTCAATTCCTTCTTTGGCTGAGTTGGTCTGGTGTCACTCAGTTTCCTTTGTTCGCCATTGTTGGTTGGTTATCTCTCTAGCACTCGGTTTCCTTGCTTACTGAGTTGTTTATTTTGGATTTATGTTGAGTCCAACTTGTGCATTTAATTTGGGTCATGGATTTAATGTTGGTATCTATCATTGTGAAGCATGTCGACCTAGATTTGGTCATTCCTTCTGTTGATGGTGGATCTAAAGGCCGACTTGTTCGGTAGCCTCTTGTATAAATATAGTTGCTTGGTTAGAGTTTAGGGAAGAAGTTTTGATAGAAGGTAGAAGATAGAAGATTAGAGATTGTTGGCAGATCCTCACATGTTGGAGGACTTTTGTACTTGATTTTAATATTTGGCCTAAACTAGGAAGGCCTTACAGCTTGACATGTATGAATCAAATTGAAGATAATATATGAAAGTATCTACATTCTCTCTCTCACTTGTTGTGTTGTTACTTCTGTATGTGATCTCTACAAGGTGGACCTGGTTAGGGCATTCCTTTGGCCCCTCTCCTTATCTACCCTTGCATTAGGTGGTATCAGAGCAAGGTGAGATCCGGATCTAGGTTTGCGAATCTAGGTTTGAAGGTTCCTTCTTGTGAAGCCCTATTTGAATTTTTGTGGGGTAGCATATTGCGATCTAGCCTACAATTGCAGAGGGCTTTCAAGATGGTTTGCGGGAGGTGAGATGTATATCTGGGATTGGTAGATATGTTGAGACAACTTGCTACTAGATTAGAAGCTATTGAAATAGCACAGAGAAGAGGAAGACATCTTGAAGATGTTAGTAATGATGAAATTGAGGTAGAACAAGGTAATGTAGAACTTGCACCTATGATGGATCAAGGTGAGGAAATATTCTCGAAGGCTTTGACAAGTCTGAAGTCTAGACCACACTTTAATCCTCTTGAGTATACTGGAAAATTGGATTTTGATGAATAGGTGGATTGGATCACTTATATGGAAAAGTATTTTGAATATGAAAATGTACCTAAGGAAAAGAAGGTGAAAATTGCAAGCACAAAGTTGAAAAGTCATGCATCCTTATGGTGGGAACATCTGTAGCTAGACAGAAAGAGGAAAGGCAAAGATAAAATTAAGCTATGGAGTAAAATAATGAATAAATTGAAAGGGAAGTTCTTACCTTGTGATTATCAAATTAACCTAGTTAGGTGAATGCAAACTTTGAGGTAGAAAGATAGCTTGGTAAAGGAATATACTAAGGAATTGTATAGACTAGATATCAGATCTAGACATGATGAAGATGATGTGGAAGGAATTGCTAGATACCTAAATGGTTTGAGAATTTCCATCCAAGAAGAAATTAGTTTGGTCAAATTGGAGAACATTGAAGAGGCTTATCAATTTGCATTGAAAGTTGAGGAGAAATTAAATAAGAGACATGAGAAAAGACAAAGAGGTAGAGGTGGTAGGTTCCCTAGAGGAAGAGGTACTAGATCTTATGGTGAAAACATTAGATCTGAACCCAAAAGACACCTTTGGATAAAGGCAAGACCGAGTGGAAAGGTGAAAGTTCATCTAGATGCAAAGGTAGTAACTACCAAGGTGGTTATAACAGAGGTGGTTTCCGTGGAACTTGTTACAATTGTGGAGAGGAAGGACATAGATCATTTGAATGTACACATGAAAGTAAGAAGGCTGGTAGCAATACAAATGCTTTGGTGCAAGAAGAGTCACTGAATAAACCTGAGAAGGAAAATAACTTGATGGTAAGGAGAGCACTTTGGAATGAAGGTAAAAAGGAGGATCTGATAAGGAAAAGTTTGTTCAAGACTAGATGTAGAGTTTATGATGACGTTTGGAAGGTAATCATTGATAGTGATAGCTTGGAGAATCTGGCATCTAAGGAAATGGTCACAAAGTTGTAGTTGAAAAGGTTGGAATATCTGAAGCCATATCATATTTCATGGATCAAAGATGAGCATACAATCTTGGTAATTGAACAATGTTATGTGAATTTGAAAATTGGAAAGTACTATGATAAGGTGTTATGTGATATCATGCATGTAGATTGTTGTCATATTTTGTTGGGTAGACCTTGGCAATATGATAGACATGCTATATATGATGGGAGATTGCATAAATATACTATTTGGACTAATGGGAGAAGACAAATCTTGTTACCTTTGATTGAAGAACCTATTAGTAATGTTTGCACATCTATGAAAGTTTTCTTGATGGAAGGAAGAACATTTGTTGAGGATTTGAAGAAGAATGATGTATGTTTTGTTGTGATTCCTAACAAACCAAGTAAGAAAACTAAGGAAAGTGTCCTTGAGGAGACTGATAAGTTACTCACCGATTATAGTGAAATCATTTTTGATAATGTACCTGATGGTTTTTCATCAAAGAGAAGCATTGATAATTGCATGGATCTTATCCCTAGAGCTAGTTTACCAAATAAGGCACCACATCGACTGACACCTACCAAGAATCAGGAATTGAACCAATAAATTCAAGAATTATTGCAGAAAGGTTTGATCAGAGAAATTTTGAGTCCTTGTGTAGTACCTAATGTATTGGCACCAAAGAAGAATGGACAATGGTGAATGTGTACTGATTCCATAGAAATCAACAAGATAATAGTGAAATATAGGTTTCCTATACCGAGAATGGATGACATAATGGACAGTTTGACTGGAGAAAAGTATTTTACAAAAATTGATTTGAAAAGTGGATATCATCATATCAAAATTAGAGAAGGTGATGAGTGGAAGACTGCTTTCATGATAAAAGAAGGTTTGTATGAGTGGTTGGTTATGCCTTTTGGTTTAACTAATGCTCTGAGTACTTTTATGAGATTGATGAATGAAGTTTTGAAGAAATTCTTGGGTAAGTTTGTGATTGTATATCTTGATGATATTCTAATATTTAGTAAGACTAGAGAAGAACATTTGTTGCATGTTAGACAAGTTTTGTAGAGGTTGAAAGAAGAAAAGTTGCTAATAAATCTGAAAAAGTGTTCATTCATGAAAGAGGAGATTGTGTATTTGGGATTTGTGATTTCAGCTAATGGTTTGAAAATGGATCCTAAGAAGGTTGAAGCTATTTTTAATTGGCCTAAACCTAAGAGTTCTAGTGAGGTAAGATCATTTCATGGTTTGGCAAGTTTTTACCAAAAGTTCATTAGGAATTTCAATTCAATATGTAATTCTATGACTGAGACTATGAGAGGAGAAAAAAGAGAATTCAAGTGGATACATGGAGCTGATAAAAGATTTGAGACTTTGAAGTAGAAGGTTGTTGAATGGCATGTGTTGGCATTGCCTGATTTCAATAAGGTATTTCAAGTGGAATGTGATGCAAGTGGTAGTGCAATTGGAGCTGTATTGAGTCAAGAAGGTAAACCTGTTGCTTTCTTTAGTGAAAATTTAAATGATGCAAAAAGGAAATATTATATGTATGATCAAAAATTATATGCTATTGTTCAAGCACTAAAGGAATGGAGACATTATTTGATACCGAGTGAATTTGTGTTGTATACCGATCATAAGGCTTTATAGTATTTGGGTAGTCAGAATAAGTTGAATTAGAGACATATGAAATGGGTTGAGTATTTGTAGAGTTATACATTTGTGATAAAGCATAAGAGTGGAGTCACTAACTGAGTTGTTGATGCATTAAGTAGAAGGAGATCTTTGATGACCGAGATGAAAATTGAAGTTCTTGGCTTTGATGACATGAGAGATTCTTATGAATTAGATCCTGATTTTTTTGAGTTGTGGAGAAAGTGTAGAGAACATATTCAAGATCAACCAAGTACTAAATGGGATGAATATTTTATGCAAGGAGGCATGTTGTTTAAGCCTATTCAGTTGTGTATACTGAGCGGAGAAATGAGAACTAATTTGATAAAGTAGAAACATATTAGTGGTTTGGCTGGACATTTTGGTGTTGATAAGACATTGAATTTTCTTAAGGAGAAATACTTTTGGCCATAGTTGTATAAAGATGTTCAGAAATTTGTAAAAAGTTGTAGAATTTGTCAAGTTGCAAAAGGAGTAAGTTAGAATATTGGATTGTATACACTGATTTTTGTTCCTGAGAAACCTTGGATTCACATCAGTATGGATTTTTTTCTTGGCTTACCGAAGATAGAAACAAGTAATGATTCTATATTTGTTGTTGTGGATAGTGTTAGGAATAGTCGTAAGAGATAAATGAGGGGGGGTGAATTAGTTATCTACAAGTTTCAATTCTTTATCCAATTAAGTATACTTAAACATTAAAGCATAAACATAATGAAAGAACACTTGAACACAACACCAATATTTTGGTTACGGGGAAAACCAAATAGGTAAAAACCTTGGTGGGAATTGACACCCACTAATATTCTGCACTAGTGTATAATGATCCTTGTTAGAAGATCCTTGACCCTGTTAGGAGTTTCTTTAAAATATATTTAGTATAGTAGACCTAGTCAAGGGTCAGACCCTGTTAGGATTCTTTTACAATTAACCCTATTGGGGGTGAGGATGCACTGTCCGAGAGCACACTGCTCAAAGGGGTGAAGGCTACAACCTTTTGTTTAATAGATACACACTATATCTGGATCTTGGTGAACTACACTTTGACCTTCTATCTGGATCAGTTCCAATATATAGCACAAATACTTTACTTGGTCACATAGACCTTCTTCTGATGGCTCTATACTTCTCACACTCTGCTCTACTCTCCACAAACTATGAACCACACTCAAGCAATCACAAATGAGTGCCTATAAATATATTTCTTCTAAATGATATAATCAAGTTGGCCTATTAGAACCACCTTGAAATAATATTAGAGAACCCATAAAAAACTCCAATAATAATTTAGTCGGCTCTACTAAGCACACAACACATTCTGGGACCTGTCCAATAAGATAATTGTAGACGCATGCTACACACTGTCGGCTCTACCAAAACAACTAGATCTTTCTCCTCAAGCTGAATTATCTCATGTGATCTTAACCAAACCTTCCTAACTCTTCTCCAAGCTCTAATCCAAGGGCACATACTGGAATGATAGGTGCAACTTTAGAACCAATATAATCTATGTTGGCTCTTCTAAACAAACATAGGAAACTACTAATGGTGAATGGCGACTACATAAATTCACTTCTACTGATCATCAGACTCTGCATCCATGAATGTAACATCACTATCATGTCTACATCACATATCCAAATGCACAAGACTCCATCATAATTTTTTGAACAATCATACATAGAGCACTACTTGTTACTATGTCAAGAACACTGCTGATACAAGCTGCTATATAACTGTCTATACTAACAGTTAACCTCTATGCCTATGATATCATGTTGATAACATGTCCATGTTATATATACTAAAATATTACTACATAAGTCTTCCATGCATGTTACTTACCATATGTTGTCATCAATGACAAACATACAGTCATCATTGGCTTGTTGGCAAATCTCCAACAATCTCCCCCTTTGGCATTGATGGAAACATATGGAATGAAAAACTCCACCAATCCAAATGAAAATTTATTTTATAACATTATCCATTTCCTCTTAAAAACTCCTCCAAGGATGAATCCTCCATTTGCTGCAATATTTTCAACATTCTCCATTTCCTCAACTGAACCTCTTCCATAACTGAATACTACTCCCCCTTAGTGTATTACTCCTTTTGCTTTTGTTTTTCATGACTATATATTACTCCCCCTTTGACATCAATGGAAAAGGTTGCCAAATATTTTAAGCACTGGTACTACTCTTAAGGTAGAGTAGTCAACCATCCATCAGTCCTTGAGAAATTATGCTCTTTCTTCTTTCTTCTAGGTAGAATCAAGGAAGGGAATTACTCCCAACTTCTCCCTGGGATACTCAAAATGTATCCTTTGAGAAGGTGATGCAGTCAAGGGTGGTAGATCCAATTAAGGACTGACTGACCTTGTAGCCAAACTAATATACAATAGAAATACACTAACAATAATAGATCTGAAATGAAACTGAAGTCTTTATTCATCAAGTCAATAATTACATGCAATGTGCTGGGCTATAAGGCCTTCCTGGTTATGGCTAGATACAAAGAAAATAATAGTCTACAAGATCTTGTAGGATCCAAATATTTTCCCCAACATTAGCATTTAGCTAGCCTAGGTCCGTAACACATAGCACATTGGTAGGCACCAGGGAAAGATCTAAACTTGTACTCAAACTTCCAAGCAATCTTCTTGCTCCTAAGCTCGCAGGCTACTAACCTTACTTTCCACCAATCTCGCTCTCAAAAAACTACCCAAGCATCCTATAAATACTGATTCCCAGCCACAAGTCAATTGATGAAATAATAAACCCTTACAAACAAATATTAAATGCTAAAACATCAGTTGTCTCTCACATAGTCTTACAAAATAAACTCTCAAAGATGGCCCCAACGGTCATCAGATCCGCATAGAAGAATGTAACATGCTAGATCTAGTTCCCCACATGTCCAACAGTCAATCCATAACATGAGGAGTGTGACCCAAATTAAATGCACCAGTCGGCCAAGCCAATCTATCCAAACAATCCAGTCGGTAAGCAAGAACACCGAGCAATAGAAGATATAATTGAGCACCACTCAACTGACCATGCCAAGCATGACCGAGAAATGTAGTTATCACCAAGTGCCAGTGAATTGATGCCTTCAGTCACCGAGCATTCTTCAAAGACCAAGCACCCCAATAACCATAAAAACTGAGCAATCAGTCTCCCAAACCGAAGAACTCCACCAAACCAAGATCAAAACTAACAATCTACCTTCAAAGACAAACATATTTTTGGTTGATACAGGATTCCCAAGAATCCTAGGATGCTCCTACATTACAAGGGCTTTGTGAATATGTTTTCTAGCTAATCTTTAGTACTCACATAGTCCAGCTTAACTTTTTTTTTTGCTACTTTCTCTCTTAGGAAGTGATACTTGATCTCAATGTCTTTTTTCTTTGCATGCATCATAGGGTTCTTTGACATGTTGATAGTGCTAGTTTTATCACAGTGAATAACAATAGGATAATCAATCTAAATTCCAAAATCCTTTATCATCTGCTTGATCCAAATAATTTTAGAACAATTTAGGGCTACTGCAACATACTCCACTTATGCTATTGACTGAGAAATGCAATTTTGTTTCTTGCTTGTCCAAGTGACAAGTCTATCACCAAGAAACACTACTCCACCTAATGTACTCTTTCTGTCATCAATGCATCCTTCCCAATCTACATCAGTATACACATGAAGCTCAACATTTTCTAAATTAGGATACCATAGACCATAGTCTATAGTGCCTTGCAAGTATCTGAATATCCTTTTTACTGCCATGAGGTGACTTTGTTGAGGCTTTTCTACAAATCTTCCAACTATGCCAACTTTATCTGTCTCTGCACATTCAATCCCAAAAATTAATTGATAGGTCCAATCATGCTCATCACAAATTCACTCTACATCTCCTTAGCAAATTCAGCACTAAGTTTTTCATTACCTCCAAAGATAATGTCATCAACAAATATAGCTACAAGTAGTAGTCCTTCATATGTCTCTCTTATGAATAGGTTACAATCTATTGCTCCTTTCTTGAATCTAATCTTTGTTAAATATCCATCAAGTCTATCATACCAAGCTCTAGGGGCTTTCTTAATTCCATAGAGGGCTTTCTTCAATCTGCATACCATATCAGGCTTTTCTGATAGGGTAAATCCTTCTAGATTCTTGATATATACTTCTTTTAATTCACCATTCAGGAATGCTAACTTAGCATCCATCTGATAAACTTTGAAGTTTTTGAATGTTGCAAAAGATAAAAAAAACTTAATAGCTTCTAACCTGCTTACTGGTGCAAAAGTGTCTAAATAATCAATACCTTCTTTTTGTGCATATCCCTTACATACCAATCTTTCTTTATTCCTTACTACTGTACCATCTTCATTCATCTTGTTTCTGAATATCCACTTTGTTCCAATCACATTTTTATCACTAGGTCTAGGGACCAATTCCCAAGTATCATTCTTGGTAATCTAATCTAGTTCTTCTTTCATAGCATCATGCCAATATGAATCATTGCATACATCTTAAACACTTAAGGGTTCAATTTGAGATAGTAAACATACCACCTCATTGCTTGGAGAACTCTTTTCTTTTGATCTTTTTGTGAATTTTCCGCTCTAATCTCCAATGATGTCATCCTTAGAATGATATCTAGATGTAAACTTTGGAGCTTTGGGTGATACTATCTTATCTACTTTAGAATTTTCTTCTTCACTTGTCTCAGGGTCATTGAATAACACATCAATACTTTCAAACATTTCTTCAATAATTGTCTCACTAGTGGAGGGTCTAGGTTCTTCTTCAAGCATGGGTGAGTAATCATGATATCTTGTTTGAACCATAAACTTTTCATCAATCTTAACATGTGCACTTTCAATGATCTTTTTCAATCTCAAATTGAAACATCTATAAGCTTTACTTTTAGTAGAGTAACCAAGGAAAATACCTTCATCGCTTATTGCATCAAACTTTCCTACTGCTTCATCTCTCTTGATATAGCACTTGCTTCCAAAGATTATAAAGTATTTTACTATGGAAACATTACCAAACCATAGCTCATATGGTGTTTTGTTCGTGCTAGGCCTCATTTGAATTCTATGATGGTATAGACTGTTGTATTGACTGCATCTCTCCAATAGGTGTGTACAACTTTTTCTTCAATCATGATGGTGCACACTATATCAAGGATGATCCTATTCCTTCTCTCTGTAATTCCATTCTTCTGAGGGGTTCTAGGTGCACTCAACTACCTCTTGATGCCATGTTCTTTGTAGTACTCATAGAATTTTTTTTAGAAGTGAATTCTCCTCCTCTATCTGATCTCAAACATTTTATCTTTAGTCTAGATTCATTCTCAACCTTAGCTTTGAATATTTTGAGCTTCTCAAATGCTTATGACTTGTCTTTCAAGAATGCAACCCACATCATTCTACTATATTCATCAACAAATAAAATGAAATACCTTTCACCATAGTATGATCTTCTTTGAGTTGGGCCACATAGGTCTGTATGAATCAGATCCAACTTGTTCTCTACTGAATCGTGCTTTCTCCTGAATGAGTTTCTTACATGCTTTCCCATCACACATTCCCTGCATATAGTATCAACTGGCTTTGCTATGCTAGGTAGATCTCTTACTGCCTTTACATTTCTTATCTTAACTATGTTATCAAAATTGATATGACATAGTATATTATGCCACAACCAGTTGTCATCTACTTTAGCAACAAAACAACTTGCTTCTAGATTAAGCTGAAAAACATTACCTTTAGTCTTTGATCCTGATGCAATTATTTCTCCTTCTTTGTTGTTAATGATGTACTTTTTTCCATTGAATTCCAATCTATAACCTTTGTCTAGTAACTACCCAACACTTAGTAGGTTATGTTTCAAACCATTGACATAAAGAACCTCATCAGTACTATTATTTCCATCCAAGGTGATGGCTCCTCTACCAACAAAGGGTTTAGGAGTGTTATCTCCAAATCTAACCATGCCACCATTGTATTTATCCAGATGAACAAATCTATCTTTATCACCTACCATGTGATGTGAACATCCACTATCTATAATACAATATGCCCTTATATCAGCTTGTGAAATCAATGCTAGCTCTTGTTCCTCTTTCTCATCTTCATGATCTATCTCATTGTTCAATTTTTCTAAAATAGCAATAAATCCAATTTCTTCTTCAGTTGAATCATCATCTGAAACTCCATCTCTCGCATAGTAACATTCCTTAGAGTATTTAGGCTTGTAGTCATTTTTTAACTTTCTATCTCTTGTAGGACACTTAGATGCAAACTGACCAACCTTATTACATGAAAAGCATTTAAATGGAAATTGACCTTCATATTTTCCTTTTCCTTTCTTTTCTCTTTTGGAATTCATAGCAATGAAATCATCTAGTGTTTTCTCTTCCTCATCATCATCATCATCATAATTACCAGAAGTGTTTGTAGATTTCTTACCATGGATTGTTGCTTTGAAGGCTGTCTCACTTTTAGGTTATGTCTTCAATCTTGAAATCTCAAAAGCTGAGATTTTTCTGATCAAGGTCCCTCTCTTGAAATTTTATGTAAGTTGCATGGTCTCATGTAGGATGTTGATTTTGTTTTCATATTCTAGAGTGAGAGTAGTCATCAATTTATTCGTAATATCTTCCTCTGAGATATCTCCACCATTGTTCCTAATTCCAACAACTGCTTCATTGATCCTTTGATTGTAAGCTCTGATGTTTTCTTCAGGTAACATCTCTAGTGCATTGTATCTTTTCTTCCATGTTTTTCTACGTGCATCCTTTTCCTGTTTGTCTCCTTCAAATATGTCTTCTAGTTACTTCCATATTTTGTGGGTTGTATCTACTTTCTTTATTTTTGAAAACTCACTATCAGATAGGGTGCTAATAAGGGCTTCTTTGGCTATTACATTCTGATGAAATAATTCCTTTTTCTTTTTAGTAGCATCATCCTTTGCAAGGTCTTCTAAAGTAGGAATCTTGACTGCTTTGATAGTTACATCAAAAACTTCAAAAGAAATGCATTGCAAATGAGTCACCATCTTGTTCTTCCAATAAAGATAATTCTCTCCATCAAACTTAGGACTTTCTTTTCTAAAGAATTCCATCTGATCAACCTCAAGATGTTAAACTTTCTCTCTGAGGCACTTGGCTCTGATACCAATTGTTAGGAATAGTCCCAAGAGATAACTAAGAGGGGGTGTCAATCATTTATCTACAAGTTTCAATTCTTTATCCAATTAAGTATACTTAAACATTAAAGCATAAGCACAATGAAAGAAAACTTGAACACAACACCAATATTTTGGTTACGGGGAAACCCAAATAGGTAAAAACCCCGGTGGGAATTGACACCCACTAATATTCTGTACTAGTGTATAATGATCCTTGTTAGAAGATCCTTAACCCTGTTAGGAGTTGCTTTACAATATATTTAGTACAATAGACCTATTCAAGGGTCAGATCCTGTTAGGATTTTTTTACAATTAACCCTGTTGGGGGTGAGGATGCACTGTCCAAGAGCACACTACTCAAAGGGGTGAAGGCTACAACCTTCTATTTAATAGATACACACTATATCTAGATCTTGGTGAACTTTACTTTGACCTACTGTCTAGATCAATTCCAATGTATAGCACAAATACTTTACTTGGTCACATAGACCTTCTTCTAATGGCTCTACACTTCACACACTCTGCTCTACTCTCCATAAACTATGAACCACACTCAAGAAATCACAAATGACTGCCTATAAATATCTTTCCTCTAAATGATATAATCAATTCGGCCTATTAGAACCACTTTGAAATCATATTAGAGAAGCCATAACAAACTCTAATAATAATTTAGTCGGCTCCACTAAGCACGCAACACATTCTGGGACCTATCCAATAAGATAATTGTAGACACACACTACACACTGTTGGCTCAACCAAAAAAATTGGATCTTTCTCCTCAAGATAAATTATCTCATGTGCTCTTAACCAAACCTCCCTAACTCTTCTCCAAGCTCTAATCCAAGGGTGCATACCGAAATGATAGGTGCAACTCCAGAACCAATATAATCTCTGTCGGCTCTTCTAAACAAACACAGGAAACTGCTAATGGTGAATGGCGACTACATAACTTCACTTCTACTTATCATCAGACTCTATGTCCATGAATGTAACATCACTATCATGTCCACATCACATATCCAAATGCGCAAGCCTCCATGATAACTGTACAGACAATTATACATAGAACATTGTCTGTTACTCTGTCAGGAACATTGTTGATAGAAGCTGCTATATAACTGTTTGTACTAATAGTTAACCTTTGTGCCCATGATATCATGTTGATAACATGTCCATGCTATATATACTAAAATATTATTGCATTAGTCTTCCACACATGCTACTTACCATATGTTGTCATCAATGACAAACATACAGTCAGCACTGGCTTGCTGGAAAATCTCGAACAGATAGATTTTCTAAAATGGCATATTTTATACCTTGTAGAAAGACATCAGATGCAGTACATATAGCAGATCTTTTCTTTAAGGAAACTATTAGATTGCATGGATTACCAAGGAGTATCATCTCTGACTGAGACAGTAAATTTGTTGGATACTTTTGGAAGACTCTTTGGAGAAAGTTTGGCACTGAGTTGAAATATAGTTCTACATTTCACCCACAAACTAATGGACAAATAGAAGTTGTGAATAGAAGCTTGGCAAATATTTTGAGATATTTAGTTGGAGACACACCAAGTAATTATGATTTTTTGTTGGCACAAGAAGAGTTTTCATACAATAATTTAGTGAATAGGAGTACTGGAAAAACACCTTTTGAGATTGTAAATGGCATACAACCGAGATGTATATCTGATTTAAGGGATATTTCTAATGAAAGAAAGATGATTGTTGAAGGAGTGAAGTTTGCTAAGTACATGAAGACATTACATGAAGAGATGAAATATAAGCTGGAAAAGAGTAATCAGAAATACAAAGACAGAGCTGATAGATTAAGAAGACAGAAGACTTTTGCAGTTAGTGATGAAGTAATGGTTCATTTGAAGAAAGGTCAATTTCTTGTCGGAACATATGGGAAGCTGAAAATGAAGAAGTTTGGCCCTTGCAAGATTCTAAAGAAATTTGACAATGGAAATGCATATGAGATTGAGTTACCTGATGACATGGATATATTACCTATATTCAACATTGCTGATTTGTATGAGTATCATAAACCTAATGAAGACAAGATAGTACCAATGGATTATCCTAAGAAATAGATGGAAGAAGTGGAACACATTTTGCAGCAAAGAATTGGTAGAAGTACAAGAGGAAAATAGTATATGGAATATATAGTAAAATGGAAGAATAGACCAATTGAAGATAGTGCATGGATTTCATGATCTGAGTTGGATGTAGTTTGGATCATACCTATTTCATGATTCATAGAATCATTTCAAATAACCCCAGGTGTCTGATGCAGAAGCATCTTAGGTCCTTAGTAATCCTGTGTCACCAAAAATATGTTTGAAGTTTTCTATGTTGCTTGGTTCCTTCTTTGACTGAGTTTGTCCTATGTTGCTCGGTTTCCTTTGTTCGTCGATGTTGGTCAGTTATCTCTCTTGTGCTTGGTGAATTTCCCTGGTGCTCGATGATGCTTGTTTGGCACTCATTTTCCTTGCTTACCAAGTTGTTTATTTTGGATTTTTGTTGAGGCCAACTTGTGTATTTAATTTTGGTCATGGATTTAATGTTGGTATCTATCATTGGGAAGCATATGGACCTAGATCTGGTCATTCTTTCCATTGATGGTGGATCTGAAGGCCACCTTGTTTGGTAGCCTCTTGTATAAATATAGTTGTTTGGTTAGAATTTAGGGGGGAAGTTTTTATAGAAGGTAGAAGATAGAAGATTAGAGATTGTTGGTAGATCCTTGCATGTTGGAGGACTTATGTACTTGATTTTAATATTTTGCCTAAACTAAGAAGGCCTTATAGCCCAGCATGTATGAATCAAATTGAAGATAATATATGAAAGTATCTGGATTCTCTCTCTCACTTGTTATGTTGTTGCTTCTGCATGTGATCTCTACAAGGTGGACTTGGTTAGGGTGTGCCTTTGGCCCCTCTGCCCATCCTCCCTTGCATTAGTGGGGCCCAATATCGGGTTTCCATTTTTTATTTCGTCAATTTTCTATAAAAAATTTGTCAAGTTTTGGGTTTTACAATTTTCCTTACAATCTCATAAGACATTTTGTAGATTGTTGTGTGGGAAGTATCTGATTATCATATGACATATGATATTCTAGCAATCATCATATCAGTTCTTATATATTGTCATATGAAAGCTTAATTATCGTATTGGTATGTACCCATTATCGTATCATATCTTAAGTGTTGTATGGGTTGAGGTATATTGTCATACGACATTTCATGCCAATGTTTCAATTGTTGTATAGGATTTCTAATCATTTTTTGAGTTTTATTATTTGAGATTTGACTGATGAATAATCCTAACATTTGTTGTTTTTTGGTGCATGACTATTTGAGACAACCTAATGCTTTTTGTGGGATGAGAGATGAAGAGCTAAGCATTAAAACCTACATTTTTGGCCTCTTCTTGTCTTGTCTTTTAAGCCTTTGTTTGTGGGAAACCCTTATAGAAATTGCATGCCAAAGATGCTCAATCAATTAGAAAAATTTGATGTGTGGTTTTGTAGGTTGTCGAATCTTCGTCGAGAAAATATTCTATTTTCTTAAATATTTATTTTTCATAGGAACCTATTTAATTAGGTATGTGCATCTATTTTCATTGAGGCATATATTTAGGGGATTATGCTCTTGTCCTTCTTAGGAGAATCAAAAACCTAGAAGGTATCTTCCTTCATGCCAATTTGTCTACTGTCTCTAGATTAATTTTGTTTCGCGTGTCTTCAATAGGGAAAAGGAAAAGGTTAGGGGATTATGCTCTTCTCTTTCAAAGAATTAGAAACCCAAATCATGTGGTCCCCAGCCTCACATTTGAATTAATCCTTTAGAGGGCCTCCCGGTGAGGTAAAAATATCCTAGGAACGACCCAAGTGGGGACAAGTCTTAAGACTACAATTCCACCCCACTATAAAATTTGACACTTCCTTGAGGTTAAAGCCTCTGAAGACATAGTTGTGCTTATTCCTTGGATTTATTCCATGAACGAGCTTGGATTTTGTGTAGAGTGGAGCTGCTTAAATCTTGCTTGTGAGACTACACAGATCTGAGTACTCATAGGGCTATATGTCTAAATCCTACTTGCGGACCTATGGGAGATAGTTGTGAATGGATGCCTTAATTAACATCCTAAGCTAGTTTTCCACCGATCTACCTCTGAAGGATTTGTAGTGCTTATGCGAGATGAATATTAATCACCCCAAGAAATTCTTCATATCGAGCCCTCCTTAACATTTGAACTTGGCTAATATGGGCTTCAACATCTATTATGTGTTGTTGGACCACCATATTCTAAGGATTCATTGAGTGTGTTCCTAAGTCAACGAGAAAGTAATACATCTCTTCTCCTAGCTAGGTTAAGATAGGTGTGATTGATTAATTGAGTAAGTTTTCATGTGGTTTCTATAATTGTGAACCTATTTCTATGTTAAACACCCTTAGACAATTAAAAAAAAAAAATAGAGTCTGCAAACCTAAAAAAAAACTTGAAAAGAAAACAAATTAGACTAAAAATACCAAAATCTCAAAAAATTGAACCAAAATCCTTTTTGGGTGTCAACTGTCATCCAGCCCCTACAATTTTCATATGAAAATTGCTTTGTTCCTTCAAGTGTTGTATTAGAACCCCCAAGTGTCATATGGGAAGCAATATACTATCATACAAGAATTGTCAAAACCCTTAGCACAAATTAATCCCTGGTATCAATTTTCATACAAGATTCTACAAGTGTCATGCCATACCCATTTTTGTGTCGTATGATGCACAAAATTGCCTAAAAAATTCCTAATTTTTCCATAAATCCAATCAACTTTCAGCCCTGGTCAATATTCTGTCAGAAAACCCACTGTGTCAGGTGTAGAAATAGAGAAACAATGATCCATTTTATTTTCCCAAATTGATCTATTTTTCTTGATTTTTCATACTATTGATTGATCTAAATCATGTCTCATCTTGTGTCAAATACCTTGTCAAAATGATCTCAATCTATCAACGGCTAAGTGTTGTGAGTTCATGTCCACCATATTTTAGGCATCTACCCATACATCTCGAGCAGAGTATCCTTAACTTATGTCCAATATACCCTTTCATCAATCCAATTCAATCTTGATAAGGTTGCATCACTTGATTTTTCCTAAATCAGATTATCATCCAATTGTCTTATCTTTCTCCCAGATTCACCTAAAGGTTAATGGTGGAAACTAGAGCTTCCTCACATAGAAAAAAAAGAGAAGACCCGAATATATCACCTTTGTCTTCTCTCATCGCTCAGTCTTTTCATCAACCCTATAATTATAATCTTTATGAAGAAGATGAGTTGGGAAATCTATGCCTGAAGAGAGGTCACACACCTCCTTCAACTCAAGAAAATACCCTAGAAGACAATCAACACACTGCCATGTCTCAAAGAGAAGCTAGCCATGGTTCACAAGGCCATGACTCTAATGAGGGAAGAGATCAAGAGCCCACACCTTTTGGAATATCACAATACCAAGATGATGATCTCTTTAAGAAACTCATGAAACATTTCCTACAAGAGGACAAAGAGACATACTTTCTCAAATTGGCCCAATAAGGGGCCAAACTTCCTCCAAGCTTTAATGTTGAGAATATCTTCACACAAGAGGAAGAGACCCCTATCACTACTATAATGTGAGAGATGCATGCTATGCAAGTCAAACTAAATAAGATGGTAAAAGAGAAGGAACCCAAATAATTCTCTATGGATGCCTTGTGTCCATTTCCATTTGATCGGAGCTTGTATATGTCACCATTCCCTAAAGGGGTGGATCTACCTAAGTATGACAAATATGATAGAAATTCAGATCCTCAAGATCATGTCAAGGAGTTTTGAACTCTATCCATGGAATTCATGCATGAACCAATGTACTTAATGCATCTCTTCCCATGATCTTTGGGAGGGGAAGCCATCAACTGGCTCTCTAAAATACCCCCTACAATCAAAACTTTTGAGGAGTTAATCAAACTATTCTATCAATAATACTCCTACAATATCCAACATCTAATCACCATGATTGACATTTGTAACCTAAAGCAGAGAATAGAAGAACCATTCCTAAATTTCCTAAAATCTTGGAGGAAGAAGTTTTTTCTTTATGCCCAACAAATTTTGGAAAATGAGAAACTAGAAATCTTCATCAACAATCTAGTTCTGGAAATCAACTATCATCTCCAAATGTAAAATCATACCTCATTTGAAAAAATGGTGGATAGTACCATGAAAATAGAGGATGTACTTGTTTGTAAAGAGGATATCTCACTTCATAAAGAGAACAAGTATGATTCAAGTTCCAGTTCCAACAACAAAGACAAAGTCAAATTCTGGAACAAGAACAAAAATATTGTCATAGATGGTGTTGTCGATCACCTCAGTGCTCCACCCAAAGCACCAGCATTTAACCTCATGATTGGTACTCAATCTATCAAAGCTTCAAAGAAATAGACAACTAAACTTTCTAAAAAGCCAAATGAGTACAAGCCATGGGTTACAAAACCAAAATGCGAGTTCACTCCTTTGGGTGAGTCCTTGGAATCTGCCATGAAAACCCTATTGGTGAATAAAATCATCACACTACCTAAGATAAAACCATATGATCCCAAATTCAAACCTCGATGGTGGAAGGAGACCAATTTATGTGATTTCCATCAAAACAAGGGTCATAAAATGAACAACTCCATGTGTCTGAAACATCTTATTCAAGACAAAATTGACATTGGAGAAATTGTGATTGACAACCATAAATCCAACAATGATCATACGACATTCACGAAACCTTTTTTGAAACACACTCAAGGAGATTCATCTTCTAAGCCAAACATGGGTGCTAAGGTCAATTACAATTACTCTGAAAATAATGATGGCATCAACATGGTAGAGCCATGCGTGTCTCAACACTGTAATGTCATCACCATTATCAAAAAGGATAGAGACAAAGATCAGCTAATGCAGTCACTCGATCTCAAGCTCAAGTAACTCTTCCAAGATCAAACACAGGTTCATTAAACACCCTGAAGGTTCCATTCAATCTTGCATCTGCATTTGAACAAAGGAATGCACCTAAATCTTCCAATTCTAAAGAGTCCAAAACAACATCTTACAACATTATCCATCAAGTCCAACACACAAATGCAAAGATATCTATATTTGAGTTTCTTTGAATCTCTCCTACTCATCGAGTTGTCCTAGACAAAGCTCTTATCAGTTCCAATGTTCCATAAAATCTTGATATTGATCGATTTCAAACCATGGTGGTTCATTTGAATTCTTCTTAATACATTTCCTTTTTAGAGGAAGATGACAACTCATTGAGTCATCCACATAACCAGCCCTTGCATATTGAAGTCCTAATTGAAAACCATTGTGTCAAGCATGTTTTGATAGATGGAGGAGATGGCCTAAATATTTATTTTCTTATAAACTAGTTACACAAATGGGATTGTCAGAAGATGCTATTGATCCTAAATAGAAAATAACCATCAAAGTATATGATGAACAAGAAAGATCCTCAAAAGGCATCATTGTACTACCTATCAGAATGGGACATGTCATTAGAGATATCACTTGTCAAGTATTGGATCTCCCACTGGCCTTTAACATCCTTTTAGGAAGGCCCTAGATTCACAAAATGCAAGCTATTCCATCAACGTACCATCAATGTATCAAATTTCCC
The DNA here is from genome assembly GCA_027943335.1 of Chamaecyparis obtusa. Classification (NCBI taxonomy): domain Eukaryota; kingdom Viridiplantae; phylum Streptophyta; class Pinopsida; order Cupressales; family Cupressaceae; genus Chamaecyparis; species Chamaecyparis obtusa. The sequence continues at coordinate 131,683 of BSBK01004232.1, read as the reverse complement.
TATAATGGAGTATAGGTCACCATACTAGCAGACATGTCAACATCTTGCAATGCTCTAAAGGAAAGTGTCGACAAGCTTGTCCCACACAACAGAGAATCTTCTACCAAAAAAATGACATAGCATCCACATCCAAAATGGAAGACATAGCTAAAGAGGTTAAAATCAAAGATATAGGTATGGGAGTATACACAATGGAACTAGTCTTATCTCTTACATCTCTCTCGCTTTCACCTAAGTCTTATGGAGAACCCTCAAAGAAAATGAAACCTGCAATTAAAGAGCTACATGTTATCTTTAAAGGGAGTTTCATCATGGAAAAAGTGTCAAAACAAGATTCCAATGAGGAAGAAGTTGTACTAGCCTGGTTATATAAAGATGAATCTCAGTCACAAAAAATCCAAAAGTGTGACTCTAAATCACTCAAGGTCCCTTTATAATCTTATGGACCAAGACAAAAATTGATTTCTAAAATGCGATATAGTGGAAAAGGACCTCTAGGAACAAGAGGCAAAGGAATCATCAAACCCATTGAAAATTGTGGAATAAAAAACAAAGATACAACAGACATAGGCTATTAGAATAAACCTTTTTATCTTAGTCAAAACTCTACTCATGTCATAGAAAAGATAGAACCAAAAATGGATGCTCAAGGAGTGGAAGAAAATCATTCAAGCATTGACAATTCTAACACAATAGATATTTTTCCTTATGAGCACATACCTCAACACATCATAGACCTTATTAATGAGGAAAATAAACCTAAAGAAAAATTCAATGTAGTACACACACATGAACCTATTACTACAAAAGAACAAACTAGTCCAAAAGAAGGAGAGACATCCTTCGCCATAGTTGAACATTTGGGACACTCTAGCGATTCTAAGATAGATTCTCATGAGTATGAATTCCATTCAAACTCTGAAGGTAACCCTTCTTTGTGTATCCACCTTGATTTCACACATGTTCTTGACTTTCCCAGAGATCCTGATGAAGAATCTAATGACTGTGAATGGGGAATTATTCTAAAACTAGATGAAGATAAGCTTATAATAGATAAACATGTGGATGTTATTCACCAATACAAATCTACAAATGATGTGAGTCTAGAGCTGCATGATAGACCTCACAAAATTGAACCACTTATTACTAACATAGGATCCAATAATGACGATGAGATGCTTAATGGACTAAATATCTTGAGTACTCATATCACCTTAGAATTTGAGAGTTGGATTAGGACCAATGATGACAACACCATATGCATAAACACTATTAGACAATCCTTACCTCCCCTTACTATCAAACATCCTAAGCTTATTGACCAAATATCCACAGATCCAAGCCCAGATATCCATACTTTCTGAATAGACTAGGCTTTAGCATGTTACCTGAATGTGATTAAACCCATGACAAATTCCATTAGTGAACCTAGCTTCAGCATGACAAAGTCGTATATCAAATATCTCAGTCAAAAAATAAAAGTAAAAAGAAAAAGAGTTTTGAGGGTGAAAACCACTATGTGGCAGTCTCAGCCAAAAATAGTAAAAAAAAAAGATGTATCTGAGGGTGAAAACCTCTCTAAGGCACCCTAGGATGAGATATTTCATGTCCTTATGAGTCACTTATAGGTGAGATCACCAGTTTTAATAGAGACAACTCAATCTATCAATCTGAGCACAACAGAGGAACCTCAGTTAATTCATGTCGTGCAATCTCTGTCAGAAGGAGAAAAATAGGCATTTACAAAATTCTTAACAAAGAAGAAGATCAACTTTGCATGGAAATATTCAAATATGCCAGGACTAGATCCTAACCTGATCATGCATCATCTTTCTATAGCTCTAGGAGTTAAACCAATCAAGAAAAAGTTGTGTAAAATGCATCCTCATTTTGCACTCCTTGTCAAAGTTGAGCTATAAAAATTACTCAAAGAAGGATTTATCTAAGTAATAGACTATGTTGAATGGATATCCTACATTGTTCTGGTGTAAAAACTAGATAAATCTATCAGAGTATGCACATATTTTAGAGACGTAAAGAAAGCATTCCCTAAGGATGATTTTCCACTACCAAACATTGAAATGATAGTGGACATGACTACAGGATTTAAAATTTACTCTTTAATGGATGGTTTTTCTGGATATAACCAAATAAAGATAGCTCCAGAAGATCAAGAAAACACATCTTTCACTTATGCATGGGGTACTTTCTACTAGAATGTAATGTCATTCGGTCTTTAAAATGTTGGTGCTAGTTATCAAAGAGCCATGACATCTATCTTTCATGATATGATGCATAAAAACATGGAGGACTATGTGGATGACACACTAGATAAATCAATGAAAAGATCTAAACACCTATCTAACTTGGGTACAATATTGGACAAAATGGAAAAATTTAGTCTCCGGCTAAATCCCAGGAAATGTGCCTTTAGTGTCCCTTTAGAAAAGCTTCTAGGATACATTATTTCAAAGAAAGATATAGACGTAGATCCAGAAAAGGTAAAAGTGATTATGGAGATGCAACCTCCTAAGAACATCATTCAAATGTGCACTCTACAAGGAAGGGTACAATCCATCAGATGCTTCATCTCTCAGTTAGCTGACATATCACAACCTTTCACTAAAATATTGCATAAAGGTGTGACCTACAAATGGAGTGATGAATGTGAAAAGAATTTCAATCATATCAAAAAACACTTGGAAAATCCACCAGTTCTCATGCCTCCTATTTAGGGAAAGCCATTAATATTGTATATCTCTGCAAAAGACACATCACTGGGGGCATTATTGGCACAACATGATGAGAATAAACAAGAAAGAGCCATATATTACATTAGCAAAACTTTAGTATCTTATGAAAAGAATTACTCTATGATAGAGAAGGCATGTCTAGTTGTCATCTTCACATCATAGAAACTGAGGCATTACATGTTGGCTCACACCATACAGCTCGTAGCTAAGATAGATTCACTAAATTACTTGTTAAGAAAATCTATCCTCACAGGTAGATTAGCAAAATGGGTAATGCTACTGAGTGAATTTGACATTGATTATGTTGAACAAAAAGTGATTAAAGGACAAGTGATCGTAGATCAACTTGATGAAGCTCCAATTTTTGATGATCAACCAATGCAATTTTGGAATTCCCTGATTCTTCTATCATGCACCTATCTTCTAAAATGTTGCAATTATTCTTTGACGGGTCCTACACACAAAATAGATCTAGAGCTGGTATTATATTTATCACTGCTCAAGGTTACTCCATTCCAAAAGCATTCAGAATCAAATTTCCTTGCACCAATAACATAGTAGAATATGAAGCTTTGTTAAATGGAATGAAATTTGCATTAGAATGGAGAGTGATAGAATTACACATTCATGGAGACTCTCAACTGGTTATTCACCAAGTCAATGATGTGTATCAAACAAAGGATGAAAAGTTGATTCCATACAAACAAATGGTAGATGATCTCAAGAAATACTTCATTTCTATCATGTTCGAATAGATACCTATAATGGAAAACAAATAAACTGATGCTATGGCTACATTATCATCTCTACTACAACGACCAGAACATGAGTTATGCTACGAGTTCCTAGTGGAAGCACTGTCATTCCCTGCCTATGATTTCCAAGAAACCCATATGATTTGCACTATTGTTGGTCATTATTCCTCATGCTAAAAGATTATATATTCCTACCATTGAGACCAAATCATTCCTGATACCTTTAACCATCATGAAAAATGTTACCTTATCTAAAATGTGTCACGGTATGTCATCATTGGCAATGATCTATACAAATGAAGTCTGGATGGTACACTCCTTAGAAGTTTAGAATGAGAAGAGTTGCAACGTACATTAGAGGAAGTCCATGAAGGTATATGTGGGTCACATTCCAATGATTTGACACTATCTCAAAAAATTATTAGGGCGGGGTACTATTGGCTAGATATGGAAAAAGAGGCCATGAAATATGCTAAGAATTGTCAGAAAAGCCAGATCCATGGTAACTTAATTCATGTGCCAAGTAGAGATATGATTTCCTTCACAACACAATGGCCTTTTCAACAATGGGAATTTGATCTCATAGGAACCATATATCCATATTCATCAAATGGTCACACCCATATAATCATAGCAATTGATTACTTTACAAAATGGGTTGAAGCATTTCCTTTGACACAAGCAATCGACAAAAAAATTTCTATGTTCATCCTGAACTACATCATTTATCAGTATGGCATCCCACACTCCATTATCATTGACAAGGGAGGCCAATTCAAGAACAAGAACCTAGATTCCTTATGTTCTAAATTCAAGATAACTCAACATTGGTCATCTATTTACTATCCACAAGGGAATGGACAAGCTGAAGCATCCAATAAGAACCTACTAAAAATATTGCACCATGCAGTCAAAAAAATAGGGAGAGATTGGCATCTGATGATAAATCCAGCTCTTTGGGCTTATAGGACATTTATAAGAATGCCTACTAGGGCTACTCCTTTCACTTTAGTATATGGGACTAAAGTGGTACTACCTATTGAGGTTGAAATCCCATCACTCAAAATTAGAATGCATGGTCTGGTAACTGATGATGATTAAAAAGTGTCTAGGTTACAAGAACTTGAACTACTAGATGAGCGCAGACAAGATCCATATGATCATCTCATAGTATATTAGAAATGGATGTCTAGAGGCTACAACAAGAAGGTCAGACATAGAGAATTTTAGGTTGGTGATCTAGTCTTGAGAGAGAACACTAAAAATTAATCCCATCAAGAATGCAAGGGGAAGTTTGAACCTAGTTGGTTAGGTCCCTTAGTTATCACTACTTCTTTTAGCTCTGGAGCCTATCAACTCTCAACGACTGATGGAGAATAGCTCCACAAACCAATCAATGTTCTTCATCTAAATAAATTCTATGCCTAGACATTCAGTATGTGGAAAATGTCTTGAAAAACAAACTAAAAATCATAAAATGTCCTGAACAAATGGTCATCCTGGTGACTAGAAATAGGTGCCTTGATGGTCCATCAAAAAAATTGAAAACATGGAAACATACAAAAAAATTGAAAAGATGAAAAATACAAAAAAACAAGAAAAAGAAAAAGTGCCTTGGTAAAAACCTAGTAAATAGGCACCTTGGTAGAAAAAATAAAATCTCTTCCAAGATGGTGAAAACCTAGAAAATAGGTGCCACTTGTATCAAAATGCTCCATCTATCAAAGCACTCTTGGTAATTTCCTAGCTTTCTATCCTACTTTAGTTTGTACATATCTTGCAATCCAATAAAGTCAGTTTGTGCACCAAATAACTAGTGTCTGCATCGTATCAACATTTCCAACTTGGGGGCAATCCTAGTCATATCCTATGGTCCTTCGTATCTCAGATGAGTCATATCCAAGTTGGTATCCTTTAAAACTTTATTTGAGTCTTTCTTTCTATCTCCCTACCAGAAAAATATTTTGCACCTGACAACAACACACGCAACCTACAATAGTAAACAAAACAATCTCTACGACATGCTTTTATCTTCTTTTATGCTGACTGATTCACATTAATATTTTTGCACATTATGTTCTCTCAAGCTACTCAATGATATCCCTTGCAAGATTTAGAGAGGCAATGACTGGGGGCATAATCTTTTATTTGTTTTATGTGTTCAAGTTAAAATCTAATTACTCTGACAACTCTGGATTGAATTGGTGTCCACTATAAGTGCCTCCATAATGATTAGATCACCATGTGTACCTTGACCATTATTGCCCAGACACTTTAGGGAGGTTAGATCTAACTTAGTATTTTGAGTGACTTATTACTTCTACTATGAAACACAAAATTACCCAAGGATGTGAACGATAAAGGGTCACTACGGATAACTCATATAGGAACAAGAATGAAATCTCAACTGCTTCATGTGTTTGTATGTAAGGTGTATTCAAGTCATCACAGTGTTTATGCTTTGATGCTTATACAAATTAATAAATCAAAATGGACATGATATTCAGGTCATCTTGGCTCTTGTGCCTTGGTGCTTATATCTAATTCGACATTTCTGACTAAAAGTCAATATTCATATGTTCGTGGTTGTCTAACTAGTGGACATTATATCGACTATCTGATGTTACCTAACATATTCAGTGATGAAAAAGACCGACAAATGATTAGTGGCTAAGTTATAGGTTTGCATTTCATTTGCATTTGGCATTTAGTCTAGTTGCATGTCTTTCATAATTTGAATTCAGCATGGCATTTAATGTTCTCAAATTTTCACTTAATACATCACAAGGACTGAGGGTCACATGCCAATTTCTCCAAACTAACAAGCAAGAAGTCACCATCTTCGGTTAAACATCCTTTTTAACAATGACTGAGAACTTGAATTCTTCAAGTACCAGAAAAAATATCATGTGTAACACTGCATTTACATATCACATCATTTGCATTTTACATATCCATTGCATACATACATTTGCATCCATACAACATAAATGAAGACATACATTTTCATTATTCATCTAATCATTACATTCATATTCCATAATCATACATTCAAAGTAAACATTGAACATTGCATATATTTGCATCACATGATAATAACATCATAATCGAAATGACAAGTGCTAAGAAGACAAACCAAAATGATCTCATATATATGTGCATGCAATACAAGGAATGAGCTCCAAAAATGTGAGTAGACAATCCAATCAACTCTTAGCATGATCCTCAACATCAGGTGTTGCACCTCCTCCAATTGGAACGTCTAGTGGTGGATCAGCTCATGGTGCCCTAGCTCCCTCAAATCCCAACATGTACTGAGAATATGATGTAACCTAATGTCTAGGTGGTACCACTAAAAAAATGCAGACACATAGTATGTTTCCCTACCTATTTGGTTTACCACCTCCACCTATAGGTGTCACACCTTTTCTTGAGCATCCTATAGCTAAGTGTCACACTCCCCCAATCAAATCTCTAGGGTCATCCTCAGGGATCTTAGGTCCCTAGTCTAGTGGCATAGTCAATGTATCACCTCCTAAGGTTTCTGTCTCAATCCTGGGTCTGGCTCCTAAGACCTTCTCCACTCCCAAAACCTCCTCCACAATGCTACCCATGGCACCTAATGTCTCACCCTCACCCCTAGTATATTGTTTTTGCAAAACTGATGGTCTCACCAATGGCACTACTTGTGGAATAGGAGCAGGATTGACATCTACCACTAGTCAAGGTGGAGCCCCTACCGCTCTCTACACTAGAGGTACTGATTGTACCATTGGGATCCATACCTCTCTCCTCCCTTACCCTCTCCCCCTAGGTGCCCCTATGACTTCATCTTCCTCCTCCATTGTAGGGATTAGCTTTGTTAGGTCTGAAAATTTCATAAATGGGTGCTCTACAAGATGTGTTATATAGGTACAAGTGACACCTACATCTACTACCTATACCTGGTAGTCCCAATCCCTGTTCTATAGTCTATTGTAATCCAAACTAAAAATGGTGTATGATAATCTTGGATCCCACCCAAGTCTAATCTCCCTAACCTGTCGAGCATAGGATGTATAACTCCTATGGTACATCCTACATGAGGCCATACTACCTCCACACCCTGATAATTAAAAACTTCTTGAGAATGCTAGTAGAGCGGCCAATCAAAATCCTACTCTGACAAAAATATTCAAACTGTGCTCTAGAAGTCGGCCATGCCTTCACCTGTAGGTAAGGTCTCTAAATGACCATGGTCATGTCATTTAGGACCCTCTACCAATACTCGGTCCTACCCATCTGAACCATGGGTGCCCACCCCATCAGAAAATTATTCTGCTGACAGTCAAACATGATGATGCCTCTGATCATCCCTGCTAGAATACACTCTAGGTGATGTGTCTATCCATACCACTGTACCAATACCTCCTAGGTAATCTGCTGGGATATCTTCTCATCAGCTCCAAATATAGTCCTTAATGTATGTAAACTTGTGTTCCCAGAACTCAGGTAATCTAGACGTGGTCCATGGAAAGGGATACAAAGATTGTGATACACATCCTCCGGAGTAATGGTGATCTCCCCTATAGGGATATGGAAGGTCTAGGTCTCTGAGTGAAACCGCTCGACCAGTGCCATGATAAGTCCATGATTCACCCAAATCTCAGGAAAACTAATCAAATACTTGAACCCACGGGTCGCTAAGTGAACTCTCAATGGATCCTGCAGTGACAAACATAGCCTCTGAGTGGCTGGATGTGAAACACGAACATGTATGTCTGGGTACCGCACTTGCAAAGCACAAAAATGAATTCAAGATCAGTAATGTGATCCAAATTGATATTAAATGCACACAAAATGAGAAATTGAACATATCACAAGGTGCATTAAATGCTATGAAAACCAGCTGAGTCATTAAAATTTTTAGAAAAATTCATTAAATGCCTTAAAAATGATTATTGTTTTTCATATGACATTTCAGAAATCAAAAACTAGTGTCAAGTGTCATTTGACACTATACATTAACCCATATGACATTTGGGTTCCATACGACAATCCATCAGTTGTCGTATGACAACTGAGGGATCTGATGAAATGTTGTATGAGAGTTGGGTCTCTCCCATATGACACTATACTAGAATGGAGATGACACTTGGTTTGGACTTGAAATGTTGTACAACACGCTACCAATTGTCATATGATATTCCATGAAGCAAAAATCAAAATGCGTAAAACAATCAAAAAATCCTAAAAATCAATTCAAACACTTGTTAAAATGATTACAAGGAGAGCTCAGAGGTCCACTTATTGGGTGTCCATACTACCAAGGTCATTGGTATTGTCGAGAGTGCTCAAATTGATGTGAAGAGACTAGGACCACCATTTTTTCTCTCAGAGGGCTCCATGAGGTTTCAAAAGTCAAATGGTTGAAATGATTTGAAAATGACCCCTTTTGGCCTTATATAGGTTTTAACCTAATTTTCCAAAGTGCTCTGATTTGCATGAAAATAGTAACCGTAGCTACTTTTGACATCCTAAATTCATTTTCGAGATCAAAATCAAAATTTGAGATTGTTTACATTGTTAGAATCATGATTTAAAATTTTAGACATGGGATGCCCAACTACTTGCATAATCGACCTTCATGACATAAAAAGAATCCAGAACTTGACGTATCTGATTATCTCACATCAAACTTTCAAAATTTCAACTTGGTCACCCATGGTCAACTCATGGTCAAACCTAGTTAAACTTGGTCATCAGGACCCCTAAATGATGTAGAACGCATCCCTAGATGTGTACAACCACTTCTACAATTGATTACATTTCTTCTAATCATTTCACGCTAGCTTTCTCACCAAATTTCAATTTTAATCCTGAAGAGGGCATGGTATTATACATCATTAATCAAATATGTCATTAAAATTTTCTTTAGCAATTAAGACAACAACCACGTCTAATTGTCGACTCATCAAAACTCCTCATCACTTGGGGCATATCACTTGGGGCATATCAGATTCATTGAAATCCATAGTAATCTGGTATTCTCTTAATCTTGTAAACTGTATCAGCTCTTTGTAACCATCGGTTCATTAGTGTTATTTCATTGATTCTTCGTAACTGAAAGGTTCAGAGTTGGTATCCTTTTGATTCCTTTGGACAAGTAGGTCTGGAGTTGGGATATTCAATTCCTCATAATCATAGGTTCAAAATTTTGTGCTTTATCACTTCTTCATAATCGTAGGTTCAGAGTTGTTATTTTTTATATCATCTCAATTCTTTGGTCAATCAGGACCTGAATCAACATCTTCAAATCTTCCAATTGATTTATGTCTCGGAATTAGTTAATTTTTCAAGATCAGTTTCTCCATCACATAACTGATTCTGGCTTTCATCAAATAGATTTATCTTTGAGCCACTATGCTTCACACAGTAATTCAAAGAGGGGAAAATTGTAATACCCCAAAAATGGACTTCAGTACCATTAACCTCCTACATCAACAAATCAATTGAAATCGACGCTAAAGTCCTAACCTAAGGCACATCTACACATCAAATAATCAAAACCCTAATCGATCCTATCCTAAATCTGCATCAAGGAATATTCCTAATTTATCCTAATTATCTATGATTAAAGATTATTTGGGGGTGAAAGCACAATACGTTGTCACCCTTTTACAAAGGAAAAGGCTAACAAAATCGAATTTGTTCAACTTCAATAGTATAAAAATAACATTTATGTTTGGAATTTTAAGATGATGTAAACTAAATAAATGTGATCAATAGATGAAGTTTATGATTAATATTTTTAATAATTTTTTTGAATAAGAATTTATATGTTTTTTTAATTTTTAAAGATGATTTTTCAGTTGCTAAAAAATGCTGAAAATTAGGGGTCTAGTTCCCACCAAAAAATTATATGTAAATAAACATGCTTTCTCCTAATTTCAAAATATGTCATAAATGACATATATAGCTAGTGCATGAAGAAATAAAAATTAGTTTGTGACCTATATTTTTGTTACAAGTAGTGGTTGTCGTTGCACCAAAATATTGACATGTTAATGCCCGATACAACCACTAGACTTATAGAAGACACATGAGGCGGTTAAGCCATGTCGCAGATCCTGTGAGGGATGTTGGCCCACTGCCAACAATCTCCCTCCCAGTTTCACTCACTGTGGCCCGCAGGGATTCGAACCTGTGACCAAGCTCTGATACCACTTGTTATAAGTAGTGGTTTCTGTTGCACCAAAAGATCAACCTGTTAATGCCTGATACAACCACTAGACCTATAGAAGACACAGGAGGCAATTAAGCCATGTCGCGAACCCTGTGAGGGATGCTGGCCCACTGCCAACATTTTTTTCTTTTATAACAATTCAAATTCCAACTTACTGAAATCGATAGTTTTCATCTCGTAACATATTTTTAATAACAAATCTATCCCAATCAAAAAGAGAAATGTATATTCTTGAAGAGGACTCTCTCCTCTAGTGCACCATATATTTTTCAAATGTATTTAATATGTTTACTATTTTTTTCTTTCTCTGAATCAACATCTCCTTGATTGTTAAAATACCTACTTGCAATATTTTTTAATTACAATAAACTATGTCTAATTAAAACACTATAAAATCTATATGAGGATATTCTTGACTTTGATCTCTACAAAAGGGTATTTTTTAGTTTTTAAAAAATATCATTAAAAATATTAGGATTTATTGAAATGCCACTTTTCTGAAATAATTTTGTTTTTATGGTAATTGGACTCAAAGTGATATAAAATATGCATTTAATAGACATTTCCAATTGGAAAAGTTAAATCACTTATCTAACTTAGCTAGAATGAATCTAGCTAGACCATATATTTGACCAAAATTAATTTTTAGTTAGAAATACTAAAATTGAGCTGTGTTGATTAGTTAGCCTAAAAGGTGAAACCTGATTGTGGTTTTACGCTTGGCAATAAATGATATTATTTTATTTATCCTAAAGTGAAATTAATTGAATATGTTGAATATTTAATTAAGTAAATTCTATTTAGCCACTTAATTAATTTAATTAGATTTAATTAATTTTATTCTTAATTAATATTATTTATTTCACAATAAATCAAAAATCTTTAAAATAATTGATTAAATATTTATTTAATTGATTTAAAATAAAATTGTCAAATTTAATAATATAATTTTGGATAAAGTTTGATTTAAATAATTAATTAACACATAAATCAGATATTTTTAAATTAAATTGGTTAAGTTGAGAATAAAACACATAGAAAATTAAATAAACTCACCATTATCTATGCAAAAATTAGAAAAGCAGTTAAACTTAAAATCAACTCTTGGATTCAATCTGTTAACTTTCTAAACTCAACATGTGATTGTGAGTTGAAATTCAGATTGGAGTGATCTCAACTTCCAATTATAAGTTAAAGAGTTGATTTGTAAGATTTTACTAGATAACTATTTCTCATTCCCTGATAACTCACCAATCAATTTGAGTTGATCAAGGAGTGATTTTTGGCTTTTCTATGAGTTCTCAAACCCTGGATTTCTATATAAACAAGCCTCAGTCCTTCACAATTACAACGTGCAATTTTTGGAACACTATACTATCAAATTCTAGAGATTGTGCAACTTTTGGAGATTCATTGCTAACATTGTTTTCTTGTTTTTTGCATCCATAGCTAGTTTTCAATTCATTATTATCAAGTTTTTAGATCAATTTCATATAGTTGTTATTCTTATTGCATAGAAAATCCAAAAATATAGATTAATCTTGCATTCATTTTCATAGTTTTTACATTCAAATCCTTCGTTTAGGCGTTGCATTGTCACTGATCTTGGTCAAATTCTAAGAATACCATACTCACATCTACTAGAAGGCAGTAAATCGCATGATTAATGATATATCTATTTATTGCTTATTTTCTTTTCATTGATCAATAATGTTTTACTAATGTGTTGTGTCTTCTAAACAGGTACAATTTTCACACACGCAATATATACTATAATTAATAATTACTAAAATAAATAAGAAATATAAATTTAAAAACAAAAGAAAATATATGATTTATTGTTTACATATTATATTTAGTGTATATTAAGAATAATAATTTTGGTATTTCTAAAAAAACTATAAATAATAAACAATAAATTGAAAATATAAATAATAAATACATATAAATTATATCTATTATTTAGATATAATTTAAATAAATCTAGAAACCAAAACATTTAATACGAATACCATATAGATAAAAGAGAAAAGCATGGATCCTGTGCAGTAGAAATAACATTGAATTCAATGACAGAAAATAAAAGAAAACAAAAAAATTTGATGTTTCATTATTAAAATTCTATCTAAACATCGATCCAGTTCTTCTCGGAAGTTCCCAAAGTCATTTTAGACATGTACACAAACTACTAGCACAAAATTACATCAGGTGATAAAATATAATGAACCCTGCACAACCCAAATACAAAATACCAAATTTCATTGGATTGAATTTAGTGAAATCAACAGGACCCCAAAATGAAAAATTTAGTTGCAAAATGTACTGGCAATACGTATATAAGAAATGCATACAAAATTGTTGCAGGAGAATTTACCTCCAAATGGCTTAAAACAATAATAGTTTGCCTCTGTCTTTGCCCCTGCCTCTGTCCTCAATTGTTATAGCTATGGATTTTACACACACAAATTGCTTCATCTTCATTGGCTTGCACTCTCTACAAGTGCATATACCATAATCTTAAACAACAAATGCCATTGTCATTACCCTTGAGTAACACCATCTGAAGTTCCTGTTAGGCAGGAGCCACATTGGACCGACAAGAAGAGCTCCCTGGTTCTAAGACATGAGGCACAACCATATGATTGCCACATGTTGGAAACTGCAATTGAAACAATTGTTGTATTGTCATTGATGTCAAACCTTAATAGGTAAGATTTTTGCTACTTAGGAAAGTACTATATCTATTGTATTATTGTGAAGGATTGGGGCAAGGTTGGTAACAATAGCACCTAGGGAAAGGTTGAGTTATCTTGATACTACAAAGTGTACTTGACTATGTCTTACAATGATGAGATAATGTATTGTTTATACTAGTAAGACTAAAGACTAAACTGGTAGGCTTGACCGAGCAAAGAATGGAAAAATCATGTTTAAGCCGAGTAATGTTAATGTCGACCGAGTCAGTGTATGCCGAGCAAAATTCTAGTGTCGACCGAACAATAGTTAATTGCTGAGGAAGACAATATAAGCCGAGGAAACATTTTTAGTAATGACCGAGCTTTCTACATGAAGACCGAGTATTTGATCATAGTATTGACCGAGCATCAACATTTTTATATTTGAAGAAAATTTAGTTTTGGAGCTGACATTGTTAAATTCTTGGATTATGTAAAATGTGTTGACTTTATTTATTGATTGTTTGAAAGCATTAAATGCACTGTAAAATGTTTTATTGTAAATCTTTAAGAGATTTGAGATGATTCTAGAAATGAAGCCAAAGAACATGAAGCAGGTAGATTTAGTGAATCTAACCTAACCCTAAGATCTATGAATAAGATTGAGCGGCATAAGATGAGTTAACCTAATTAAGGAAAGTATTAAAGGGTACATGAGCATTGGATATGTGTGTGCATGGGTGAAAAAGAGAATGTTGGAAGATCAGTAAAGTTTTATTGACTGTATAAGCAGAAAAGGCTGAAGGAGAATTGTGGTGGTTGCTTGAAGAAAAGTTCTGAGCAAATCAGAGATGGAGATGGGAAAGTTTCAAAGTCAGTAAACTAGCATTAGTGTATGGAATTAGATCTGATATTTGCAAAGTGAGTTGTATGTTTTTCAAATCAATATTGCTGCTACTTTCTAACCATTATAACAGTCAAAATCCTTTTAATAGAGGTTGACCTAACAGTCATATGTTAAATCCTTTGAACAAGGTTGCATTCTAATGGAGTGTATGTAAGTCCTACAACAAGGCTCACTTTTAACAGGGTGATTGAAATCCTTTAACCGGGTCACACCTAACAGTGTGTATTGTAACCTTTGACAAGGTTGGCTTTTAACCGAGCTCACTTCAGAAGAGTGAAAATAATAGTAGCATGTTACAAAGTGGTTTTTCCCACATTGAGTTTCCACTATAAATCCTAGTGTTAACACTTGTGTGAATGTTTTGGTTTGAAGATTTCTGTGTTTTACAAGTTAAGTTACAACTTGGTAGTGGACTGCATTGTTATATGTTTCTATTATTGAATCAGTGATGACCGAGTTTGTTTTGGTTATTGGATCTGATTTAAGGAAAAAAAATTTAAGTTTGTCTTATACATCAGGACTTGAGAACAACTGATTCACCCTCCCTCTCTATTTTTCTAAATCATATTAACACCACGCTCCCTAACTGCACTTTTTTTGTTTCTATTTCTGTCATTTCATGTCCACAGTAGCATTATTTTTTACGATGAAGTACCAGCTAAAATTAGTTAGTACATAGTAAAATAGCTATAAACAATACTTCTTTTCTCTTAAATGTGTTTTAACTGAGCTTAAGTAACTAAGAATGATTATTTTCTTGCCACATGTATCCCTACAACTCATGTTTGGTGGCACTGGCTAAATGGCCAAAAATTTGTACCCAGCCAATGCCATGCCCATCCCATACATACATACTTGTACTTTTGTCCTTTCATACTATGTTCCTTAGTGTATGTCATGTTAGTCAATTTTCCTGTCGCTATAAAAAATTTGAGGAAAATCGCTATTCTTTTCTTCATGTATGAAGAAAGAGGGTTTATCAATGCAAAGGGTTTCAAAAATTTTGTTTAAATTCATAAACCCTATCCCATTTCTATTTCTTCATTACCTTTTTATTTTACTTAAGTCACCTTTCGACACATATTTTAAACCATCATCGAGTAGGGCCAAGGCCCTTAAGTTCTTTTACCTAGTGGGCCCCTCTAATTTTTCCTAACTCCTAAGGCCTAATGGTTTTAATTTTTCCTAAGTCCATAATATATATTAAACCTTGTCAAATCTCTTTTAATCTAACTATGTGCGTAATCCCATAATGAAAAGCTATGAGAAAGTTACCAATCATGGGATCGTGTGAGCTGTTTGATGCTCAAATAGATGAAGTCAGTGGGTCATATAACTAAGGTAATGTTTTGACAAGTTTATCTTAATCTAATGGTTGTTGTGATGCCTTAATCAAAAGTTACAAAGTGAATAGTGATCCTAGGATCATGCCAGCCATCTGATCTTCCATTTAGTAAAAGGGTGATGTTAGTGGGGCAAGAGGATAAAGGCAGGTAAATTTTGGTCAATTCTTTCTTAATCAGACGATGGTCATAATGCCTCAAAGGAAAGATGCGGGTCTATTACTAATCAAGGGATCACGCCTACCATCCAATCATCAATTAGTAAAAATAAAGTAAGTAGGGTCTAAATAAGATGAAATAAAGGCAGCCGTTGGATTGAGTTAAATCCAATGATGATTGTGGGATCTAAGAAATAAGTGGCACCAAAGAAGACATAGTTTGATTACCATCAAATCTAATCTGATCAAACGAAGGGCATAAAGCCAGGATGAGAATTTGATCAAAAGTTACTAATCAAGGGATTGCGATGACCATCTAATGTGTTTCAAGTCAAGATCAACGGTTCTATTTTAAACCTCTCTATTTGGTGTAAAATGTTGCCTGCCCGTTGAACTACAAATTTTTGAATTTTCAAAGAGTAATGGTAGGAACGTGTGGTGTGATTGTCAAGAGTTAATGTCTTTTGTTTGCGTAGTACATTATTCGACACTCCATTTCTAAAATTAAATGCAAAAAAGGATTTCAGAGTGATTGTTGGATTTGTGGTACAATATTCAATTGTTTTCTAGTGCATTTCCAAATGGGTGAGTGATTCTGAGAACTGTTGTGTTTCTGCCATCTTTCATCTATGAATTTTATTGTTAGGGTTGGGAGAACAAAATTTTCTATGTAAGTCTGGTTAAGTTGATTATTAAACCCTAAGTTTTAAGATGGCAGCACAAAGAGAATTCAAAGTAAAATTTGATTATCAAGAAAGGGTCGTATCTGATGATTTTCTCAAATAGCTTGACCATTCCACAAATGATTCATCCAAGTTGGAAGAACTTGTACCCAAGAACCCTCATCTTATAATTTCAGATGGTTTATATGACAAGGTAAATTACATGAGTGATGCAAATATTGGTGTGTCTGGTTTGGTGTTATTCAGAGTAGGGTTTCAACAAAGATGTGATTTTTCTCCTAGCAGTAATGTCTGGTAGTTTGATGTAGCTAGGAAAATTGGTAGTCCCTGATGTTTTTATGGTTATAGATATTTTACTCCAGGTGGCCAAGAATTATGACCTTGTTGCAAGAGTGGTTAGGGATGTGAATGGAACTACTGATGATATTAGAGAGGTGTTCCGGTTAAGTGAGCCTTCTCATGCCCTAGAAAGATTAGATTTTGATGAACTTAGGGAAGTTTACAAGGCACAAAGGGATTATCTCAAAAGTGGCCCCTTGAGAGAATTTTTTGATAGGGTTGGAGGATTAACTATGGTAGGACTGAATACACCAGAGCCCATCAAACTAGATTATTTTAATCTGAAGGCAAAGTGTATGTATTGGCCTTTATGTCAAATCTTTGGAGAAGACTTAGAAATAGAAATACTAGTACATTATATGTTCATGATGGCTTAGATCCTGGAACCATATCTAGTAGTTACATTTGATTTTGCCTCTTTCCTTGATGATTTAATTCATAATGGAATAATGGGTATTCAAAAGTCCAAGGTAGACAAACCTTTTGGATGCTATTCCCTATTAATGCACATGTTCCTCTACAAGGGTTCTAACTATTTTACAAAGGACATGGACTTGATGAAGGAAAAGCATGGTGAGGAGATGCTAGTTCAATTATGGAATTTGAATATGATATGGGATAACAATGAGGCCAATTTTGTGACTTTTGACAAGTGCTTTGCATCTAGACTTAGGGTCCTATTGTTCTTATAAAATCCAAGGATCCCAAAGGAATTGTTAGCTTTTCTAAGGCCAAAAAATTTTGCCAATGACATCAAAATAATGCACAATTGGGGAGATGTCATAGTGTACCTTATTTCAACTATGTTCTGAGTGTATGGTTTTAGAGGCACTCCTTTTAGTTTTCCATACCGAGTACCTTTTAAGGTTAGCCTAGCAGAGGTCCTAAGATAGATTGGAGGTCTGCAAGATATGGCACTCATAGGAAAAGGAAAGGGTTCCATTTTTCCAACCATCACAATAGAACACCAGTTTGTGATAAAAAAAGGTGGATGGACATACTTGAGTAATGTTTTGGAACCTTACCACATGGCTTCATCAGTTGCAAGGTCTGTAGATCCTAAGGGATTCTATACTGATATATTCAAAAGGAAGACTAGGTGTACTACGATGGACCATATTTTCCACTTTCTTGAAGATATAATTAGAAATGTATTTGATCTGTAAGAGAAAGATTTTAGGAAGGAGAAGTGGTTAGTATATAGGAAAACCCTAGACTTTGTACAATATTTTTTCAAGGAGTATGATCCTTTGAGGGATTTTAAGCCTTTTGAAAAGAAGATTGAGGCCCTTATGAGCCAACCCTTCACATAATGTCATGCATTGGAAGCCTCCTTCCCCCATTACAGCCATTGTCTTGGCATCAATATTGGTACCTTTGTTTCCAGTTCATCTCGATGCCACTGTGATCTAGAGACCATCCTAGCCTCCACACTTTCCATGGTCAAGATCAACAATAGGGGATACATCGAATATAACTTGACTAATGCCTTCATAGTAGGGGCCCTACCTCTTGATCCACACACCCCTATCACCAAAGAAAACTCCCTCAAGTAGAGCCTAAAATCAAGAAAATGGAGCTATCGACATTTGTCTCACAAAGTGTCCTGAATAATCAAGAGATGGACCCTAATATTAATAGATGGTTGTACAAAGATCCCCCACCTCCTAACACTGAGATCCTTGGGTACTTCATGAAAACCTTGCATCACACAAATGTTACACTAATAATGGAATTATCAAGGTAGCAGACTAGGCCCTGAAGAAGGTGGCATAAAGGATCCAATGGAAACCTAAAAAAATCCACCACATCGAGGCCTTGGATGTAATACCCCTTGCTTGCATATATAAGGGCCCAATACCACAACTAGGGGCACCAACATGACCAATGTGACCCTCTTGAATATATAGGACAAACTCATGGAATTCGAAGGCATCCCTGAAGAGGAAGAAAAGAAATCCTATGATGATATATTCAATGATGAAACCTTCCTAGGTAATTTTGTCCTCTGTCAAATCACCATAAACCTTATCGACCTTCCCCTCATCCATCCCAACCTAATAGACTTGGACCAACCAAGTTTCACACACTTTGATGAGTGCAAAGAGAGGAAGCGCTCCTAAGATTCATGGGTGCATCAGATCAAGAGCTAGACCAGAGAGATAAATCAGCATATGTCTAAAAACTCAACCCCATGGGATACTTCAGGGAAGAGGAAGTCTTTAGCCAAAAAATGAAAAAGAAAAAAGAAAATAACAAGTCCTTTTTGTGAAAACCCCTTTGGGACACATTCTGACTCCAAGAAAGTAAAAACTAGGGGTCTATCTTCTGGTGAAAACCTCTTTGAGGTGCTAGAATATGAAGACTTTCCTCTTCCTCCCATCCAAGATTATAGACCACAACATTCATCCATCCTAATTGAGGACACCAAGATGATCAACTTGGGAACTGAAGATTTCCCAAGGATCACTTACATTGTAGCATCTCTAACCGAGGGCAAAGAGATAGCTTTCACAACACTCATCCAAGAAGAAATTGTTAATTTCACATGGTCATATGCTCACATGTCTAGGATAGATCCAAACCTAATGGTCCATCACCTTGCAGTTGATCCAAATGCAAAACTAGTTAGATAGAAACTACACAAGATGCATCCAAAAGTAGCCTTATTAATCAAAGCAAAACTCAAAATGCTTCTACAAACAAAGATCATTTGAGCCATTGACTATACAGAGTAGATATCAAACATGGTGCCAATCACCAAGCCATCAAGAGAAATCTAGATCTGCACATATTTTAGAGACCTAAATAAAGCATGTCCCAAGGATGATTTCACCCTTTAAAACATCGACATGATCATTGATCTCACAGCTAGTCATGAGATGTTGTCACTTATGGATTGCTTCTCAATATATAATCATATCCATATCGTAGAAGAAGATTAGCACAAGAAAACATTCACTACACCATGGGGCACATTTTTTTATAATATGATGCCATTTGGGTTAAAGAATGCATGAGCTACATATTAGAGAGAAATGAAATCAATCTTCCATGATATGATACACAAAATCCTTTAAGATTATGTGGATGACATCCTAGCTAAATAAAATAAATGGTTGGAATACCTTGACATCTTCGAGTCTGTGTTTGATCACCTACATCACTATGGTCTAAACCTTAACCTGAAGAAATGTGTCTTTGGTGTCACATTAGGAAAAATAATGGAATTCATTGTAACATAGAGAGGCATCGAGATTGATTCAAATAAGGTCAAATCCATAATAGAAATGCCTCTACCCCACACACTCAAGAAAATTAGAAGCCTATAGGGAAAACTACAATTATTGTGTCAGTTTATATCGCAATTGACCAAAAAATATCAACCATTCACACCTCTTCTTCGCAAGGATATCAGCTTCAAGTGGGATTCAATATGTAAAATAAGTTTTGAAAAACTAAAGGTGTACTTGGCTAACTCACCCATCCTATTACCATCGACACCAGGGAACCCTCTCATCCTATACATCTCAACAACTACTACAACACTGGGGGCACTCCTAGCCCAACTTGATGATAATGGCAAAGAAAGGGCCATCTACTACATAAGTCATACATTTGTCATCTATAAGTTGAACTATTCACCCATGGAGAAGGCATGTCTTGCTATGGTTTTTTCCACTCAAAAGTTTAGGCATTACATGCTTAGCCATATCATAAAGCTCATATCTAAGGTGGACCCAATCAAGTACATATTCTCAAAGACAACACTTACAAGCAGAATGGAAAAATGGGTTATGCTCCTAAGTGTTGATGTCTAGTATATTGAAAAAAAGTAATAAAAGGACAAGTCTTTTTAGATCAGTTGGTTGAGGCACCCATGGTAGATTCCTATCCTTTGGTGATGGATTTCCTTGATGAGCATCTCTACATGGTCAAAGAGCAGCCAATATGGAAGTTGTATTTTGATGGCTCCTACACATCCCATGGATCAGGGGTAGGCATCCTCTTTTTCACTCTTCAAGGTGACTACATCCCCAAGTCATTCAAGTTGGGATTACCTTGCTCAAACATTGTAGAGTATGAGGTGCTCATCTCCAACCTTTAAATAGCTATCCAATGGAACATCACAGAACTGCAAGTGTTTGACAATTCCCAACTAATCATCAAGCAGGTACTGGATGAGTTTCAAAAAAAAGATGACAAACCACTACCATAAAAAGAGCTCATGGATAGATTGAAGGAACAATTCATAAGCTTACGTTTCATGCAAGTACACAGGCTTTAGAACAAAGCTATAGAGGCTGTGGAAACTATTGGGTAATTATTGGAAATTCCTTGAGATTTAATGCAATATGAATTTTTAGTCGAGTAGCTACACACACCCACTTACAAGAACTTTGAGTCTGAAATGGTGTGTGCCTTGGTTTCTCCTCAATCCCCATGGTACCACGACATCCACGCTTGTCTAAAAAATGGTATCATATCCCCCCATCTCACAAACACCTAATGCCAGAACCTTACTCACAGAGCTTCTCGCTACACTCTCATAGCCAACACCCTATATCATCATGGATATCACAAAATACTCTCTTGATTTTTAGATTCAAATGAGGCCATCTTGGCTTTAAAAGAGGTTCACGTTGGAATCTATGATGCCCACATGAGTGGCATGGTGCTAGCAAAACAACTTCTCAGAGCTGGGTACTATTGGCAAACAATGGAAAATGATGTCTACGAGTTTGTGAGGAAATGTCTACCATGTCAACAACATACCAATCTGATCCATGCTCCAATGCAAGCCTTTCAACCCATTGCATCACCTTGGCCCTTCTCATGTTGGGTCTTCAACCTCATTGGTAAGATAAGTCCCCTTTCCTTGAATGGACACAAGTATATCATAGTTGCCACTAGGTATTTCACAAAATGGGTTGAGGCAATCCCACTCACCCTTACCACTAGCATTCAAATATCTAAATTTCTCCTCTACCACATCATATATTGTTAAGACATCCCCTCCACCATTTTCACAGATCATGGCACCCCTTTTGAAAATTAGCATATGAGAGACCTATGTGCCAGATTCTACATCCATCACCATTTCTCCAATCCATACCCCCAAGGAAATGACCAAGCTGAGGTAACTAACAAAATCATTTTAAAAATCCTCTAAAAAGTTTTTGATGATTTTGGTCATGACTGGCACCTTCAAATAAATCCCACCCTCTAGGCCTACCATACTTCATTTCACACTCCCATAAATATCACCCCATACTCCTTAGTATATGATGTCAAGGTCATCTTACCAATTGAGGTTGAGCTACCTTCATCATGCATCTCTATGAAAAATTATACCACTGATGAAGACTATCGCGTGGCACGCCTAACCCAACTAGACCTGTTAGATGAAAAGAGGCAATGAGCATATGATCATCTGGTTTTATACTAGAACCAACTTAAAAGAAGCTACAACAAAAAGTGATGTAGGGGCATTCTAGGGTACTCGGTGAATCTACATGGAGGTGTGTTTTGGTTATGTGTTACTCAGTTGTAGCTTTGACGAATGGTCTTGATCATTGAAAGGAGCTTGGTCACTAAAGGGAACTTGGTAAACTCTAACACTCGGCAGAACTTGTACTCGGTGATGCTTATGGTGCTCGGTCGGCATGCTTACTCGGTGATGTTGGAAAGTTGGCTATACTATTGTATATGACTTGATATAGTGTTTTCATTATGGCAACAAAGTCATATAGCAGTTTGGAGTCAGCACACTTGATGAGAAGATTAGAAATTGGTTAAGTGTTGAAGACTAGATAGTGTACAAAGTTCTTGTAGCTCAGAGCATCAGCGCACATGCGTATGGTAGAATTATGGTATGTGCCCTAGAATTTAAGTTTTTTAGACTATATTCATGCTTATTCTATGAGTGCATGATCAGATGTACAAGTATGAGAAAGTTATAGTCAGTTGAAGTTGCACAGCCAGTGTGTGCCAGTGAAGAATAGAGTAAGCAGCTAATAGTTATCATTTTTTGTTGCAACTATATTCTAATGATGTAAAGGCTATGCACCTATTGTATTTAGGTTGCTAACATATCTATATTTTCTATTATAAACATGCTTAAGCTAATTCATTTGGAAGCATTGTATGTAATAGGTCTAAGGGCTGACCTAGTTGTTTATTTTGTATGCACATATAAATATAAGATGCGCCCATTGTATTTAGTATGGAAGTGAAGAGAGAGTTGTGACAAGTAGAGAAGAAGTTTGCAAAGATAGTATAAGATATATTAGAGCTTTGCAAGAGGTCAAAGCATTAGCGCATCAAAGGAAATGATTTGACAAGCAGTGTCACAGTGACAATTCATCTAGCAGATATAGTGTGTATATGAGATCAAAAGGTTGTAGACTTCACCACTTCAGTAGTGAGCTCTAGGATAGTGTGTCCACTCCCCTAATAGGGACTATTGTAAAAGAATCCTAACAGGGTCTGACCCTTAACAAGGTCTACTATACTTAATGCATTGTAAAGAAACTCCTAAGAGGGTTAAGGATCTTCTAACAAGGATCACAAAACACTAGTACAGAATATTAGTGGGTGTCAATTACCACCAGGATTTTTACCTATTTGGGTTCCCCATAACCATATTGGTGTCATGTGTTGATCTCATGTTTCATGTTTATATGAATGTTAATTTTAGTACTTAAGCATTTAAGTTTAGTATAAAGATTAAAGTAAAAAGATAAAATATAGTGAACACTAATTCACCCCCCCGCCCCTCTCAATGTTCCCATTCCTAACAATTGGTATCAGAGCTCTGGTCCTTAGCAAAGAAGTTTAACCACTTGAGGAGATCATGGAAAAAGTAGAAATGAACCATTTGAAAAGAAATCTTGAAGCTTCTCTTGAAGATCTAGACAAATTAGAAAGATAAATTGAAGAACTAAAGGAAAAGGTCAGTGATGCTCAATTAGTTATCAAAAGGCTAAGAAAAGATTTGAAAGAATGCTCTAACAGTGATCTAGGAGCAAAGGTCAAGAAGCTAAATGAAGAAAATGCATCTATGAAAGAACTACTTGAAGAATTTGATGATAAGATGATCAACAATTAGGAAGTCTACAATGAACAAGTCAAAGAGAACCTTCAACTCAATGAAGAACTAAGGCAAGAAAACATGGAAATCTTAGAGCTAAGGAATAGCAAAGAAAGCTTGGAGTCTAAAATGAAAGAAGTAAAGAATCATATTGTCAAATTGCACACCAATTTTGATTTGATATAATCTCAGTTGTATGCAAGGAGATCCAAAGGAGACACTAGTTGTATTGGATACAATGAAGCACAAAATCAGATTGACAACATGCGAGCAAGAAAGGACTCACAAAAGGACTCTATTGATGCTAAGGAGACTGAAGATCAAACCAAAGATAATGGTGAACCACCTAAGAATGAGCACAAGCCTATAGACTGCACTTGTTTTTCTTGTAACAAGAATGGACACATTGCGAGGAACTATACAGAGGTAAGACCTTTTAATGGTTACTGTTATTCATGCAATAAATTTGGTCATAGAGCTATGAATTGCAAGACTAGTAAGAAGAACAGGATTCAACATGATCAGAGAAATCAGAATCAGACAAATGTAAAAATTTCTTAGAATGTTACATGTCAGATATGTAACTATAATGGTCACTCAGCTAGACAATGTAAAATGATGACTCATGTCAATGCGTCGAGGAATATAAGACCTCTAGTCATTTTTCACTCTTGTAACAAGGCTGGACATATCTCAAAGTTCTGAAGATCATGGACACAAGGTCAGGAAAGCCCTAAAAAGGCTGAAGAACTAGTTTTGGATCTTGAAGGAGAAGTCAAGTTTGTGGAAGCCTTAGAGAATATGAGCTTGATTTGGTCATTAAAAAAGAAGGACAAAGTTGATGAGAATGTATTGGATGCATCCGCAATGGACACACCCTCTACATCTGGATGAATGGCCCTCAGGGTCATAGGGGGAGCTAATTTAGCTCTAGACCCCTATGTGGCTGGTATACTCACTTTCAGAGTATGCACCTTTGGACTTAAGCTTTTGGAGTATAAAGGAACCTTCGTGCAAGAGTGCACATATTGATTGTTAGCAGAACTCAAGTTGGAAATTTTTAAGTGACAACCTAGTTTACATGGCAAGCATTAATGGTGGAATTTTCACTTTAAATACATAGAAAGTTGTTTGATTACATGTTGCATTCAAATTCAAAGAGATTGAAGAGTAGAAAGAGCCTTAGAATTTTTTGTGAAGACTTGAAGAGTGATCTATCAGTGATTTGCAGTAATTAGCAGTGCATTTGGTCAGTTGCAAAAACCCTAGTTCATCGTGCTAATTCAAAAGTCATCAGATTATCTCAGAGATTAGTTGGAAAGTGATTAAACAAGTAATTCATGGCCACTCCCATAGTTTTTGATCTTGCAGAGAATAAGAGATGTGTATTTAAGAAGCATCCATTTAAGTCAACCCTAGATGATTTAGAGGGAGCATTCTCCTGCATGCCTATGGGCATTATGCATGTCAAGGACATTAGGGAATACATCTACTACAAGAAAGAACCAATAGGGTTGGATAGGTTAAGGTCACACATGGATACCATGTTGAAACAAAATAAAACATTCATGGATGAATATGTTAAGTGGAATGATCACCCTATAGTTGAGTATGCTACGGCATATGAATTTTATGAGACTAAATGGATTAAGATACTATTGAGCAGAATTCATGATGATTTATTCTAGATAGGTGATGTGCCAATAAGAATCACCAGTGACCTAATACATGAGTTGATAGGCCTTTCTAGGATAGGCGTCATCCTTCCTATAGGCAAGGATGTCAGGAAAATTGTTGAGCAAACATGTAAGTCAAGGAGTGATAGGTGCGGGATGAAAATTGGCCTATTGAGCAAGCAGACATCAAATTGATGTCTATGATACTTGGATATAGGTTTCATCACACCAACAGGGTGAATAGTGTGTCTGTGGGCACAATTATAGCATCCATCAAACTTGTGAAGGAATATGGGGAGTTCAATCTCTATGAGATCTTGCGCGCATAGTTGATTGATAACATTAAGGCAATCAAGCATGACAAGACCAAGATATTTAAGTTTGGGTCTTTGATCATTTATATGTATCTACATATAGTTGGGAAAGTATCAGATTCATATTTGGACAAGTCCATTCCAACCATGCCATAGATATCTTACAAGGAAACCACTGAAAGTACTTTGAGAGATTACATAAAATTGGAGTTGAAGACCTTTAGGGTCAAGATGAAAATGAGGTTCAGAATTCCAGAGAGCATTGTAAAAAAGTATAAGGATACTATTTTCTTTATGGTAGAGATAGACACAACTTGTATGGAAGCTATTAAGCCAAGAACTAAGTGGATTCATCCACTTGGTTATGAGGTAGAGGAACAGGTCCTTGAAGCATATGCACAGGTTCTACTATCAACCCCCAAATATCCTAATGAACCTAGGTGGGGAACTTATGAGGAGAAGACAAGAGAAGTATATGCCAAGCTAAACACTGCAACAACAAAAAGAAAGGTTGCTAAAGTCACATCAGAGATCTTGAGAATACATGTTGTGTCTCAAGAAGATCTTGACAAAGCAAAAGAACAAAAGTTTTCTTTGGAACTAAAGAGTGTAGATGCAGCAAAGGCAGAATCACAAGATCCCAAGTTGAAGAAGGTAAAGATAGAGAAATCTAATGAATAGAAGGATATAACTGATGATACTCCTTCTGCACCCATGGAAACCATTGACCTTACTGCTCCTCCTGAGTATAAGGCAATGCCTAAGAGGAAGAAAGAGGTTGGCACCAGTCATCCATCCTCGCGAGAAACAAGAAGTAGAAAGAACACTCAAGCACCTCCATAAGTAAGTTTCAAACCTAGTCTCAGTGTGCTAAGTTCCAAAATAATTGATGAGGGAAGAATTGATCAAGTAAAGATGTTTTATGATAAATATAGTGAAATAGACAAATCAAAGATTCATAGCATGATCAAGTTCAAAAGGACAGTCTTGGAACTAAAAATAATGATCCTTGACAAAGTATGGAATATCCTAGAATTCCAAAAGAGATAGGCTATTGAAGAAGATCTGTGGATAAGGGAAAAGATCTTAGATGAAACTCTTCCTATATGTGAGCTAGAAGAAAAGAAGTTTCTGTTAGATCTAGTGAAGCCTCACCTCAAAACCAAGACAAGAACTCTGAATATAATGGATAAAAACTATGAATTAGTTGCTAAAGAGACAAAGAAAGCCTTTGAGAAGGTTTTTATGAATAGAAACATGTATCCACCTACTACTCCCACAACACTTGTACCCACAATGGTTACCAAAGGCTCAGAGACCATTAAGGTACAATTTATAGTTCCTCAAGATTCAGCGCCTACAGTGGAAGCACAAACAAAGTTAGATAAGTCTGTGCCCATGATAGAGTCACTCAAGGATAGCACCATTATCATTGATAATGTAGAGATTGCAATGGCGGCCACAGAAAATGACTTGGATAAGTTTGAGGAAGCTTTTTTAAGCACACAAGAAGCTAAAATGTTATGCAACAACACACCTCCCATTCATCAAGAAGAGGTATTGATTGAAAATATAACAGATGAGAAAAAAGAAGAAAATATGGAAGAAAAAGAAAAAGAAAAAGAAAAAATAGAAAAAGAAGAAGAAAAGAAAGAAAAAGAAAAAGAAAAGAATAATGAACCATCAGTTGAACTAGTCAAGATAAAACAAGAAGTGATGGATGGCACTCCCATCACTCCCTCTATAGCATTGTTGTCAAGTTTGACACCTGACACATCTAGTTTGGACTCATGGAGAGAAGAATACCCGATTAAGTTTGGCATCTTAGCTATGGAGAAAGCCAAAGAAAAGCAAGTGATTAGGAATCCCCTCCTGATAGAATTAGTAAACATTTTGAACAATCTGTTACCAGAGGACAAGGAAGTGTCAAAGATACACTCGGTTGATGATGTGAGTATAGTCATCTCACATTTCAAAAGCAATTTCTCAAGCCTTGAAGAATCTGCATCCCTAGTTGTAGAAGAAAAGTATCTAAAGAAGAGATTGAATGAATTGGTGAAAAAATTTGCACTTGACCTTAGCTCACTCAAGACTGGTCAAGCATCCTTGAAAGAATTTGCAGATCAAGGAAGAAAAATCATTGCAGAATGCATAGATCAAGATAAGCTTATTGATGCTCATTTCAAGAAAATAAAAGAGGTGGAAGCTATGATTGAGCAAGTGAAGATTTCAATGAAATACACATCCATAGATGTGAACATGTGCAATAATTTCTACCAAGGTCAAATAAACAAAATTGAGAAGGCAGAAAAAGAGATGACAAAGTTAAGGGCTAGACAAACTCAGTTGAGGAATGCTCTTGCGCCCTCATTAGACATTCTAAATCAAAACATCAAAGAGATTGATGCCACCATGATAGCCTATGATCAAGGTCATTCCACAGATTTGAAGAAGATAGAGAAGCTTCAATATGCACTATGCGCCCATCTCTAGATAGTAAACTCTTTGATCACATTTTGGAAGAAGGAGATCCAGAACCTAAAGATTGCATATCCAGATGTTTTCCCTCAGTAAGTATATGTAAATATAGTTTTTGTATTAATGTCAAAGGGGGATTTTTTTATAGAATATGGATCACAATATGTATAGGGAGATATAAGTATATGTATAGATGACAAAAAAAATGTGTATTAAGGACAGTTAGCAACTTGTCCATATTCCTTTGTTCCCATCAATGAAAAAGGGGGACATTGTTGGAAAGTTGGCTATACTAATGTATATGACTTGATATAGTGTTTTCATTATGGCATCAAATTCATATAGTAGTTTGGAGTCAGCGTACTTGATGAGAAGATCAAAAATTAGTTGTGTTGAAGACTGGACAGTGTACAGAGTTCCTACAGCTCAGAGCATCAGGGCACGTGCATATGGTAGAATTATGGTATGCACCTTGGAATTTAAGTTTTTTAGACTATATTCATGCTTATTCTATGAGCACATGATCAGATGTACAAGTATGAGAAAGTTACAGTCAGTTGAAGTTGCATAGCTAGTGTGTGCCAGTGAAGAACAGAGTAAGCAGCCGACAGTTATCATTTTATGTTGTGACTATATTCTAATGATGTAAAGGCTATCTGTCTATTGTATTTAGGTTTCCAACATATATATATGTTCTATTTTAAACATGCTTAAGCCAATTCATTTGGAAGTTTTGTATGTAATAGGTCTAAGGGTCGACCGAGTTGTTTATTTTGTATGCACGTATAAATATAAGATGCACCCATTATATTTAGTATGGAAGTGAAGAGAGAGTTGTGACAAGTAGAGAAGAAGTGTGCAAAGATAGTATAAGCTATATTAGAGCTTTGCAAGAGATCAAAGCATCAGCACATCAAAGGAACTAATCTAAAAAGCAGTGTCACAGTGACAGTTCATCTAGAAGATATAGTGTGTATTTGAGATCAGAAGGTTGTAGCCTTCACCACTTGAGCAGTGAGATCTAGGACAGTGCATCCATTCCCCTAACAAGGACTATTGTAAAAGACTCCTAACAGATTTTGACCCTTAACAAGGTCTACTATACTTAATGCATTGTAAAGAAACTCCTAACAGGGTTAAGGATCTTCTAGCAAGGATCACAAAACACTAGTACACAATATTAGTGGGTTTCAATTCCCACCAAGGTTTTTACCTATTTGGGTTTCCCCGCAACCATATTGGTGTCATGTGTTGATCTCATGTTTCATGTTTATATGAATGTTTATTTTAGTACTTAAGAATTTAAGTTCAGTATAAAGATTAAAGTAAAAAGATAAAATAAACACTAATTCACCCCCCCCCCCCTCTCAGTGTTCCCATTCCTAACAGGTGGTGCCTAGCTGGCTTGGTTGTTTATCTGGTGCTCGGTAGTTTTGGTTTACTAACTGGAGTTCTTGGTGGTTTGGTTGGCTGACTTGGTGCATTTATTATTGGTAGCTTGTGTTGTATTCTCCTATGTAGATCTAGAGGCTAACATAGAGAATTAAATGTTTTTAAGGATATTTGAGAGCTGACTGTTGTTGCATTTAATATTTGTTTGTAATAGGAGCTGACTTGGCTTAGGAGTTAATTGTTTCTTCCAGCCAACTTGTGGCTGAAGATTAGCATTTAAGGAGTGTTTGGGGTAGTTTTTTAGTAGGAGGATGATGATGGGAGTCATTGGAAGTTAATGATTAGACTTGGATCCTACGAGATCTTGAAGATTAGATTATTTTTGATAGTTTGTAATAGCAGAGCTAGTGGTTTTTTTCTTAGAGACAAGGAGATTACTTGGAGGCTTGGGAGCTCAAGTTAAGATCTTCCTTAGGGTTTCCATCAGTTGCTAATTTGTTTTAGAGCTGGACTAGCTGGAGTTGGCTTGGATCTTTGTTGATCTTGCAGAATTGTTTTTGATTGTAATTGGCCCTAACTCGGAAGGCCTTACAGCTAGGTATGTTAATGAAAATTCAGTTAAAAACAATTGTTGTGTTGTGTTATTCCACTTTGATGTGTTTGGATTCTTATGGGGACTGTCCTTAATTGGATCCTCCTTCCCTTTCCCTATGTCAGGTGGTATCAGAGCTTGAAGATCTTGAGTGTGTAAACTAGTTGAGGCTGCTTTGGACTAGGACCTTGGTTGGTGACTTATTGCTTTGGGTTTTCAAAAATCTTGAAGGATGCCTCTGAGAACATTGGACCCTAGAGTGTTGCAGATCTCTGTGATGCTATGGAATCAAAGATTATAGAGAAGGTGAAATCTAATTTTAGATCTAAGATGGAATTGATGAAGAATGACATGATCGCTGAGATCATGAGGGCTATGACTGGTGTACCTTAGAATGTTGGTACTGAAGATGGTTATGAGGAAGCTGTTGAAGACTTTGAAGCTAATAGATCTAGTGGTGATGGCCAGAGAGATAGATCTAGTGAAGATAGAACTGGTCGATTACATAGATTTGGAGCTCGGTTAAGTAATAGTTATCGAATGGAAGTTTCTACTTTCTCTGGTACTTTGAAACTTGAGAATTTGATTGATTGGATTGGTGAATTAGAAGACTTCTTTGAGCTTGAAGAAATTGAAGATCCTCTTTAGGTGAGATTGGCACAGACTAAGTTGAAAGGACATGTTGCTCTTTGGTGGAAAGAATTACAAAGAGATAGAGAAGATGAAGGTGAAATAAAGATCAATTAGTGGAGTTTGATGGTGACTAAATTGAAAGATAAGTTCATACCTACTGACTATGAGCTTAACTTGTTTAAGAAGTTGCCAAATCTAAAATAGAAATATTTGATTGTTGAAGATTATATCGAGGAGTTCTACAAACTTACTAATCGGTTTGGAGATAGAGAACTTGGTAAGGAAAAGGTAGCTTGGTATGTGAATGGTTTGAGATTTAATATTCAGGATGAGCTTGGTATACTAAAGATTGATTATGTCGAAGATGCTTATTAGTATGCTATGAAGGCAGAAGATAAGTTGAAAAGGAGACAACATAGTAATTCCTGAGGGAAGGAAAAGATTAATCACTCGGTGAAGGATAAACCGACTGTAGAAGATGAACAAAAACCTATGGAATTGAAGAAAAAGATAGGTAGAGTTATGTTTAAGGGTACTTGTTATAATTATGGTGAAGAAGGACACAGTTCTTTTGAGTGTACACAAAAGAAGATTGGTGACCAATGAACTATTGTGGTAACTGAGAACATTCAAAATGAACTTGAATCTGAGAACTTGCTAGTTTGGTGAACACTGCTCAATACAAAGGAGGAACCTTTTCACAAGAGTAACTTGTTCAAGACTTGGTGCAAGTCTAGAGGTAAAATTTTTGATGTAATTATTGACAGTGGTAGTATTGATAACCTTGTTGTTGAGGACATGGTTCAGAAACTTGGTTTGAAAAGAATGAAGCATCCACATCCTTATAGGATTGGTTGGTTACAAAAGGATCATGCTCTAGAAGTGAGAGAATAGTGCTTTGTTGATGTTCAGATTAGCCAGTATAAGGATCTTGTGTTATGTGATATTGTGGAGATGAATAGTTGTGATATATTGCTTTATAGACCTTGGCAATATGATTGTAGAGCTATGTATAATTGTGTGAAGAATGTGTTTACTGTTAAGAAGGATGACATGAAGTTTTCCTTGATGCCTTTATTGGATACAACACTCAATAGGAGGAGCCTGAGTATTGGTAGTCAAGTTGAGTTGGAGGATCCTGAAGGTATGGATGATCAGTATGGAGAATAGACCTGTGTGTTTCAAGGAAAGACTTGAAAAGATAGAGGAAATAGAAGTGGAAGAGTTTGCAAGTTGAAAATTTGGAGGACTTGAATGTGAAGAACCAGTTCGGGGTTTATGTGAAGATGTTCTTCTAGCATATGAGAACATCTTTTCAAACCTGGGGTGTCTGATGCAAGGGCATTTTAGGGTACTCAGTGAATCTTCATGGAGGTGTGTTGTTTTGGTTCTGTGTTACTCAGTTGCAGCTTTGACCGATGGTCTCAGTCATTGAAAGGATCTTGGTCAATAAAGGGAATTCAATAAACTTTGGCACTCGATAGAACTTGTACTCGGCAATGCTTATGGTGCTCAGTCGACGTGCTTGCTCAGTGGTACCTAGCTGGCTCAGTTGTTTCTCTAGTGGTCGATAGTTCTGGTTTACCAACAAGAGTTCTTGCTAGTTTGGTTGGATGACTTGTTGCATTTATTGTTCATATCTTGTGTTGTATTCTCCTATGTAGATCTAGAGGCTGACATAAAGAATTAAATGTTTGTAAGGCTATTTGAGAGCTGACTATTGTTGCATTTAATATTTGTTTGTAATAGGAGCTGACTTGGCTTAGGAGTTCATTATTTCTTCCAACTGAATTATGGCTAAAGATTAGTATTTAAGGAGTGTTTGGGAAGTTGTTTAGCAGAAGGATGATGATGGGAGTCAGTGGAAGTCAGTGATTAGACTTGGATCTTGAATAGAAGTTAGTGGAAGTCAATGATTAGAAGTCTGTAAGATCTTGAAGATCGGATTATTTCTAATGGTTTGTAATAGTAGAGCTAGTGGTTGTTTGCTTGGAGACAAGGAGATTTCTTGGAGGCTTGTGAGCTAAAGTTCAAATCTGCCTTAGGGTTTCCATCATTTTTTATTTTTTTCAGAGTTGGACTAGCTGGATTTGGCTTGGATCTTTGTTGATCTTGCAGAATGGTTTCTAATTGTAATTGGCCCTAACCCGGAAGGCCTTACAGTCAGGCATGTTAATGAAAATTTAGTTGAAAATAATTAGTGTGTTGTGTTATTCTACATTGAGGTGTTTGGCTTCTTGTGGGGACTATCCTTAATTGGATCCTCCTTCCCCTACCCTACATCAAAAATTTCCACCTAAGATAGTTCCAGGTGGGCGACATGGTCCTTAAAGAGAATCAAAAAGTGCAAGAAAATTGAGAGAATAAAGACAAATTTGAACCTACCTAGTTGGATCCTTATATTGTCACAACATGTTTTGGCTCAGGAGCTTACTAGTTGTCTACACCTGAAGGGGAGCCCCTAAATGATCCTATCAATATCATCCATCTGAAGTGGTTTTATGCTTGAACTATCTTCTATGTATTTGAAAAAAGCCATAAAAAGAGTAAAATGTCCAAAAACAAAATCCCAAAAAAAAATGGTCTTGGTGAAAACCTGGTAAACAAGCACCTCAATGATAACAAAAAAAATCAAAAAGTCAGAAAAATACAAAAAAAGAAGAAGAAGAAAATATGCCTTGGTGAAAACCTAGCAATAGGCACCTTGGTAGCAAAAATAGAATCTTTGCCAAGTGCTAAACAAGAATCCCATGTAAATCAAATACTACATCTATCAGTTTGTAGCTTAGTAATTGATCCAATTGACATACACTTAGATCATCTATGAAATGATGTCAGTATCATCTATTCAACATGCAAGTCAGTTATCAAATGATCAATTTGGTTTTTTATTAAATTTGATAGATGTGATACAATTGAAAGAAATTGAAATATATCTTTTGAAGAATTATTTTAACTTCATGTACATAGAGAAGATGATATACTGGTGTTGAGAGCTTCAAAATAACTAAAATGATCATCAGAATCATGAATCTTGTCACTTTCACATGTTTGACATTTATTAGATTTAACAGAAAAACTAAGAAAATCAGCCACAAATGCATAGGAACATGAGTCCATCACAAACTCATTATTTTATCATAATCCATACATATATATACATCTATAAAAAATAATAAAAAATGAAAAAACAACAAAATTCAGGTACATAAAAATCATCTTTCTATATATATAACATGTCAAATACATCTAGTACACATCACATGCCCCGCAAAACAAAACACAAAAAATAACAAAACAAAAACAAAAAAAACTATATCACCGCTCAACCTTTGAGGGTTCTAATGTTGAAGCTCCTCTCCCTCCACATCTATCCCTTGGTGGTTGGACACCAACATCACCAATTGGCCTAGCCATCCTTTGTGTCATTCTGGAGGGTGAGTGCACCAAGTTGCTAGATGAAAAAGTGACCACTTGATGAAAAAATAAAAAATTTCACGTAACCCGATTACATAATTCAAATTTTGAAATCGCCTAGCTCAGGGAAACTAAGCCTAATTTCTTTAATTAAAAAACACTTTTAGTTCATCATAACACATATGTGTTTTGACAACAAACACTCTCTTGTGGATGGTGAGTGGAGGAGGAGGAGAAGGAAGGCGAGCGACCAGAGGAAATTCAAATCCTCCACTGGGTGGGAAACCTGCTGCAGGGGGATCTCAAGCTTCTATAGTGGCAAGCGAGCAGAATATCAAGGGGGGAGAAAAAGATGCGAAAGGGGACAAAGACCCAGATCAAAATTAATCTTGAGAAGGTGGAAAAAGGGGCTTTTCAAATCACGCAGTGGGCAGGAATAATGCCTCTAAAAATGCTCAGAGACTTCCCATGCCAGAAGTTCAGAGAAAGGACAATGATGAAGTAGAGGAGGGCTCCAAAAAAGAGAATAAGGGGGACAATACTTTAGCTAGATCCCATAATCAAGAAGAACCAAAAGCTAAAAATGATGTCGGTAAGTCTTCTGCTGAAGTGATTGATGGTCAAACTTTCTTTGAAAATGCTATTAAAGGTAGTTGGACTTCCCTATTTGGTGTGAAACAAACTAGAAAATCTTCCTTTCCATTAGATGATAACACATCTGATCCTGAGAAGGGTTTATTCAGTATTTCCCTCCCTGACTCTTTGGTTGACCATACTGTTGCGTCTATGAAAAATACGCTAGTAGGAAAGTTCATGGGTCCAAGACCTAACATAGATGTTGTAAGGCTTTTTATAGCAAGAAAATGGAAGCTCAAGGGTCA
This sequence comes from Chamaecyparis obtusa, assembly GCA_027943335.1. Classification (NCBI taxonomy): domain Eukaryota; kingdom Viridiplantae; phylum Streptophyta; class Pinopsida; order Cupressales; family Cupressaceae; genus Chamaecyparis; species Chamaecyparis obtusa. The sequence goes on along the minus strand of BSBK01004232.1, from coordinate 96,369 downwards.
AGTTGATATTGCAGCCCTGCCTAAGGGTTTTTACACCTTTGACTTTTCTAGCTTAGAAGACCTATCTGATGTCCTATGCGAAGGCCCTTGGATGTTCGGCAAATCATCTCTAGCTCTCCAAAAGTGGGGGGCTAAACTTGATCTTAACATGGATATGTTTGAAGTGGCCCTGGTGTGGGTGCATTTTTAGGGTCTTCCTCTAGAATATTGGCATGAAGACATCTTTTCAGGGTTGGCTAATTCATTTGGGGAGCTTTTGTCTATTGACCCGATGACTGCTGCAAAGACAAGACTAGTGTATGCTAGAGTCTGTGTCAATATTAATTAAAAGGCAGATCTCCCAGAAGTTATCACTATTAACTCTAAGCTAGGAAAACATATTCAAGTGGTGGAGTTTGAATCCCTTCCCTTTTCCTATTTCACATGCAAAAAGTCAGGGCACCGAGCTAAACATTGACCTTTAAAACCCAAGGAAAAGCCTAAGAAGAAAGAGTTAAGAGTTGAATGGAGAGAGAAAAATGAATCTTCCTCTACTCTTCCCAATACTCCTAAGCCTTCAAAGGGAGACAAATCACAAGAAGTATTAAAAGACAATCCTTCTAAGCTATCAAAGGGAGACAATTCCCAAGCACTATCAAAAGAGGATCAAGCCTGAGCTCAGGAGAAGGAGAATCCAAACCAAGCCATAGACCAAGAGAAAAAGGTGGAAAATGTTGCCTCTTTTGTTACTATAAGCTCCTTAAATGGGGAGAAGGAAACTCAGCCCCAAGTTGTTCCTTAGGAAGGTAGTAATGAAATGGAATCCTCAAGCCCAACTTTAGACATGCAAGAAGAGAAGGGTAACTCCTCTATCACTTCGGGGAAAGGACACAATGTGGTGGACAAATTGGAATTAGACCCACCTATTATTGAACAAGTGACCTCCATTGCTAATGGGAATTGTAGAAAATGTTTGTCAAAATTTAGTGAGGAGGATAGTTAAAAAGAGTGTCTGGATGAATTATCTCCTATCTTGGAACTACAAGAATCACCATGGTCTGAGGTGATAAATAATGAGAAACTCAAAAAGCTTTCCAAGAAGGGAGGATCGAACATAAAAGCTCCAGAATCAGGGAAAAAGTCAGAAAATACTCCCCTGGGAGGAGTCCAAACCAAAAGGAAGAAAGTTGATGTTGGCTCTCCTCAAGGGGGAAGAGGTAGACCCTCTCTTAAAATTACAAGAGAGTTAGAAGAAAAACAAAATATAGCGGATGGTAAACAATCTACTATCCCAAAAATCTTCTCCCCAACCCTTTAAATGAAGATTATGTCATGGAATATAAGAGGTCTCAATAGTCCTCACAAACAAGAGGTTCTCAGAAACATCGTTAGAGATATCAAACCTGATATTATGCTCATCCAAGAAACAAAAATGGCCAGAGAGAAAGTTGAAAAGATTGATCTTTTTAAGAATGGTAGTAGTGTTGGCAGTGATTCTAATGGCACTTCCGAAGGGGTTGTTATCTTTTGGAACAACTTTATTGTTAATTGTACGAAGCTCCTTGTTGAGAAGAATATTATCCTTGTTCAAGTCAAACACCTTAAAGCTGATTGCTCTTGGAATTTGATGAATATCTTTTCTCCAAATACTAAAAATGGAAGGTTGAGATTTTGGAAAAGACTAAAAGAAATCAAAAACAACTTCCAAGGTTCTAGTTGGATGGTAATGGCAGATTTCAACACTCCTTTGCAGGATGATGATAAAATGGGTGGGGTCCCCTCTCAAATTGATAGCAAATTGGATCTCATGGAGTATATTAATGACAAATCTTTCATTGATATGGAGCTCAAAGGGATATCCTATACCTAGTCAAATAGAAGAACTGGCATTGATCTTATCCAGGTGAAACTTGACAGAACCCTTTTATCTCTCAATTAGCTTTCCAAATTCTCCTGATCTTTATCTTCTACCATTAGGATAGGATCTTATCATTTCCCTATTATTTTTAATACTAATATTATGAATGGAAAAAAGAATATCCTATTTCGCTTTGAGAAAATGTGGTTAGCCCTTCCTAGCTTGAAGGATTGTATCTCCGATTGGTGGAACTACAATCAGGAAGGTAGTGCTATGTATAGAATAGCTAAAAAGCTAAGTAATGTTAAGAGAAATGTTAAAATCTTGAACAAGGAAGTCTTTGGAGATATTTTCAAGGCCAAAAGTAACAAACAGGAAGAAATCAAGGTCATTCAAGAGACTATTCAGAAAGAGGGTTTCACTAAGGATCATAGAAAAGTTGAGAATGTGCTAGTGGTTGAGTATCATAATATAATATCTAAAGAGGAATCTTTTTGGAGATAGAGATCCAGAGCCCTCTGGCTTAAAGATGGGGATAGAAATACAAGATTCTTCCATATGACTGCTATGAAACACAAAGCTATAAATAGAATTTCTTCTCTTATTTCAAATGATAAGACTTTGGCTAAGGAAGAAGACATTAGAAAGGAAATGCTTCAGTCCTTCTCCCTCCTCCTTTCTAAAGAGGACAATCTTGATTTACAGAGTCAAGAAGAAATCCTTTCTGCTATTCCTTGCATTATTGATAGAGGCTCAAACTCTAGTCTCAAAGCTATTCCAAAAGATAAGGAAATCAGAGATGCTATTTTTTCCTTTCAAGGTGATAAATCTTTGGGTCCTAATGGCTTCCCCCTCTTCTTCTTCCAGCCATTTTGGGAGATCACTGGTCAAGATGTTCTGAATGTTGTTAAAGAATTCTTTGGAACTAAAGCTCTTCTAAGAGAACTCAATGCCACTTTTCTAGTCCTCATTCCTAAAAATCCTGGAGCTAATATGGTTGATTCTTTCAGACCCATCAGTCTCTATAATGGGATATATAAGATCATAGCCAAAGTCATGACTTCTAGATTGCTTGACTTGTTGCCTTCTATCATTTCTCATTAGTAGAATGGTTTTGTGTTGGGGAGAAAAATCCTTGATTCCATAGTGGTGGCCCATGAGAACATTCACTCCCTTGAAGCTACCAAGAAACAAGGTTTTCTTATGAAACTTGATTTGGCTAAAGCCTATGATAGGGTCGATTGGCAGTTTCTTCAAAAAAATTTAAGTAGTTTTGGTTTTGAATCAGGGGTCCTCAAAATTATTGACCAGCTGATTTCTGTTGTCTCCTCCTCTGTTATTGTGAATGGAGGATCCTCAAACTTCTTCAAACCTTCCAAGGGTCTTAGGCAGGGGGACCCTATTTCCCCAATCCTATTTGCCATTCTGGCAGAGGGATTGGGAAGATATATCTCTAAACTTGTTAATGAAGGAAGCATCATTGGTCTTCAACCTTCTTCAGTCAGGTCCTCCTACTCCCATGAGTAATTTGTTAATGATACTTTTTTCATGGGAGAAGCTACTGTCAAAGAAGCTAGGAATCTTAAAAAAGCCCTAACTATCTACACCTCATCTATGGGTCAACTTATCAATTGGAATAAGAGCTTCATGTTTTTCATCAATACCCCCCCTGAGAGATAGGCTAAGATCTCCAAAATTATTGGTTGCAGCATTGGTACTCTCCCCTCTTCCTATTTGGGCCTCCCTCTTTGCTCCAAACCCCCTAATAGCTTTTGGAATCTAATTATTGATAGATTCAATAGAAAATTGGCTGGTTGGAAAGGTGCCCTTCTCAGCAGTTTTAGCAAGCTTTAGCTTTTAAAGTCCACTCTGCAAAATCTTCATGTGTATGCCTTGAGTCTATTTAAGATTCCTCGCAAGTTTTCGGTGGTGCTTGAAACTATCCAAAAAAGGTTTTTATGGACTAGTGTAGAAGATAAAAAAAGACTAAGTTTGGTTGCTTGGGATAATGTCTGCAAACCTAAGAACAAAGGGGGTTTGGGTCTAAGACCTATCAAGCTTGTCAATAAAGCCCTCTTGGCTAAGCAATTTTGGAGAGTCTATGGGGACAGAAAGAAATGGAATGGTATCATTAGAAGAAAATACCTCTTTGACTCAAACAATTTGGAGGACCTCTTAAACAAAGAAGTCAGGGTGAATGGTTCTTTCATTTGGAATAGCCTCTGCTCCTCCATTGATTTAATAAGAGAATGGATAAGATGGAATCTGGGAGATGGGACCAAAATTGACTTCTGGGATGATCCTTGGATCCAAGAAGGCCCCTTGTCTGAGAAGAAATAATGGAAGGACATCATAACTCAAGAAAAAGCTACTTTCAGATTCAAAGTCTCTGACTACTGGCAAAACAACACCTGGAAGGACCTTGCTAGCTTTGATAGAAGACTGTCCCCCCTTATGATTGAGTTGCAGTCCTGGTTCAAAAAGGAAAATTATTCTGATAAAATTGTGTGGAATCCTTCTTTTAATGGTGAGTTTTCGGTGGCCTCTACCTACACCCATTTCTTCTCCAAGGAAGTTAAGTCTCAGTGTTCTTTTGTCTGGTATAAATTCCTTACCCCCAAGATTAATTTTTTCTATTGGACTCTTCTCCAGAATAAGCCCCTTACTCTTGACAATTTAGCAAAAAGAGTTTTCTTTTTTGTTAATAGATGCTTTCTTTGTATGGAACAATCTGAATCCTATGATCACCTCATGCTCCACTATAGTTTTACTTGGAGGGTCTAGAATATGGTTTTACAAAATTGGAATTTGTGTTGGCTCTTTCCTAACTCTTGGCAGGATTTCATGAATCAATGGAGATGCCCAATTGACAATGATCTTGCTAGAGAATTATGGAATCTAATCCAGCCTCATATGTGCTGGTGCATCTGGAAGGAAAGAAATAACACAATCTTCAAAGAGAAATATGCTAAACCTGACATCATTTACAATAGTTTCATCAGATCTCTCAAGGAAAACTTCATCAATGCCATCCGCAATAGAAAAATCAAGCTCAGGGAATGTATCTTCAATGTTGACTGGACTAATTGGAAGTTTCCTCTTCACAATTCTCACATTCTCTCCCCTAGAGATAGCTCAGTCTGGATAGGTCCTCCTAATGGTTGGGTCAAAGCTAATTTTGATGGGGCCTCCAAAGGTAACCCAAGTGTCTCGGGGGGTGGAGGTATCATCAAAGATAGTAATGGTAACTATTTGGGTGCTATTTTGGTCCCCTTGGGATCCCAGACCAATCACAGGGTGGAGGCTTTGGCACCCCTCAATACTATCTTGCTGGTGGAAGAATTAGGTCTCAAAAGAGTATGGCTAGAAGGTGATTCTTTAAATATAATAAATAATATTAAAGGTATCAATATCCCCTCCTAGACTATTGAACATATCATATCCAAAATTAATATCTTTGGTTATTGCATTGAGTCACTCTACATATCTCACAACTACCGAGAAACTAATCAGGTTGCTAATGGCCTTGCTAATATCAAAGCCAAAAGTGAGAGAATTCAAAAATTGTATGGTAATACTATCAATAATGATGCTATCATCTCGTCTATTAATTATGACAAAATTAGACAAAAGGAAGGAGTCATTAATAGTAACATTAATGAAACTTGAGAAATCAATTCAATTTGGGGTGATCTCGAAGGTCATTCGAAATATTGCTAAGTACATTCCTAAGATGCAGAATTATTTTCTCATTATGAGAGCTCATAATTTGATGTGCTTTGTCATCATTATTAGTAATTGTTTCTAGTTTGTGCATGTGAATAGGGCTGAGAACCAGATTAATAGTCTTTATATGCTTAAGAGCCATAATATCGATAGCACTATATTATCTAAGCATAATAAGAAGACTCTTCTTCCTATGAAAAAAGACCAAGGTGATTGTTCGGCCATGGGTGGTGATCTCAAAAGAGAAGAGTTGGTAGAATGCAAGTGGAAGTAGGACAAGGAAGTCTGGAATGTTTTGAAGAAAGGCCATGTCCACCAGTTTCTTCAGAGACTTCACAGCTTTGATAATGATGTGTCCAAAACCTTTGTGGATGGGTGGGATAAGGGCATGGTGAATCTGCCAAGAAAGTCCTTTAGCCTCAGTCTTGAGCTTCTTTTTGAAATCACTGGTCTTCCTCTGGATGGAATGAAGTACTTGAAGGAGATCAAGGTTGGAACCAAAGCTTATCAGTCATTTCCTGTCACTGATGAGGAGAGGGCTCTCATGGTTAAAGGTAAGAAAGACTATGTGGACATGGATAATATTGATAAAATTAGGGGTTCTTTCATTAAGGTCATGATGGAGTATTTCACTCTGGAAGGGAGATTTTCTAGGGTTTATAACTACCATTTTGTCTTAGCTAATCATTTTCAGCATGACAAGGGGATTTCCTTTCCTTATTTTCTCCTATGTTCGCTCAACCAAAGTATTTCTGAATATAGAGTGAAGAACTTCCCTATTCTCCATGTTGGGTTGATTCTCCTTATTGTTGATTATGCGAGAGATCATATTCTAGATCCTATCCCTACTCAGGTCAAAAAAAGGAAGATTATGGGTTCTCCGTCTAGGAAAAAGAAAAATAAGAAAGCCCTCCCTTCCTCTGAGCCCGCTTATTCTAGGCCCAAGGATGGCTTGGAGCCTACTAAGGACACTTCTAAGGATAAGGCCCCTGTAACTACTAAGAACAATGTTGACCCCCCTATGAGTCCTACCATTTCGGAGCCTGCTATTATGGAGCCCGTTTCGATGGTCCTGCCTAATACTAATTCTGAGGCTGGTGACAAAACCCATGATAATGATGTGTCCAATTCTACCACCTAGATCTTCAAGGAGAATATGATGGAGAACCTTGATGTCACTACCAGTTCTATTAAGGGTGATTACAGGGATGATCAGGATAACCCTAATAGTGGGGAGAAGCCCAACCCTAACTCTAAAACTGGCAAAGCTGATGGTAAAGATAATACTATGTATGAGGCTGAGGTTGAGGGAAACAAAGACAAAGAAGCTGCTACCAATGTTTCTGATAGTGATGTTGATGATTCAGGTAAAAATAGCTTCAAGGTTATGGAGGAGGAAAATCTTGATTCCCATGACTCCCCTAGCTCTAGGAAGGATAATAAAAAGGATGGTAGTGAGAGAAGCTCTAGCAGAAAAAGGTCTCACCCTCTTCAAGATGACCTTACAGAGATGGATTTTTAGGTCAAGAGATCTATTATTATGACCCCCCTTCAAATTGCTAAGAACAAGTCTATCTATAGCTATAATCGGGATAAGTGGGTGCAGAATGATCTGGTTGAGCTGAAAAATAGATGTATCAAATTGGAAAACAAGAACACTATGCTTGAGGAAATCACTGATAATCTCAGGAAGGAGAATTCTCCCAATGCTAAAGCCTATTTTTTTTATTACGGTATAAAGTTGGATGAAAAAATCAAAAAATTTGTTGAGATAGCTATGGTTCCCATTCACGAGAAGACAAGCAAGAATGAAGCAATGTTGAAGAATTTTCTTGGTCTGGAAAATTCAGGAATGAAGTCTACTCTAGAGAACCTAAAGATGATAACCAAAATCCTGGAAGGAAACAAAGAGGGCCATATGATTGACAACATTGATCTCACTGGTCCCAGTCAGAAAATGGGACCGGGCACCAGAACAAGGTCCAATACCAAAAAGAAACTCAAGGTCGAGGATCAGGACATTCTGAGGCTGAAAGATAATATTATGACTATGTAGGCTCAGTTGGAGGACTTTGAGGGCTTCTTGAAGACTTTGTCTTAATCTTGTTGCTAGTGGTCTTTTTCTTTGTTTTGTTTCCAGCTCTTTTTGCCTTTTGCTGTGTAGGTGGTATTGAATATCTAGGATTTGTCCCTATGCAGTCTGCTCCTTTTTTTGTGGTAGCTAGTTGTTCTTATGGGCTTCCATGCTTATCTCTCTATTCCTATGTTCAAGGGTTTCGGGGGCCCTTCAAAACCTATTTTTACTATAATCAAAAACACATATGTGTTTTGAAGAACTAAAATTACTTTTTTAGTTCTTCATAGTATTTTAAAGAACTAAAATTAATTTTTTAGTTCTGTATCATCTTAAAATGGAAGCACTTCCATCTTGATAGGTTTAGCACCCTCTTTTATTACATTTATCATGATAGACATGCATTAAGGATGCATTTTGTACTCATCCTCTTCATTCTAGGTGAAATTAGGGTTATGATCCCAAGGATTCTCCTTAATTTCCCTCTTCCATGGCTCTATTTTCTAGGTAGGATTTAGAAATGGATCCTCCTGGCCTTCATCACAATAATCATAGGATTTTATATCTATCACTGACATTCTATCTTGTTCTGGCATCAGTTCTAGGTTTCTAGGCATCCTTGGGACCTCCTGACTTGGTTCTGAGTCAATTTGGGACCAGGGTCAAGGTCGAGTTAGAACCTAACTAGGTCAGGGTTGAGCTAAGATCCTGACTAGGTCAAGGTCGAGCTAAGACCCTGACTAGGTTAGGGTCAACCTTGACTTTGACCCCTTCCTCCAAAATTTCAATTTCCAAAATCTTCGGGCTTCAGGCTTTTGGGAGATTTATTTTCCCTCCTTCGGGTCAGCCATTTCAGGTTTTGGGATGGTAAATCCTTTAATTGCATTTAATCTAGGTATATTTTCTAAAGGTGAGGACCTAATTGGGATTTAATTCTCCAAGGTGTTCCATCTAGAGGAGTGTTCCCTAGATCACTATAAAAGGAGGCCTTCCTCTCTCATTTTCACATCAAGTTTTCATATCTCATCTCAAGCAATTGCAAGCTCTCAAGTGCAAGCAAGAATTCAAGCAAGGAAGGAATAGTGAAGGTGCAAGTTAGCAAGAGGAAGACATAGAAGATCAAGCCATTGTTGACATCAAGCATCTTTGTGAACTCATATTTGGAGTAAGAGAGATCCTTTCTTCCTTGATCCACCATTATCAACTTTCAAGCATTCAATCATGGAGTAGCAATTATGGATTGTGAGTTTGGTAGAAGTACTTTAGCCTTGGGGGCTTGGTATGCTTTTCTATCTCATTCAAATCTATGCATTGTTATTTCATACATATTCATGCTAGGGTTTTGATCTAGAGGATTAGATCTTAGCATTACACTTTCAATACATACATACACACACACATTCTATTTCAATCGGCTATTTGTGGAGGTGGAGACCACCAAAATGGGGGTTTGACTAAGGCAAAACCCTTTATAGCCACCCCAAAACTCTCCTTTTTAGATATCTATAGTTGTTGTTTTAAGGATCAGAGGACAAATCTGAGTACCCTTTTCGCCAAACTTCTGAGATCTGTGAACAAAATTCAAATCGGACTTCAAATAAAGAATGTGGTATTTGACCTTTTATGAGGGTCAAACCCGAGCTGAGCTATTTTGGAGAAAGATTTTTGGGTTTTCTTCATCTCAGCATTTCCAGTCTGAGACAAGTTTCAGATTTTTCTGAAAGTGTGTACAGACTTTAGAAAATAGGTATTTATGAATCAATTTCATGATGAGGTATGTATCTTGACCTAATTGATTTTCAAGTATTTTCATATTTACTTATGTTATTTCAATTCCAAATTCCAATTTCAAATGAATAGGTGTTGAATGTTAGGTATATTACTATGTATCCATTTTAATCCTATTCATTTTGGTGAACCCGTTTACAACAACTCTTTCTTTTATGGTGTTAGATTTAAATCTTGATTTCTTTCTTGCAAAAATACACAAAAAAATTGCAAAATTCCTTTAAAAATACAAAAAAAATTACATTTTTCATACTTTTAGTACTTTCTTTGTCTTCAACATGTATGATTCTTGTTTTGAGTACTTTGATGAGTCTTTTATTGTACAAGAAGATAGATTCCCTAATGAGGTACATGGTAGTGAGACTGAAAATGGTTCGAATATGGTCTCCATGGATCCTATTCCTATTTCACTCTCCTCCACAACCTCTCCAATTGACCTTTACCATAGGGTGTGTGCATGGTTACCTTCATGTCCCTTCTATTTGTAACATTGATAAACCTAAATTGATATATCCTACACCTTTGATGACGGTAAAAGGATGTCCTCGTATAATAGTTAAGGGTAAACCTAGAGATCCTTTGGATTTCTTTAATAACACTGATTCCATTTCGCATGCTTATCGTACGCAGAATAATCCTCAGCCTATTGTTTCAGTTTCTTTACCTCCTTCTCAACCTATGCTTCCTCAAGCACCTAAGTATCCATCTACCTTTAAGGAGTATAACTTAGTTGACCAATTATGTGCTACTCTTGCTAAGATATCTTTATGGGAATTACTTCAAACATCCCCGACATATCATGAGGCATTGCAAAAATCTTTATCTACTCTCCGTGCTTCGCCTCCTAATCAAGAAAACATTCATTCTATTTTGGATTGTATGCATACTATGCCTTCTATACCTCCTATTGTGTTTTTTGATAATGATTTACCATCCTTAGAGGTGCAAGATCAATATGATGCTCTTATGGTGGCTATCTCGATTAGTCAGAGTATCATTTGATGAACTTTAATTGATAATGGATCTAGAATTAATGTTTTTAGTATGGATATGCTTAAGGCAATTAAGGCTGATTTATCTACTATTCAACCTGATAATGTTCCTATACGTGGATTTGATAATATTACGAAAAGAACTTTGGGTATTATTACCTTACCTGTTAAAGTAGGTCTAGTTATTCTAAATACTCCTATTCATGTTATGCCTAGACCTCTCAACTATAACCTTCTTTTAGGAAGACCTTGGTTACATACTATGCATGCAGTTCCTTCTACTCTTCATCGCAAGGTTAGGTTCATCTATAACAACCTAATGTATACATTACATGTGGATGATGCTCCAAACCCTTGCTTAAATGTAGAATATGCTAAGAACTCTGAACCTATTCAACCTAATAAAGAGATTGAAAAACAATTGGAGAAACAACAACCTGAGATTATACAACCTGAAATTCAACAACAAGAAGTTTCATCTTCTTCTTCTTCCTTGATTGAGGATGATTGGGGGACATTGGATTTTAACCCTACCTTTATTAGAGAATACAAGGTCTCTGATTTAGAATTCATGAAGCAACAAAATGAATTTGAGAAAAAGGTTTTTTCACCGTTGTCTGAAGAATTAAAAGGTAATTGTGTTGCCGCTTTGATTAATGAAACGCTTGACACTATAAAGCCAGATTGTTATGACATTGTGACATATGCCACTCCTTGGAATCCTTCTGATATGACTAATCGATATGGCCCTGGTTATCATTTGCTTAAGAAATCAGGATTTAATGGGAAAGGATGTGGTAAATATGAACAAGGTATACAAGTACCTCTAGATAATGACGGCTATGATCATACATATGGATTAGGATTTAATCCTTATAGACAACCATCAGCTTTTCCTCTTAATGTTAATCATATTTGCAGTGGATAGTTGAAATTGGTTAACCCATTGCTAATTGACCTTAATCAACAATCCTCTTTGGATATTTTTCCCAAGGATGAAGCCTTAATGGAATTTTTAGGGGTTTATGAGGATCTACCTAAATTTCATCACAAACAAGGAAAGCCTTATTGCTTAAAAATAGATGCTTATTTTGGAGAGCCTAATGAATAGGATATTCTTCCTTTACCAATGGATTCTCCGATAAGAAGTGATTTGTTAATCACTAAGACTATTGATATTCAAGTGGATGAAAATGATTCTGAAAGGATGATAAAAATTGGGAAATGTTTGAATCAGGATGAACGTGATTAGTTGGCTTCCCTTTTGCTCGAATTTAAGGATATCTTTGCTTGGACATATTCCAATATGCCAAGTATCGATTCTAAAATTGTTACTCATAACATTGTTTTAAAACCGAATATGAAACCGGTGAAACAGAAAATTCAAAAGATGAATCCATGAATTTCTTTGTTAGTTAAAGGTGAAATTGAAAAACTATTGGATTCTGGATTTATCCGGTCTATTGATTACTCAGATTGGATTTCAAACATTGTGCCTGTGTCAAAAGGAGAAAATAAGATAAGGATGTGCACTGATTTTAGAGATTTAAATAAGGCATCCTTGAAAGATGATTTCCCGCTACCTAATATTGATATGATTGTGGATTCAACAGTGGGTCATGCTTTGTCATCTTTTATGGATGGTTTTTTGGGATATAATAAAATATTTATCCCCCCTGAAGATCAATTTAAGACTGCATTTATAACACCTTGGGGAACCTTTTATTGGGTCATGATGCCTTTTGGATTAAAAAATGCGGGAGCAACTTACCAATGGGCTATGACTCTGATTTTTCATGATTACATTCATAAGATTCTTGAAGATTATGTGGATGACATCTTGGCAAAATCTATACAAAGAGAAGATCATGTTACTATTTTATGACAGATATTTGAAAGAATTAGAAGTTATAATATGAGATTGAATCCTAAGAAGTGTGTCTTTGGAGTTGATTCTGGTAAATTATTAGGATTTATAATCTCTAAGCGAGGCATCAAAGTAGATATTGAAAATATTGATGCTATTGTTAATATGCCTCCTCCTAAGAATATTTCTCAGTTACGAAGTTTATAAGGAAAAATACAAGCTATTCGTCACTTTATTTCTAATTTAGCCGACTAAACTATTCCTTTTACTTCCTTGCTTAGAAAGGATACCACTTTCTCTTGGAATGAGGAGTGTAAACAAAATTTTGAGCAATTTGAGTATCTTGTGAATCCTCCTATTTTGCAACCCTCAAATTTTGATAAACCATTTCAATTATACACTTCGGCGACTCCACGGGCTGTGAGTGCATTGTTAGCTCAAATTGATGATAATGGTAAAGAAAAACCTGTATATTACATTAGTTAGACTTTAATTGATTATGAAACATGATATACATATTTAGAAAGACAATGTCTAGCTATAGTTTATGCATGTCAGAAACTCAGGAATTATCTTATAAATTTTGAAGTTAATGTGATTGTCAAGTTCGATCCTTTGAAACATCTTTTCTCACAAACTGATCTTTCAGGTCGATTAGCAAAATGGGTTATGTTACTCACTGAATTTGATCTTAATTTTATTTCTCAGAAATCTATTAAGGGAAAAGCATTGACAGATTATCTAGCCGAGGCTCCTAGTCCTTGTCTAGATGAAATTTCTACTTCTATAGAATTTCCTAACGATAATATTCTAACTATTCAACAAGATGATATTTGGGAATTATATTTTGATGGGTCTAAGTGTAAAATAGGTTCTGGTGTGGGTATCATCTTGATTCCCCCTACAAAAAAACACATCCCTTTATAATATAAATTAACCTTTCCTTGTACTAATAATATTGCAGAGTATGAAGCCCTTATAGTTGGACTACGAGTAGCTTCATCCCTCAATATCCAACATTTACAAATATATGGTGATTCGCAACTGATAGTTGAACAGATTAAAGGAGGATATCAAACTAAAAATGCTAAAATGATACAATATAGAGATTTAGCTCTTGATGTGCTTTCACAATTCCCATCTTATACGACTCGAACTTTACCTAGGAAGGATAATCGACATGCAAATGCTATGGCTAGTGCAGCTTCCTTGGTTTGTCTCAAGAATAATGCGGAAAATTTTCAATTTACTATACAAACTCTTAAATGCCCTACAATTTCTGATAAGATCACTTTTGACTATTTCAATTTGCATTCGGATGAATGGTATTCACATATTTTTCATTTTTTGAAAGATGGTACTTTTCCTAAATCAGCAACACGAAACATGCATAATCGTATTAGGAAACTTGCAGCATGGTACATCATTTTAGGAGATACACTTTACAAATGCTCTTATGAAGGATTGTTATTAAGATGTCTCAATAGAACTAAAATTCCTGTAGCTTTAGCGGAGGCTCATTCTGGTTCTTGTGGAGGACATTTTGGTGGAAAATCCTTGGTTAATAAATTGCTTCAAATGGGATATTATTGGCAAACCATGGAACAGGATTCTTTCATATTTGTTAAGAAATGTCCTCAATGTCAACAACATAGTAATTTGATTCATGCTCCTGCTCATGAGCTTCGTAATCAAGTTTCTCCATGGCCTTTCAGTGTATGGGGTTTTGACCTTATTGGAAAAATCTCACCAGCTTCTTCTCAAGGACATACTTACATTCTCACCACTACGGATTACTTCACGAAGTGGGTTGAAGCTATCCCTCTTCATTCAACAACGGTAGATGTTATTGGTGATTTTATCCTTAATAATATCATAACAAGATTTGGTATTCCTTTGACGATAATTTCGGATAATGGAACATCTTTTAAAAATAAGGAAGTTGCAAATTTTTTGGAGAAATATTGGATTCAACATAGATTTTCAACTCCTTACTATCCTCAATCTAATGGACAAGCTGAAGCATCAAATAAAATTATTGAACAAATCTTGAGAAAAATAGTTAATAAGCATGCCAAAGATTGGCATACTCAATCGACTTATGCTTTATGGGCTTATAGGACTAGTGTTCATACCACCACAAGTACTTCTCCTTATAATCTTGTCTATGGTACCGATGCTATTATGCCTTTGGAACTAGAAATACCTTCTTTACATATTTCATTTCATGGGATAATTGATAAAGATACTTTTTGTGAACAACGCTTACAAGAATTAGAAATGTTAGATGAACAACAAATACATGCATTAGAACATATAAAAGCTTATCATAAATCTCTTCAGAAACAATACAATCATAAGGTAATTGAGTGAACATTTGCAGTTGGTGATTTAGTTCTTTATGAGAATCAATGGAATGTGAATGCTTTACCAGGCAAAAAAGGAAAATTTAGCCCTAATTGGCTTGGACCTTTTGTTGTTATTGAAAAATTTGGTTCGGGTGCTTACAAACTTGTTGATATGGATGGTGTTTCTTTTAAGGAACCCATTAATATTATGCATCTTAAATGTTATTACCCTTAATCTCATTTTTTCCATGTGCATTTATGTATTCCTTATAAAGATTTCTTTTATAGGTTATGTAGTTTTAGTAAAAATTACATATTGAATATGTTTATGCACTTTCTTTCTATCTTTCTTTCTATTTAGTTTTATATTGATGAAAGCATAGTAATCAAACATAGAACTAATTAGTAGAGAAAGTTTTTCATTCATCAAAAATTTATTTTTCAAAGTTTTGATACATGTGAGGCCAATGGCCCTATCTATCACTACATCTATCACTATGATGCTCTGCTGGCCGGTGACTCCCAGATCTCTCTGCCCTATGGTAAGAAGATGAAGACTTGTTTGTTCATGTATGGCTCCTGGATATGCTCATACCCTGTACACACTCATGAAGACTCTATATCTCTGCCATCATCTTCTCCTCTCTTTCTCTACACATCCTCAGCTCTCGCTGGATACATACAAAGATGTCGGCATGTCTGTCGGGATCCCTATGACCAATGGAAGACTCTTGCTCATCGGTCGGTAGTTGGTAGGATATAATGTTATCCTTGAGAACCTCAGATAAAAATCTCCTCCACTCGGCTACGCTAGCTATAGATAGACAAACTTCTATCAGTCTAGTATCCTATCTATGTCAAATCAAATCATATATTCAAACAATTTTTTTCAATCAAATTTATACCTGGGTCTCCCTCCTGGATGTCACTAAAGTGCCTGGATGGTGGGGGCATGGAGTGACAACTCTCTCTATGCTCGCTATGTCTAGGCCTCGATGGTGGTGTCCCTGTATGGGGCCATGTGGGCCGTTGTGATCTTAATGGTGATGTGCATGTAATAGGTATATCTGTACTAGTATCACTAGCTGGGGGCATGTCCTCGGCTCTCTCCTCTGCTCTCTCCTCCTCCATGGGATCTCCCTCAAAGATGTGCTCCTCCTCATATCTAATATCCTCATCCTCCTTGATGGCTTCACTATCCCGATGTGTCCCCTCTGTAAAGCCTGGATCACCTATGGGATAATCCTCAGGAAAGATAGGACAGGTCCCCTCCAAACTCCAGTACCTGATGTAATCTCGGCTCACACCTACATAGGCTACATCTGATGGTATCTCTCTATCCTCTATCTCCTCTATATCATTATCCTCAATGTTTACTATCAATGGTCAGAGTATGGCGCCAGGTCTCTTATAGTATCTCGTCGGATGTACATAGCAAGGTACTACCTTAGGGACTCCCTGTAAGAGGCCAAACTACCTCTTCACCCAATCATAATAGTAGGGCATCACTATATGACTTAGATGATCCTCTAGAAGCTTTCACTGCTGTGAATGTCTCATCCGGAATCATGTATCAGGCCACTCTGTCATCTAGCAGTAGGGTCTCCATATCACATCGATGCTGGCAATGTGGTCTAGATGTACTCTCCAATAGAGCATATCACCAAACTGCCAAACATCCCTCAAAGGATATGTAAAAGCTCTCAATGTCCTCGCATCTACCATCACCGGCACTCCCTATGGACATGTACATGTGAAATGCTCAAAGATCCATATCTGCAAAACTGTGCATGTCAATAGACTCTCTCGCTGATACCTCACTAACTGACGCAGCTCATGGTATAGCTGAGCTAACATGTTGTGACCCCATGAGAACATGGTCCTCTCTCTCTCCATCTTCTGTATGAGATGCATCAAAGGTGAACAAAATATGGTACCCTTTGAGTTGGGTAACACAACCAAGGATACTATGCACAACATCACCTTTCATATTAAAGGTGTAGGGCCTGCTAGTATGGTAGATAGTGGGATCTGATCTGATTAGCTCCGCATTAGTGGACGCACACCTATACAGTACTCTAAGTCTGCATGGATCTCCTCACAATCACACTATGCTCTAGGTCTGACAGTCTCCCCTCAGACTGGAAGTTGCATAATCCTATACACATCCTCTAAAGTCACTGTGATCTCCCCACATGGAAGATGGAAGGAGTAAGTATCCTCATCCCATCTCTCTATTAGAGCCGATAGCATGGCTTGGTGTAGTCTGATCTGTGGAAGGACTGATACCCAGTACAATCCTACATCCCTCAGTAACTGCATCCCCTCATCATCCAGCTTGGATAGTCTCTCCTTGACATTCACTAGCAAATCCCCAAAAGGATGTTCTCGAAAGTAGACTAGGTCCTATAAGCACAAACAAACATCATATCAGTAATCTACATCATCAAAACTGCAAATATAACTAAACTAGGTCAAATTCGACCTCAGCTAGGTCAATGTCAACCTTACTAGGACAATGTTTACTTTACTAGGTCAGGGTCAACCTTTTTGGGTCAAGGTCGACCTCATCTCAAAACATGAAAAAAAAACCTGGGCAATGTTGACTTTTATGGGTCAAAGTCGACCTAAGTGGGTCATTGTCGACCTAAGTGGGTTAGGGTCGACCTAAAAGGGGCAAAATTGACCTGACCTCTCAAAAATAGGAATTTGAAAAACAAAAAGGTGGATAAAGGCACAACTCACCTCGGGTAGTGGTCGTCCAATAGCTAAGTTGTGTCTCAGAGACTCCAGGCGTGTCGCTCGCAGCTCCTCTCTTCTCAGCATCTTGCTTTCTCATTTCAACTCTACAAATGGTAAGAATGAGTAAGTATTACTGTTTATCTCTTTTATAAGTTCAAATTAGGGTTTTCTTAGGGTAAAAACTCAAAATTTCTTTCTTATGCATTTAGACAGACATCCACTCTTTTTATCATAACTTGAGTTTGGTAACTCCATTTTCAGTGCCATCAGTGGCGTTGGAATTTTGATTCAGATACTTAACTCCTTGAACTAGTTTAGGAAGGTTAGGAATCCTTCCAATTGGTTTTGGAAAGGCCTTTTCAACACTCTGCATATCCAATATATAGAGTTTTTCTTATCACCCTGTTTCACCCTTCTAAAGTAGAAAGCCAAAACAGGGGGGAGCATAAGGGGCTCTATACACTTCTCAAATTATCATATAGTAAGCTTTAGGTGATTTATATATTTTCATTAACCTTGTGTGTTGCAGGTTCTAACAGTTTTCTATAGGATCTTTACATCGAGGACTTGGCTATATCTTTTTTATTTACTATGATGTTTCTTACTTTAGCTTGCATATTCACGTAGTGTCATAACTAAGCTAAAGTGGGGGCTAAATGTATCATCTTAAAATGGAAGCACTTCCATCTTGATAGGTTTAGCACCCTCTTTTATTACATTTATCATGATAGACATGCATTAGGATGCATTTTGCACTCATCCTCTTCATTCTAGGTGAAATTAGGGTTAGGATCCCAATGATTCTCCTTAATTTCCCTCTTCCATGGCTCTATTTTCTAGGTAGGATTTAGAAATGGATCCTCCTGGCCTTCATCATGATAATCATAGGATTTTATATCTATCACTGACATTCTATCCTGTTCTGGCATTAGTTCTAGGTTTCTAGGCATCCCCGGGACCTCCTGACTTGGTTCTGAGTCAATTTGGGACTAGGGTCAAGGTCGAGTTAGAACCTGACTAGGTTAGGGTTGAGCTAAGATCCTAACTAGGTTAGGGTTGAGCTAAGACCCTAACTAGGTTAGGGTCAACCTCGACTTTGACCCCTTCCTCCAAAATTTCAATTTCCAAAATCTCCAGGCTTCGGGCTTTCAGGAGATTTATTTTCCCACCTTTGGGTCAGCCATTTCAGGTTTCAGGATGGTAAATCCTTTAATTGCATTTAATCTAGGTATATTTTCTAAAGGTGAGGACCTAATTGGGATTTAATTCTCCAAGGTGGCCCATCTAGAGGAGTGTGCCCTAGATCACTATAAAAGGAGGCCTTCCTCTCTCATTTTCACATCAAGTTTTCATATCTCAACTCAAGCAATTGCAAGCTCTCAAGTGCAAGCAAGAATTCAAGCAAGGAAGGAATAATGAAGGTGCAAGTTAGCAAGAGGAAGACATAGAAGATCAATCCATTGTTGACATCAAGCATCTTTGTGAACTCATATTTGGAGTAAAAGACATCCTTTCTTCCTTGATCCGCCATTATCAACTTTCAAGCATTCAATCATGGAGTAGCAATTACGGATTGTGAGTTTGGTAGAAGTACTTTAGCCTTGGGGGCTTGGTATGCTTTTCTATCTCATTCAAATCTATGCATTGTTATTTCATACATATTCATGGTAGGGTTTTGGTCTAGAGGATTAGATCTTGGCATTACACTTTCAATACATACATACACACACACATTCTATTTCAATCGGCTATTCATGGAGGTGGAGACCACCAAAATGGGGGTTTGACTAAGGCAAAACCCTATATAGCCACCCCAAAACTCACCTTTTCAGATATCTACAGTTGTTGTTTTAAGGATCAGAGGATAGATCTGAGTACCCTTTTCGTCGAACTTTCAGGATCTACGAACAAAATTTGAATTGGACTTCAAATAAAGAATGTGGTATTTGACCTTTTATGAGGGTCAAACCCAAGATGTGCTATTTTGGAGAAAGATTTATGGGTTTTCTTCGTCTCAACATTTCCAGTCCAAGATAGGTTTTGGATTTTTCTGAAAGTGTGCACAGACTTCAGAAAATAGGTATTTATGAATCAATTTCATGATGAGGTATGTATCTTGACCTAATTGATTTTCAAGTATTTTCAGATTTACTTACGCTATTTCAATTTCAATTTCCAATTTCAAATGAATAGGTGTTGAATGTTAGGTATATTACTATGTATCCATTTTAATCCTATTCAAGTTCTTCATAGTATTTTGAAGAACTAAAATTACTTTTTTAGTTCTTCATAACGTGTATGGGTTATGAAGAACTATATGTTCTTTAATTTGGCTGCACCGTGTCCATAGTTTTATAGAACCCATAAGCATTTTTCTTATCTAAAAATATTGCTTCTTACTAAGACATATCCTAAACACATTTATTTGTTTTTCTTATTTGAGAGAGAGAGAGAGAGAGAGGGGGGGGGTGAGAGACATGATGTAGAGAGAGAGTAAGAGAAGGAGAAGAGGGTGAGAAACATGAGGCAGAGATACAAGGTAGAGAGAGAAAGAAGAGAGAGGGGGAGAGGGATGAGATAGAGCTCAAGAAGGGGGATAATTAGGGCTTAGACTAGATAGAGATGGTGATGAGGAAATGAAGATGAGAGAGAGAGGGAACATGGAAAGACATATATATACATATACATATATAATATATATGTATATATTGTATACAAATAAATGTACCTTCATAGAATTAGGGTTAATCATCAACAATAAGTAAAATAATAACTAAATACAACCACAATTGAGCAACTATTTAACAAAATCAATGATTAATTGAGCATCCTATGGTTCTCTAATTAAGATGTTAATGAGTGGGCTCTCAGCAAGCTCTCATTAATGACAGTCCTAGAATGAGAATGATAGAGATAAAACAATGCTAAAGCTAACAATTATCAAGATAAATGCTAAAATTGCTCTTAAATGCTTTTCTAAATTCAAATTGCAAGAGGTTTGATGCAATTCTCAGATAGGTGGTTGATAATAATGAAGGATTTTAGCCTTCCTTTTATAGATTTTCCAATGGTAGGGGGTGTAGTTGTGTTTAATCATGATTGAGTTGGGGTTAAGTCTTTGGTTCCACCCTTTGAAGACAAAGCAAAGTTTGTGTCCTCAAAGCTTGGGACAAGTAGACAAGATGAATGGTTGAGATTCATTTTCACTTTGAGTGAATGAGATTCAATTGGGCTTGATCCATGTGAATGTCTTCCCTCAAATTTCATTGGTTGTTTGATTTTCTTCTCCTTTTGGTTTGTTGAGAGTAATTGATTTTGATTAATTGATTTAATTGATTTATTTTAGCCATGTACCCCTTGAATGGGTTGAATTTAATTTAATCCAAGACTATACAATTAATTGAATTAATTATATTTTGATTTAATTGCACTTGATTAAAATATTCTCAATTTTGATTGATCTTAAATTAAGACCTGATTTTAATTTTGATTGGCTAATTGTGCATTGTGATTCAATTGATTCAATTATTTCCTTGATTTGATTTGATTTGATTTGATTTGCTTTGAATTATCGTTAAATTATCTTTGTCCATTTTTAGGTGATTACATATATATGTATATATGTGTGTGTGTGTGTGTGTGTGTGTGTGTGTGTACACACACACACACATATATATATACATATATGTATATATATGTGTGTGTGTGTAAGAAGATACATCTGTGTAGTGTATGCTATGTTTACAAGCATATGTTTTTATTTCTGCAAAACATGTATGGGTTTTGTAGAACTAAAAACATATGCTTTTAGTTCTACATAACTCATACAGGTTATGAAGAACTAAGAAAGCTTCTTTTTCTCTTACAAAACTTGATCGTGTTTTTTTAATCTAGTTAGGAACTCAATTGCATTATGGTTAGGAAAGAGGTTTGGACAACGACCCTACGACTTGGGAGACTTTTTTGCCTCCATTTCTCTCCCTTAACATCGTCTTTTTCTCTTCTAGGTTGATTTCTCAACTTCCTAATCATCAAGTTTGCACATCAAGTAGATATCTATAAAATTAGCGCCATAATATCACACGTCTTCTCAACTCTTTAAAAATATAATTTTTTCTATTTTTGGACAACATTAGCATACTAAACTTTAATTTTCTTTACCAATGTCTTCACAGTTCTCAGAGACATGTGTCTACCATTTTCTCAATAACTTTTGATCTACTTTACTAAATTCAAAACAAATTACATATTATTGCTCTACACTTGATTCTATACACCTTTCAAAAATAGTTTGCATTTTCAATTATTTTGATGCAAGTTATGGCCAACACATGAACAAACACCTAATTTTCAGGGTGCAGCCACTTCAAAAAATCATTAAAAAAAATACTCAACATAAAATTACAAAAAAATACACAACTTATAACTCTTACTCTTACCTATCATTCTACCAAAGGGTTTTGCAAAATACTAAATCTCACTATATCTTTTGTGAAGCACATGGAAGACACTATGTTATGTTTTTTTTTTTTTTAAATCAAGAATAGTTTTTTGTGCATAGTAGGTTTGACCCTCTTAATCTTATCTATTTTTAAAAATCTTTAGTAGTTTAGAAACTAGATTCAGAGTACTACAATTTTTATTCTTTACACAACTCCTAATTTTGAGTGCATGACCCTCGAATTTCTCTCTGAAGTTTAGGTTTACCTGATTTCAAAAAAAAGTGGCCACTTATACCCCCTTTATGTTCACCATCTTGGTGCACTTACCTCAAGGGATAAAGTCAAAAAAAAGTGTCCCCTTACCATGACATCAACACCCTAGTTTCTTTTGTAACCTAAATTGAAAAAGGAACTTATGATATGAATACTCACACATTCTAAGATGAATAGTCACACATTCTCCTCTAAATTTGATAATCGTCAGGTAAAAGGATTTTTCAACCTTTATTTCAAACCTCCTATATTTGTGCCCAAACCAAATGCATGGATGAATCGAGGCGCCGAAGGTGGGGCTTAGGCGTTGATGCGAGTAGTTGGAGATGTCACCCAAGTTGCCAACAATTGGAGATGACCTCCATAGATGTGTCACCACAACAGATCTCGTGGGGACCACTCGCCACAACAGATCTCACAGGGGCCATAATACGGGTTGAGGCTGATGGTGGGTGTCATAGCCAAAAGAAGGCCCGATGTACAAAAAAACTTGCAAATCATGTTGTGAAGGCCCTCGACGAATGTTGTCCCAACTTTGTTTCTATCCGAAGTTCGCCAGAAAATA
Organism: Chamaecyparis obtusa; assembly: GCA_027943335.1. Classification (NCBI taxonomy): domain Eukaryota; kingdom Viridiplantae; phylum Streptophyta; class Pinopsida; order Cupressales; family Cupressaceae; genus Chamaecyparis; species Chamaecyparis obtusa. Next base: position 73,715 of record BSBK01004232.1, on the reverse strand, counting down.
CAAAGGCTAACAAGACACCAAGGTTTTCCATGCCATAGATAATGAAACTCTCATAAACAAGCAATCTTCTTATATGACATAGGCTTAAAAAAAATCTCTGATCTACTCTAATACCATGTAGAAACCAAGATCAATCAGAGATAAAAATGAGCACTATAACACAAAATGAGAGCCTAAAGTCGACCATTCAATAATGAAAAAGAGGTGAGTACATGTAGGTGAAAGTGCAATCACGAAAGTAGGGATGGACTCAAACAAAAGTGGTGGCGAAAAACAACCCACTAAACTAGGATGATGTGTCGAAATAGAATCAACATCTCTCTAGACAACTTCTAAATGATGACGAATTGTGTGACAAGTGTCAAATGATCATGGACAACTAATTAGGCTCAATAGGCCTAAGTGTAAATAAATTAAATACATACACTAACAAAAAGAGATAGAGAGTAGGTAGAAATAAAGAGGCAAAGAGATAGATAGAGAAAGATGTGGAAAGAGAGAGAGAGAGAGTTTATATTATATTTATTATATAAAATAATAATTATCAAAATCTTAGAAATAAGAATTATAAAAATAATTTAAAATATATAATTAAGTAATTATATTATATTCATTATTTATAAGTTATAATTGAAAAACTAATTATGATTTTTATTATTATTAATATTTTAAAATATGTAATTAATTATTCTTACATTATATTTATTATTTATTATTTATAAGTCTTAATAAAAAACTATTAATGTAAATAGAAAATTTTTAATTTTTAATTAAAAATAAAACATATTTAGCACATTAAAAAATTAATTTTATATTGTAATATGATTACAAAAGATCAACGTTGAACTAATACGCAAGATATATATGTAATAATAAGCATGTGTTCATTAGAAAAATTATTTTATTTTCCCCTTTACCCTTTATTTGATTTTACCAATAACTATTTCCCATAACCTGAACTTTACTGGTTTTAAGATATTTTCACTAATTTATTCCCCCTAAATTTTAGCTACCAATTTTTACTTTTGCAATTCTATATTTCTTCTCTTTTAACCCTTTTTGTACCTATACCGTGGGCCTTTCAAATTTCATAGGGGGAATTTAGTGGACCCCACTCTCCCCTTTATTTAAGGGTGTGAGCATGTGGTGAATATTCCTAGAATCTTCTGATGCTGTCTCATTGTTCGATCATAGTGCAGAAGCGGGACCCACTTTGTATTTATTTTGTTTATTGTTTATTTTCTATTTAAACATCCGAAGCGTCTAGATTCATCACCGAAATCTTGTGCTGAACTTGAGTACAAGAGCGTGAGCAGTAGGCCCCACTCTTGTTTCTAGACGAACAAGTCACTTTTACCGCCTTATCCAACTTTATACCAAAAAACTGCCTCCACGTCATCCACTCTTCCCGCTTGCATTGCATGGGAGGCAACACATGTTCCTATAGTAAATGGAATTTAAAACTATAAATGTGCTTAGCTGTGTATTTTGAACTTCTATAATTCATAAATAAAGATAGCTTTTTCATTTGGAATTCTAATCTATCTTTTAAAGTATATTTTGAACTTCTTAATTCATAAAGAAATATAGCTTTAGAGGTTTGAATTATAAATTATCTTTTAAGTATATTTTGAACTTGCAGAATTTATATAAAAATATATATAATTTTAAAGGTTTGAATTATTAAATTGTCTATTGTGAATACAGGAAAACTATAGATAAGAGGGAAGGCTGGTAGAAATTGGTTGGATGTTGAATTTTTTATTTAGGTATTGAAGAATTGATTTTATAGTATGTGTAGAAAATAGATTAGAAATAATGAATAAGTTTATCATCATATTGAAAATCATATGATCATATTAATGATTTTGAATAAATTATATACAATTTTGGGAACACTTATATCTTAGTCATTTTAATATATTGATTAAAAGAGGAGAAATGGACAAGAGAAAACAACTACTTCGTGGATGCAATTCTATTGTGTTTTGATTCAACCATTCAATTTTTTGGTGGCTAAAAGATAGTCATACTTTATTACTAATGAATTATATATGGAATCTAAACTCCATTTTTCTCATGGATATATATTATGCTATCTTTGCTATCTTACAAGACTTTAAAAATTTTATTTCTATAATAACTCTATACATTTGATTTTTATTAAATATATTTATTCTTTTCAAGATATTACACAAGAACTACTAAAAAATGTAGATTAATTCATTTTAATCGGTTTGTTTTGATTATGTACTTTTGTATCTTTTATTTTGAACTTTACATGTCACAATTTTACATAGATGTGTAATTGAATATTTTTAGCTTTATAAATTTACATCATAAAAATCAAATACAATAATTCAGTATGTACTTTTATTGAATCAGTGATCTTAAGATTCAAAAGATAAATATTGAAAAAATTACATCATCTCCATATATATATATACACCTTATCTCTTACACACCCTCCAATGGAATCCACTACATCTTTTATTGGGCATTTTGTGATAGTTCAAATAACAAGTTGAATGAGTGAAAATACTATTGTATTTGTTTTCTAACCATGAATTTATGATTGTCACCTCTATCATGTATACAATTTGCATGGACAAGTGTGTAGATATGTGCTTGGCAGGACATTCACTTCAACATCAGTTTTGATTTCAATTACAAGAAAAGTTTGAATGACTTGAAATTTGAGTAATAGCATTTGGAATTTGAGGAGTCCTCGAATTGATGAACTTATGCAATTGAGGAAATCATAATAAGGGACGTACATGGAGTAGAACAAAATCTGAAAATTCTTTTGTTATAGAAACATATATCCCAAACAAAAGCTTGTGGGAGGACAAAATTTGTTTGTACTGGAACATATTACAGTATTTGTGGGTTAATTGATGATTGATAGAAGCAGGTTGTATATCATTGTGTTGCCACGAGGAACAAATAATAGAGATGATTATCAAGTGAACTGTCGATGAAAATCTTTACTATTGATTCCTATATATGCACCGGTTGAACTGTTTATGGAAATTTTTATCATACATTTCTTTTATTATACTTGGAAAGGTGATGGTAATGCTCATCACATCTCTCTATTATTAAAGATTTTTCTCAAGTTGGATTGAATTTGGGGCAATTCAGTGAATCGTGCCCATTATTTATTAGTGCAAATGGTTCGACTTATAAATTGTACAATTCGAGGATTGCAGTTTGGTCCCACAATAGGATATCTAAACGAGATATTGTCTTCTTGAAATATATAAATATTGAGGAGATTCACACTGGTAATTCAAACTTTTAGCATTGTTTTCTTTGGGTATTGTATAAAGGATCAGGGAGGATATCAGAAATGACAAGCATGTCAATGTTTCAAATCATAATAATTCATTTTGTTCTTGTTTAAATCTTCTTGACAGCTGTTAGATCTGTTGGTTTTGTTTTTATTTTTATATTTTTTTACGAAAAATAGGTGATATAACAATTATATATAAACTGTTTGTGATAAAAATTTTAATGAGCAATTACGAGAAACATCCACAAAATAAAGATGTATCCCCATAATGTGTTGAGGTGTCAAATATAGAGACTATAGCTTTGGAAGCAATTGTTCAATTATTAAAGTACTATTATTACATTGCATCATTCTATAACAATCTTCAAAATCCTTGTAGTTGAGTAGAAGCATCTTGTCTCTATTCGACAATCAATAGAACACATGTAGATAATTTAGAATCAGTCATGAGGTGTTCTTGTTAGCTGGGACAAAGTCTATAAGTCCAAAGAAGAGGATGGGTTAGGGTTAGGGTTAGGAAGATTTACCTTATTAACAAGGTCTTATTAGTCAAATTCACCTAATCAATCAGGTCAAGTACTAGTCCAATTCACCTAATCAAATCTTATAAGTCAAATGCACCTAACTGTTAAGGTCTCATTAATTAACTTTGGTTGGGGCTATTGATGGAGAGTAGTGATTAGATGTGAACTTCCTTCTAATTGTATGTGACATTTTCAAATGTATTTTTCTTTTTAATTTCAATTAATATTTTTAAAGCTAGAAGTCTCCTCATAAGGGGTTCAAATGGCAATTGGAAATGGTCCCCACATTTTATTTTAGGATGGCTACTAGCTAGACAAGTCTTCTTTGAAACTGTACCAGTCATTCAAATAGATACCAATTTCTCTTACCAATATTTTTGGTCTCTTAGTGGGTAATTATATGATAACCTAAATAGTAATTTCTTGTGATGGAAAACCATTCTAGACCACTTGAATATTGGTTCAAGACTAACTATTGTTGCTTCAAATATATAGACATGTCTAGCACTTTTCAAACTTCCAATATTTTAGAGTGAAGATGAACCCACCCTATCAAAACCCGACTAGTTAGACTCATGATTTCTAGGACTTTTTAACAACATTGTGAACTTTTGTTGACTTGGTCAGATGTTTCTCGACATAAGTCATTATGATTTGATGATTTGTAGACATATTAGTCTTGGTTCTATTGGATTATGCGACTTATACGCTCTTATGCCATAATGTTTTCATGATTTTATGATGATGATTTATTGATGATGAAATGATAATTATTGCAATGGCTATGATGCAATTTACTTTTGATTATGATTTATGGACTAACCTATTGATGATCAATCTAGTGGTTTAGTTGGTGTGAAGACGAGGTGTGGTTTAGGTAGAGGAGGCTAGCTCCTCAGTAGTGGTTGGTTGGATAGTCTAGTTCCACACATCACTTAGATAAAATGTTTTATTCCAATTAGCTTTTGGTGAATAAAATAGGATTTTTTTATTTTTTTGGCAAAAGTGGCAAGCCACTGGTATTTATATTAATAATACCTGGTTCAAGAGCTCCTAGAGGAAACAACCAGTGAAGAAAACCTTCATTCATTTTTTTCAAATGATGTCTTTAGCTTACCCTTCAAATCATGGATTTGTTCATTAACATCTTATAGGGCTTCCTCCAATTCTCTTTGATACCTGTAACTTCCCATCATTCTCAATCTACTCTTAAGTTGTTAAACTTTCCTCTAGAGAACCAATGCTCTGATACCAATTGTTGGAAATTATTAGGTAAGGTACTAAGAGGGGGGTGAATCAATACCACAAAGATTTCACACTTATTCAACTTTCTAAATATAAACTAATAAGCAATAAATTACTTATACCAATAACTATCTTTTCTTTTACCAATAGCTTTTGTAATGTTTAAATGATAACCGATAACATGTAAATTAAACATACAACACATAAACATTCGGACACTTAACAAAATATTTTGGTGTCACAGAAAACCCTTGGTCAGAGGGGAAAACTACAGTGGGGATGATACCCACACCTCATCATTGCAGTAATAAGGTGCCATGTTAGGAGCTTACATAAATCTCATCTTCTGAATGACTTCACCTTGTTAGGAGTGACTAATACCCTATTAGGAGCATTGAGAGTACAGTTAAAGAATACCATATTAAGAGATTTTATCCCACTTATACAGTGTTCACCCGGTTAAAGGATTTACAATAAGTTTTGAAATAGAACTTCTAATTCTAGTTAGAGACTACCCGGTTAAGGGATTTCACAATCTTGTCGCTAAACTGTTAGGAATAAATCAACAAGAAATTTGACCTGTAGATTCTTTCTCCAAAAGCTTTTCAGATCATGTTTCACTCTTCCTCTACTCGAATCTCTGATCCTTACACTGCTCTTCTGTGATGCCCAAAAAGTGAACAAAACATGACTATAATTTTTTTACTAAAACCTACTAATCGACAACAAACATACATACATGCACAACTATGTCGACTAAGTTTAAAACAAACTAGCACAAGTTTTCTACGTGCATGCAAAATGGTGCAAAGGAAAAATAGATAACATAAAAGTCTAAGTGATCCAGAAACAACATGATATGAAACACAATACATCAACAATACTACATGGTACAAAACTATGTCTTTGATTGAATTAACTAACATATCATTGGTTTCCTAAACCAATTTTTCATCACAATAGTATTTAACACCATAGTACATCATATATGACATCATCATAAACTGAACTAAATCAAAACATAAAGTAACTTGAGTGTACCCTGATTACATAATTAGGTATCGAACATATAACATAGGATTCAACAGATCCTTAAATACATAAGTGTCTCAATAGTCAAAGTATGCCTATGAAATAAGAACTGAAAGCATGGAAAAAATAGCAGTAAAACTATGATTGTTAGGTAGGTCTCACATCCACCCCCTCTAGGCATGAACCTCCTCCTAGAGTTCATCAAAGAGGTGAGGGTACTATGATCTCATATGTATTGCATCCTCCCATGAAGTTGTGGCCTCATCATAACAATCCCATTGGACCCTAACCTGATCTAGCACCCTGCCTTGAAGTGTCAGGGTCCGTCAGACCAAGATACAAATGGGCTCCAAAGCCAGTTGTCCGTCTGACTCTACCTGCAAGGCATCCCAATCTATCACATGAGTCTCATCATAAACATACTTTCTCAAAACTGAAACATGAAACATATCATGGATGCATGACAGGCTAGGTGGCAAGGCTAAATGGTAAGCAACTGGTCCTATCCTCTCAAGGATCTCAAAAGGTCCAACAAAATGAGGTGCTAGGTTAGAGCCCTTTCCAAAATAGATTGGACTCTTATGCGGTCGCACTCTCAAAAATACCCTATCTCCCACTAAGTAGGCTCGATCTATCCTCTTCGCATGGGCATACTTCTTCTGCCTACCTTGAGCCTCTTTGAGATGCTACCTAATCAAGATCACCTGCTACTCCATAGCTCTAACTAGCTCAGGACCAATGGAAACTCTATCCTCAATCCTATCCCATCTAAGTGGTGTCCTGTAAGGTCTACCATAGAGAGCTTGGTACAGAGGCATACCCAAGGATGTATGATGGGCATTGTTATAGGAAAACTCCACTAAGTGTAGGTATTCCTCCCACTGGGTTTGATGGTCCATAACATACATGTAAATCATGTCCTCTAATACCTAATTGACCCTTTTGGTCTGTCCATATGTCGCAGGATGATAGGTTGTACTAAAGTTGAGCCTAGTACCCATCGCTGCCTGTAGTTCTCTCCAAAAGGATGAAGTTCAAGAGAGAATCTCTATCTGAGATGATCTTATGAGTTACGACATTTAGTCTAACAATATCTCACAAGAACATATGTGCCACTGATGGTACAGTAAAGGTAGTATGCACTGGTGAAAAGTGAGCCACCTTGGTCAACTTGTCAACTATCACCATGATGGCATCATGACGGTGAGATGACATAGGAAGATAAACAATGAAGTCCATAGATATGGTGTCCCACTTCCACACTAGTATCTTGTGAGGCTAAAGTAGACCACCTAGATGTCGGTGTTCCGCCTTCACCCTCTGGCATTCTAGGCACCTAGCTACAAACTCAACAATTTGCATCCTCATGCTTGGCCAATGATATAACTGTCTCAAATCGACATGCATCTTCTTCACTCTGGGATGCGCTACATAAGGGGCTCTATGGGTCTCTAGCATGACAAACTCTCACAATCCTCCAAAAGAAGGTATGTACATGCGTCCTCTATGGCATAAGAGTCCATCTAACTCCATGGTATAATCTGCATACTTCTCTTCGAGGGGTCTCTAAGATTGAATCAATTCACTCACTTCTGCATATAACTCATCATCATGTAAGTGATGAAGAAAGTGATCTCTCAAATCTATACCTGTAGACATAGAAGAAAGCTCATGTTGTCTCCTACTCAAAGCATATGTGACAACATTTTCCTTCTCCTTGATGTAGTGAGCATCAAAATCATATTTACACAAGAACTCCATCCATCTCCATTGCCTAGCATTAAGGTTCAGTTGTGTAAATATGTATTGTAGACTTTGATGGTCTGAATGAAGTTCAAAATGATGTCTTAAAAGGAAGTTTCACCATCTCACTAAAGCATGCACCACTGCAGCAAGTTTGAGATCATGGGTAGCGTAGTTGAGCTCATGAGTCTTCAGTTTCCTAGACTCGTAGGCTATAGCTCATCCATCCTTCATAAGAACTACCCCTAAACCACCTAAGGAAGCATTTGTGAAAACTACAAACTCTGCTAAAGGTTCTAGCACTGCAAGAATGGGTGCACTGGTCAATGCTCTCTTGATCTCTTGAAAATCTCTATCACACTTCTCAGTCCACTCAAATTTATTTCCCTTTTGGTGAAGAGAAGTAATAGGATGTGCCACTCAAGAAAACCCTTCAACAAACCATCTATAATAACTGATTAGACTCATGAAACTCCTCACTTCAATCATTGTGGTAGGTGTTGGCCAATTCATAATGGTGTCAATCTTCGATGGATCTACTAAGATCCCATCGTCAGATATCACTAGGCCCAAATACTTGACCTATGATCTAAAGAATGCACATTTTGACAAGTTGCCATAAAGTTGATTATCTCTAAGGCACTGCAAAACTTGTCTCAAGTTCTCTTCGTGTTCTCTCTCATCCTTTGAATAGATCAATATATCATCAAGGAATACCACCACAAACTTGTCAAGGAAAGTATGAAATACTCCATTCATAAGACTCATGAATACAACTGGAGCATTTGTAAGACCAAATGGAACCATGGTGAACTTGTAGTGGCCATATCTAGTGCAGAATGGGGTCTTGTGGATATCACTATCCACTATCCTCAACTAGTGACACCCCAACTTAAGGTCGATCTTAGAGAACACTCTAGCACCTTGAAGCTAATCAAACAGGTCATTAGTCCTAGGAAGTGGATACTAATTCTTGATGGTTACCTTGTTCAACTATCAGTAATCCATACACAACCTAAGATATCCATCCTTCTTCTTCATGAATATCATAGGTGCACCCCAAGGAGATGTTGGAGATTTTCCAGCAACCCAGATTGTTAACTGTATGTTTTTCATTAATGACAACATATGGTAAGCAACATGTGTGGAAGCCTGATGAAGAGAGCCTTCAACATATGTTACATGGATGTGTTATCAACATGATATCATAGACGTAGAGTTTGATTCTAGGTAAAGACAATAATGCAGTTGTGTATATCAGTGAGTGTTCTTGACAGGTCCCAGGAACAGTTCTGTATGTGATTGGTCGTACGGTTGTAGTAGAGCCTTGCACCTTCATATTTATGTTGTAGACATATGTATGATGGTATGTTCATGAACGAAGAGTCAGATATGTAGTACAGGTTGAGTTATCAAGTCTCCAGTTGATAGTTACAATTTCTTGAGTTTATTTGGGAGAGTCGACAGTGTTTATAAGATTACGGTAGTTGTGCCTATCATCATGGTATGCACACTCAAATTTATGTTAAGAGGAGAGTTAACAATATTTCATTAAGATTGCATGATTTAATTGAGCATAAGAAGAAATTTGGAGATAATTTAGTGAAGCCGACTATGTGTAGTGTGGCGTCTGCTCACATAGAATTGTGAAGTCCTAATTTATGTTGCGTGCTTAGTAGAGCCGAATGAGGTGTTACTGGAGAGCTGTATTGTTTCTCTAATATGATTTCAAGATGGTTCTAATAGGCTGACTTGATTATATCATTTGGAGGAAATATATTTATAGGCAATCATTTGTGAATGCTAAAGTGTGGTTCACAGTGGAAAGAGAAAAAGTAGAGCAGAAAGCGCAAAGTGTTGAGCCATCAGCAGAAGGTCTATGTGACCAAGAAAATAGTATATGCTATTCATTGGAACTGATCCAGATAGTAGGTCTATGCACAGTTCACCAAGATCCCAATATAGTGTGTATTTGTTAATAGGAAGGTTGTAGCCTTCACCCCTTTGAGCAATGTGCTCTCAGACAGTGTGTCCTCACCCCTAACAGGGTTAATTATAAAAGACTCCTAACAAGGTCTGACCCTTGACCATGTCATTGTACTTATTGCATTGTAAAGATCAACTCCTAATAGGGTTGTAAGATCTTCTAATAGGGATCATAATACACTAGTGCAGTTCTTAGTGGGTGTCAATTCCCATCGGGGTTTTTACCTATTTGGGTTTCCTCGTAACCAAAATTGTGGTGTTGTGTTAAGTGTTCTTTCATTGTGTTTGTGCCTAATGTTCTTATATACTTAATTGAGTAAAGAATTGAATCTTGTAGATAACTGATTCACCCCCCCCTCTCAGTTATCTCTTGGGACTATTCCTAATAATTGGTATCAGAGCCAAGTGCCTCAGAGAGAAATTTTAATAGCTTGAGGTTGATTAGATAGCATTCTTTAGAAAAGAAAGTCCTAAGTTTGATGGAGAGAACTATCTAGACTAAAAGAACAAAATGATGACACATTTATAGTGCATTGCCTTTGAGATTTTTGAAGTAGCTACCAAAGAAGTTGAGATTCCTTCACTAGCTAATCTTACAAAAGAAGATGCAACCTTGAAGCAAAAGGAGATGTTCACTTCAAATGCTATTGCCAAAGAAGCCCTTATCAACACCCTATATGACAGTGAGTTTTCAGAGATCAAGAAAATGGACAAAGCCTATAAGATATGGAAATACCTAGAAGACATGTTTGAAGGAGATATTCAAGCTAAGAATGTGCACAAAAAGACATGGAAGAAAAGATACAATACATTAGAGATGCTACTTGATGAGAATGTCAGAGCCTAAAATCAAAAGATTAATGAAGCAGTTGCAGGAATCAGAAACAATGATGGAGAAATCTCGGAAGAAGATATAATGGACAAACTAATGACTACCTTGACTCCTAAATATGACAACAAGATATGCATCCTAGATGAAACTATGCAGTCCACAAAAGACTTTAAAGAGAGATACTTTAATTAGCAAACTTTTAGCCTTTTAGATATCAAGATTGAAGACAGAACCTAAAAGTGAAACTGCATTCAAAGCTTCAGTACATGGTAAGAAATCCTTGAACACCTCTAGTAATTTTGATGATGATAAAGAAGAGAAAACACTAGATGATTTCATTTCTATGATTGTTAAAAGAGAAAAGAAAGGAAAAGGAAAATATCAAGGCCAATTACCATTCAAATGCTTTTCATGTAATAAGATTGGTCACTTTGCATCCAAGTGGCCTACAAGAGTTAAGAAGTTCAAAAATAACTACAAGCCTAAGTATACAAAGGAATGTTACTTTGTTGAAGATGGAGTATTAGATGAAGAATTAGCTGAGGAGGAAATTAGATTCATTGCTCTTGAAGATGAAAAGAATACACAAGAGTTAGCAATGATTTCACAAGCATACATCAAGATAGATTGGATCATTGACAGTGGTTTCTCACATCACATGACAGGAAACAAAGATAGATTTGTTCATCTAGATAGGTACAAAGGGGGCATGGTTAGATTTGGAGATAACACTCCTAAACCTATCATTGGTAGAGGAGCCATTACCTTGGATGGAAAGAACAACACTGTTGATGTTCTATATGTTGAGGGTTTGCAGCATAACCTACCGAGTGTTAGACAGTTGCTTGACAAAGGTTACCAATTGGAATTCAAAGACAACAAGTGCATCATTAACAACAAGGAAGGAGAAATGATTGCATTAGGTTCAAAGACTAAAGGTAATGTTTTTTAGCTTAATCCAGAAGCAAGTGGTTTTGTTGCTAAAGTAGATGACAGTTGGATATGGCACAAAAGACTATGTCATATCCATTTTGACAACATAGTAAACATAAGTAATGTCAAGGTAGTAAGAGATCTTCCTAGCATTGCAAAACCAATTCATGCAATATGTAGGGAATGTGTGATGGGAAAGCATGTAAGAAATTCATTCAGAAGAAAGCACAAGTTAGCAAAGAACAAGTTGGATATGATACATATAGACCTATGTGGACCAACTCAAACAAGATCATACTATGGTGAAAGGTATTTTATTTTATTTGTTGATGACTATTCTAGAATGATGTGGGTTGCGTTCTTAAAGGACAAATTAGAAGCATTTGACATATTCAAAATACTCAAAGATAAGGTTGAAAATGAGTCTAGATTGAAGACTAAATGTCTAAGATTAGATAGAGGAGGAGAATTCACCTCTGATAGATTTTATGAGTACTACGAAGAACATGGGATAAAGAGACAACTAAGTGCCCCTAGAACCCCTCAATAGAATGGAATTGATGAGAGAAGGATTAGGATTATTCTTGACATAGCGCACACCATCATGATTGAAGGAAAGGTTGCACACACTTATTGGAGAGATGCAGTCAATACAATAGTCTACACTATCAATAGAATTCAATTGAGGCTAGGTGCAGACAAGACACCCTATGAGCTATGGTTTAGGAATGTACCTACAGTGAAATACTTCAAAATCTTTGGAAGCAAGTGCTACATCAAGAGAGATGAAGCAATTGGTAAGTTTGATGCAAGAAGTGATGAAGGTATTTTTCTTGGTTACTCTACTAAAAGAAAAGATTATAGATGTTTTAATCTAAGATTGAAGAAGATCATTGAAAGTTCTCATGTTAAGATTGATGAGAAGTTTATGATTCAAGAGAGATACCATGCTTATGCACCTATGATTGAAGAAGAACCTAGACCTACTAGTAGTGAAGCAATTGTTGAAGAAATGTTTGGCAGCATTGATGTGTTATTCAATGACCCTAAAACAAGTGAAGAAGAATATCAAAAATCTAATGAGAAAGTCACTCCTAATGTTCCAAAATTCACATCCAGATATCATTCAAAGAAAGACATTATTGGAGATCAGAGCAGTAAAGTCATGACAAGATCAAAAGAAAAAAGTTCCACAGCAAATGAAGAGGTATGTTTACTATCATAGATTGAACCTTAAGTGTTGAAGATGCATGTAATGATTCAAATTGGCATAAAGCAATGAAAGAAGAGCTAGATCGGATAATTAAGAATGATACATGGGAATTGGTCCCTAGGCCTATTGATAAGAATGTGATTGGAACCAAGTGGATATTCAGAAGTAAGACGAATGAAGATGGAACAATAGTAAGAAACAAAGATAGATTAGTATGTAAAGGGTATGCACAAAGAGAAGGAATTGATTATTCAGATACATTTGCACCTGTAAGAAGATTGGAAGCCATAAAGTTGTTTCTAGCTTATGCTACATACAAAAACTTTAAGGTATATCAAATGGATGTTAAGTCAACATTCTTGAATGGAGAGTTGAAGGAAGAAGTTTACATAGAGTAGCCTGAAGGATTCACCTTATCAGATAGACTTGATATGGTATTCAGATTGAACAAAGCCCTCTATGGACTTAAGCAAGCCCCTAGAGCATGGTATGAAATACTTTATGGTTACTTGACTAAGATTGGATTCAAGAAAGGAGCAACAGATTGTAACTTATTCATAAAATAGACATCTGATGGACTATTGTTAGTTGCTATATTTATTGATGACATTATATTTGGTGGTAATGATAAGCTTAGTGCAGAATTTGCTAAAGAGATGCAGAGTGAATTTGAAATGAGCATGATTGGTTCTATCAAGTACTTTTTGGGATTGAATGTGCACCAAACAGACAAAGGTATATTCATAAATCAAACTAAGTATGTGAAAGAGATCTTGAAAACATTCAAGATGGATGATTGCAAGCCAGTAAGTACCCCTATGATAATAGGATGCAAACTTTCAAAAGAAGATGATTCACCAGTAATAGACATAACCTTGTATAAGTCTATGATTGGAAAACTTATATATCTTACTCAAACCGGACCAAACATTTCCAATACAATTGGTATTGTTGGAATATTTTTAGTAGAACCTAAGAAAATTCATCTCATGGCAATAAAAAGAATATTCAGATACTTGAATGGAACCTTAGACTATGGTTTATGGTATCCTAATTCAGAGAATGTAAAGCTTCATGTATATACTGATGCAGATTGGACAGGATGCATGGATGATAGAAAGAGTACCTTTGGAGGATTTTTATTCCTTGGAGATAGACTTGTTACTTGGACAAGTAAAAAGTAAAATTATATCTCTCAGTCAACAGTAGAAGCAAAATATGTTATAGCAGCATTGAATTGTTCTAAAATTGTGTGGATCAAGCAGATGATAAAAGATTTTGGCATTCAAATTGACTACCCTATTGTTATTCATTTTGATAACACTAGCACTATCAATATGTCAAAGAACCCTGTGATGCATACAAAAACAAAACATATTGAGATAAAATATCACTTACTAAGAGAGAAAGTTGCAGAGAAAGAAGTAATGGTGGATTATGTGAGTACAAAAGATCAGCTAGCAGACATATTCACAAAGCCTTTACCTAAGGATACTTTTGAGTATCTCAGGGAGAATCTGGGAGTAATTCCCTTCCCTTAATTTGATTAGAGATAGCAAGAGTGCATCAGTCCTCAGTGATTGATGAAAGGTTGACTACTCTACCTTAGGAGTAGTACCGGTGCTTAATGTTCTTGGCGTCCTTTGCCATTTATGTCAAAGGGGGAGTAATATATATTCATGAAAAACATATAAAGAAGGAATATGTAGTAATAAAAAACAAGTAGAAAGGGGGAGTAAAAATACAGTCATGGGAAGCAGTATAGTTGAGGAAATGGAGAATATTAAAGAATATTGAAGCAGTTGGAGGATACTTCCTTGGGGGATTTTTTGTTGAGGAAATGGAGAATTTTATAAAAGAATTGATCATTTGGATTGGTGGTGTTTTTATTCCATATGTTTCCATCAATGCCAAAGGGGGAGATTGTTGGAAATTTTCCTGCAAGCCAAATTGCTAACTGTATGTTTGTCATTAATGACAACATATGGTAAGTAGCATGCATGGAAGCCTGATGAAGAAAGCCTTCAACATATGTTGCATGGATGTGTTATCAACATGATATCATAGATGCAGAGGTTGATTCTGGGTAAAGACAATAATGCAGTTGTGTATATCAGTGAGTGTTCCTAACAGGTCCTAGGAATAATTTTGTATGTGATTGGCCATATGGTTGTAGTAGAGACTTGCACATTCATATTTATGTTGTAGACATATGTATGATGTTATGTTCATGAACACAGAGTCAGATATATAGTACAGGTTGAGTCATCAAGTCTCCAGTTGACAGTTACAGTTTCTTGAGTTTATATGGGAGAGCCAATAGTGTTTATAAGATTATGGTAGTTGCACCTATCATTGTGGTATGCACACTTGGATTTATGTTAAGAGGAGAGTTAACAATATTTGGTTAAGAGTGCATGATGTAATTCAACATAAGAATAAAGTTGGAGATAATTTAGTGAAGCCGACTGTGTGTAGCATGGCGTCTACTCACATAGAATTATGAAGTCCTAATTTATGCTACGTGCTTAGTACAGTCGACTGAGGTATTATTGGAGAGTTTTATTATTTCTCTAATATGATTTCAAGATGGTTCTAATAGGCTAACTTGATTATATCATTTGGAGGAAAGATATTTATAGGCAGTCATTTGTGAATTCTAAAGTGTGGTTCATAGTAGAAAGATAAAAAGCAAAGCAGAAAGTGCGAAGTGTTGAGCCATCAATAGAAGGTCTATGTGACCAAGCAAAGAGTATATGATATTCATTGGAACTTATCCAAATAGCAGGTCTATGCACAATTCACCAAGATCTAGATATAGTGTGTATCTGTTAATCAAAAGGTTGTAGCCTTCACCCCTTTGAGCAGTGTGGTCTCAGACAATGTGTCCTCACCCCTAATAGGGTTAATTATAAAAGAATCCTAACAGGGTCCGACCCTTGACCAGGTCACTGTACTTATTGCATTGTAAAGATCAACACCTAACAAGGTTGTAAGATCTTCTAACAAGGATCATAATACACTAGTGCAATTCTTAGTGGGTGTCAATTTCCACCGAGGTTTTTACCTATTTGGGTTTCCCCGTAACCAAAATTATGGTGTTGTGTTAAGTGTTCTTTCATTGTGTTTGTGCCTAATGTTCTTATATACTTAATTGAGTAAAGAATTGAATCTTGTAGATAACTGATTCACCCCCCCCTCTTAGTTATCTCTTAGGACTCTTCCTAATAGAAGAAACACTAGGACAAAAGTGTCCTTTCTCTAACAGTTCCTGAATCTATAACTTGAGCCTATTAATCTCTTTAGTGGTCATCCTGTAAGGTGCTCTAGAAACTAGTTCTGCTCCTGGTATGAGATCTATTTGAAAGTATACCGTCCTTCGAGGTGGCATACCAAGTAGCTCTGAAGGAAACACATCTGAATATTCTTGCAGAATGGGATGGTCATCTAGTGAGGCTTCCTATTCTACCTCATCTTCCCTATCGCTGATGGTGATATAAAAAAATTGACATCCCTTCTGCATGCTTCCCTTAAGTTGCATAGAGGAGATCATACGAAGAGATATGAGCCTTTGGATTCCAGAAATCACAATAGCATTGCCATCATCATCTAAGCATTTGATTGACTTCTTACAACAATCTATCTTGGCCTTGTGAGCATATAGCCAATCCATGCCAAGAACTAGTTTGTAAGATCCGAGAGGTGTTACTCTAAGGTCTGCTAAGGTGGTTAAGCCACCAATCCAAATCGGGCACTCCCTAACCATCGAGGTAACTGATACTCTAGCTCCTCAAGATAACTCAACTTCCCACCTAATGTCTTGCCTAGCTACTACTAGTCTGCAATGCTCCATGACCAATGGAGAAACAAAGGAGTCAGTAGCTCCAGTATCAAAAAGGATAGATGTTGCACTACCTTCGATAGTACCTAAAGCCTCAATGACTGTGGCCTGATGCTCTGCCTGACATTTCTCAACCACTGCAAACACTATGTGGGACTTACCCATGTCCCCAACTATAGGTTCAGACATCGTTGCCCACTGACTACCTGTCGATGATATTCCCTAGCTATGTGCCCCATGGCACCATCAATATAGCATGATCCTCGTGTCTGAACCTATACACCTTGAGGTATGGACTACTAAGATCCTTCTGTCTGTGTAGACCCACTATATCCCCCCTTATAGGGCTATTGTGCATGTTCTAGGGGTGTATAAGGGGCTTGATATTTATGTCCCTTCTTAGGACCTTGAGAATGCCACTACTTGGGCTTCGAGCCTTGCTGTCCTTGAGGTGGTTTCGGTATTTAGCTATGCTAAGACTGCTATTGCTACTAAGGCTATGGGGCTTTGAAAATCCCTGAATTGTTCCTCTAATTCCCTTTCCAAGAGGGTTTCTGATAGCCAGAATTATGAGGTTCAGAATTGTGATTTTGAGATCCCTTAACAATCTCCTCCACAACTAAGGCTCTATCACAAGTGAATCGCAAGTCCCCTGGTGGTACCATACATACCGTGCTAGAAATAGAGGGGTTCAATCCCTTGATGAACTGATTCACTTGCAACTTCTCATCCCTCATGTACTCGACATAAGGAAGGAGATCTATGAACTTTCCCTCATACTGGGTCACTGAAAGTCCCCTTTACTGTAGATCATGGAATTCGGCTATGCGACATTGTCTAAACTACTCAAAGAGATACCTGGCCCTAAAGATCTATAACTAGATGTCCCTTGAACTCCTCATGTTTCCACCATGTGGAGGCTCCTCCTTTAAGAAGGTGTATGGAAAATCTTACTTTAAGGTTGCTCTCGTAAGGGTGCAACCCAAAAAAATGCTCAAGGCTTAGAAGCCAAGACTCGGCCTTTGTCCCATCAGTAGAACCCAAAAATAGTGGCACCTGAAGCTGCATCAACTCTCTAATCTGATCACCTGTATCAGGAGGTGGTCTCTTATATTTGCGAACCTCATCCTTGGGTGGAGGTTTTGGTCCCCTGATGGACCTAACTTCCTGCTCAGCCTGAACCTCTGTGAATCTAGGAGGGGGACTCCTACTTCACTTCCTAGCAGAGGACCCACATCCTTTCATACCCCATTGTACATTATGTGGTACACCTAGAGGCATACGGTCTAGGATAAGTCCTGCTAGGTTCTGAAAGGCATGTAATAGTTTTGCATTAGAATTAAGAGGTGGTTCGGGAGGTGGACCCTAGTCCTCTTCTCAAACCTCTACCTCTGGTTGTATCTATTCTCGAGACAAGGAGATACACCTACGTCCATGCCCATGGGCCAGTCGGGTGAGTGGAGGCATCCTACATACAAAAACATAGAAGTTTAGCATCTATGAAGTGGGTTAGTTTCCTAAGGTTTACTAAACCATGCTTTGATACCAAAATGTGATGCCCAAAAAGTGAGAAAAACATAACTACAAATTTGTTTCTAAAACCTACTAATCAACAACAAACATACATACATGTGCAACTATGTTGTCTGAGTTTAAAACAAACTGGCACAAGTTTTCTATGTGCATGTAAAGTGGTGCAAAGGAAAAACATATAACAAAAAAGTCTAAGTGGTCCAAAAATAACATGATATGAAACACAATACATGCCTCATTCTCATTCATGGCTGAATTTGCATTCTCATTCTTAGTTCAATTTCAATTACAATCATTTTCTTAGCATTTAAATCCTCCATTTTAGAGCTTGGTCTATGGTTGTTGGGCTCTCAATTCTGAGAGTGATTCATAACCCCATCTAAATAGGAGGTAACATGTTGATTCATGTATGCTTGGGAAGTGAATAATTCATATTCATTTTCATAATTATCTTATGAGCAATGACCATGTTGAAGTCTATGGCTGAATTCGAGGTCCACATTCAGTTGTAAACAAAACTAAACTGAATCAAAATATAAAGTATCTCGAGTGTACCCTGATTACATAATCAAGTACCGAACATATAACATAGGATTCAACAGATCCTTAAATACATAAGTGTCTCAATAGTTAAAGTACGTCTATGAAATAAGCACTGAAAGCATGGAAAGAAAATCAGTAAAAATATGACTATCAGGTAGGTCTCACATCGTCGTATCCTTTGAACTATATCTCTGATTTATCTCTCTCTATCACTATGTCTATCTCTTTGTCCTTCAATCTCCTCTTATAATTGTTTGAACTAATTAGGGTTTCTTGATCTTCCATAAACCATTTTTCTATTTTGATGTCATCCTTGTTCGTAACCTTTTCTTTTCTTTCCATTGCTAACACTTTCCAATAACTCTTCCTTTATGTCGATAATACTCTCTTTATGCCGATATCACTTTCCGATAGTATCTTATGTCGATAAGTCTTTCCTTACTTTATCTATATACTAAATTTTATTTTCCGGCAATGACAACCTTAGCAAAATAATCATTGATTGCCTGGTAATTTCCTATTGGGGATTTTTTCAAGTAACAGTTAGGTATTGATACCAACACAAATGTCATACATGAATGAAAAATTATGAAATATTGATATCAACAAAAAGAGGAAGAACTCAAACTAGTAGGAATTTTTAGTAAGAAAAACCCACCAACATACCTTCTAGTTGCTATAGGGGCCTTTTACTTCAAAGGATATTTAGAGTGAAAAATCATACAAAATGAGAATGTTATGACCAATAAAATGCACAAAAAATAAATAAGAGTATAAATAAAAGAGAAGGGGAACAACAAAGCCAAAAAAATGGATGAAAAAGAAGCTCACATGACATGGAA
Organism: Chamaecyparis obtusa; assembly: GCA_027943335.1. Lineage (NCBI taxonomy): Eukaryota > Viridiplantae > Streptophyta > Pinopsida > Cupressales > Cupressaceae > Chamaecyparis > Chamaecyparis obtusa. The sequence continues at coordinate 54,153 of BSBK01004232.1, read as the reverse complement.
AGAGCCTAAATTAACTATAGTAGAAGTGAGGAGTTATCAAACCCTCAAGTTCCAAAGTAAAATTTCAAATGCTATTCCTTTGACTGGAAATGAGATGAGATCTCCATTGAAAGAACTAGTCCAAAATGTATTTTCTCCCAATATATCTAATATTTGATAGGGGACTAACCATATGCACTCAAACTTGGAATGTCTACCATTATTTTCTTTGGACTTTCCCTAGAGGAGGAAAAGATAAGATATTCTCAAATCCTTGATTTTGGCTTTATTTTTTCAAACCACCTCTTTACTACAACATAATCATTGTGTCATGAAATCTATCCATTTACATTCTTGGCATGATTTTCATATTCCCTACAATAAGTTCTCTTTCCATGAATGACACTACTCAAACCAAGATTAGTCTAAAAATATCTTCTCAACTTAACACCCAAGACACAAGTATTAAGATTTTCTACCAAAATGGAAGGAAGTAGAAGCTTTGAAATACTTCTATACCAGTTCATAATTATATAATTATATAAAATAAATTCCTTTATAGTTTCAAGAAATAAATTGACATAAAAGAATTCATTATAACATAATAATATACTTTTTTAAAACCATATTAAAAGAAAATTTCACACTCTAAAACACAAACCGATTGTATTAGTCAACAAGAATATTAAATATAATAAAACAACCAATCACATTCCCTTGTAGGAGTTTTATTGACATGTTAATGTTGAGTAATCTTGATAGCATAAGGATAGTTGTAAAAATATAATATACATGTATTGCATTCCAAGCACCCAAGAAATAGATGAAGCTCAAACAAGAAGCCATTTATTAGTATTGGAAACTCATTTTTCATACCAAAGAAGTAAGGTAGCCAAACCTCCACAACAAAAATTATATGCCCATTGGTCTTGTTCTTCTAGGCTATACCTTATTATAGTTGTCACAAATTATTATATTCTACTGCTCAAGTTAGGCACCCCAATTAATCTCCTTAACGAATTTAAAGATGATCTATAACATGTTTCTTAAACTACTATAATATAGTTTAATATTTTAGTTTAACTTCCTTATAATCCTTCTCGTACCCATCACAAAATTTTCATAAGTAACTCCCACCTTAGAATGCTACGATGACAATATATGCTTTTACAAATTCTTTGAAATTTCCTAAGATACCTAACACATTGCATAAATGATAACTTAAAGAGAGACAACCTATTTCTCATATAAGGCCAAAGTAGTAAACAAATAATAACATTATAAATGAAAATTTGAGAAATTCTTCCTAACATATGCACCAAACATTTGAAACTTGTGTCGATTCTTGATGTTACTTACTTCATTATATGGGTCTTGAGAGAGATGTTTATGTAATCACATTAAATTTAATACTCTTAATTTTAGCTACATTGAAGATGGTCAATCTATGTATTACCAACAAGCCTACATGATAAACAATAATGACCACCTACTTCCAAGGCCAACTATTTTTTAGCTCTGTTAATCTTGGGTCATTAGTCCTTATCTCACTTGTCTATGATAGTGTACTTCATCTCTAATGAATGCACATCATTTCACCACCTTGTATATAAAAGAAAAGTCTAATATCAATTGATGATAGTGAAGGGGAAAACCGACAAGAGTACATGAAAGGGATATTTAAAGACTAGGCGAGTGCACTAAGATTTCTAACATTTATGTTATTATTAAAATGATGATGTCTAACATGTGACTAGGCATTTGAAGCTATTTGTTGAGTTAGTAAAATGCAGTTCTTAATGTAGTCTCTCTTTTTTTTTTTTCATGTTGTATTTGAGTGTTTCATTTGGTTGTAAGGTTTTGTAATCCTTAAGTATATCCTCCAACCTTGTTTGTGTTAAAAAATAAACTAAGATTGTGGAATTTAGGCAAGAATGATTCACCTTATGCTAAAATATTATTGTTCTTAGTTGGATCATATCAAGGTTGTATGATATCTTAAAATTTGACATGGTTTAAAGCTTTGAGTCACTCAAGTTTATCTTGAGCATTCTGATGTTGACCTAAAACATGTGAAAGAATTTGTTTGTAAAGGATTGAATTTAAAAAATGTGTATGCAAAGATCTATTTATCAAGATGCTATTCGCAAATGCTTTTGAGGAGATTGTTGATTCTCCTAGGCCAACTTCATAGACAAATCATATTTTTCATTTTGAATAACTAATTGCACACATGTGTAGATAGCCTATACAATTGTAATGCAATGTATGATTCTTTCTCCCTTAGAAAAGCAAAGAACATTTTAGTGATGTCTCCTTGTTCTTGTCTCCAATCTAGCACATGAATTGATTGTGCATTTAATATATTTAAGCACCAAGATACAATAAAGAATTTGTAAAAATCCATACCAATTTGTTTCATAATGGCTAGCAAAAAGAGGTAGGAACTTTAAAGTTTAAATGATAGGTTCAATCTTATGGTGTAGAATTAAACTAGGTAGAAAAAATAAATCGGATAGTTGTATGGAGGGAATGTGTAGAATTAAGTGTGTATAAGCACAAGATAAATGACAAAGGTATTTAGTTTTTCACACATAAAGATAAGATAAAAATTAAGTCTTCAAAGATAAATATAAATTAGATTAGATATTGAGACATGAACCAAATTTTACATATATGCCACATTTCAATTTATATAAATTGATCAAGACATTCTATAAAAAACTCAAAACTAAATTAATTTACAAATTTAATATTATATTAATAAAAACAAATGAACTAAGAGAAAATATTCCACCCTTGTTTTTTCTACATTGAAATACCAAAATCATGTGACCACCACTTTATGGTGGAACACATCAAAGTAGAATTTATGAGAGTAGACAAAGAAACTTAACGTTGTTTTAATGCATTCCTTCTCCCCCCTTGAGATTGATATTTTAACCATTTTCTCCAATCCGCATATCCAAGTGTTAAGCTTAGTCTACATCTGAAAAGTGTTAAGCTTAGTTCTCCTAACATTTGTTTAGAATTTACAAGTGCAAACTTAACTAGCATCACTTTACATTTCTAGTGGTTTTGGATAACGATTGCAATAGAGAAATGCCTACTAATAAATTTGGGGCCTATTGTTTCTTGGACCTACGCTATGTTTGAGAATGTTGCTCATGTAGTGACTCCAAAGGGTAAATTATTTCATATTCAACTTACTTATGTTGTTCTTCCACTTTAGTTGAAGTTGCAGTGCACATATTTCACGCCTTCAAGCTATGTTCTTCAGATGTTTTGATGATTGATGTTCCTTGTGCTCTTTTTTCAACAACTTGATTACTGATTGGTTGTATGTATCTATGTGCAAACAATAAACTACTATTGTAAACATGTTGTTATTAGTCTCTTGTAAATATGTTGTTATCACACTTTAATGAGTGTACTTCTAAAATAAAATTCAATGGTTGGTGGAGTTTATACGCCCCCTCCACTGTCACATGATTTCTAAAGAAAATCATAGACTTGCATCTTACATGACCTTTACAATCTAGAGCTTTTACATTGATATGCATGCCAACATTTCCAAAATAATTTCTAGATCAAATTTAAATTAATCATTTTACAAGACACCGCAAGAAAATAAACTTCTTATTACAATCCATTAAGATTATTCTTGATAATGATTTAAAAGATTCTAAAGCACTTCATTTGTAGTCACAATATTATATAAGAACGTTCTTTCTTTCTATAGAATAGATAGAAAATTAAATAACCATCTATTAAAATTAAAATTATAAAAAATAGATATATATTATTTGTAAAGTTTAAATACTTTATAGAATCTTATCTTAAAATTGCATTTAAGAAATAGTATGAAGGTTTACATTTAATATCTAATGTAACCGGTTATACATGCTGGCATGTTATGATAGACCCATCTCAATGTAAAGTACTGACACATTGAGGACAATATATTGATTCTAGATTTAGAAGGACCATAGTAGTTGTGAAACTACAAAAGGGGTGGGACCATAACACATTGACACTTGAAGGTGTTCCCACATGTGAAAGGACAACAGTAGTGGTGAAGCCATTATCATTACAAACTGAATAGGTACAGCAGTTAATTGAAGGCCCAACAGTTAATGTGCTTTGTCAGACGGAATGCAGAAAATTCTAAGCAAGTGAAGACATTGGAGGCACATGTCAAATCATTTACCACTTTTGGAGACACCAGTAACAATTGCAGGCGACTGTTAAGGAACTCCTGCCGCCCCCTACAACGACGTCCATTAAATGTTTTGTGTGCGTGGCATGCAAGATTCGATCATAACAAATTTCACATAATGGTGACCATAGAGAATGTTGGGATTGTTAAAAACAATTGATATTGGACTGGCCTATCACATGCCCTTAACTTGGATTTTCCACCAAATTGATGATATGATAGCTCAACTAGTTTGCCACTCTTGATTCAAAGACATAATGGCTTATGGAATGGATGTGAGAAGAAAACTCTTAATCTTTTAAGACAACAATCATGGGATTCATGTCTTTACATAGCAAGTTAACAATAATTTGTGAGTCACTTTCCTATGAAGATTGAATTCTTGTAACAAGAGATAAGTCACTCTATTTTAGTATATTCTTCAACATTTAAGAATTGAAAGGCTTATTCATTTAGAAAGCAAGTGTCTTGTTATGAATGAATCTTGAAGGTTCAGTTGATTATATAAGTGAAACACGACGTAAAGCATCAAGTTTTTGTCTATAATCTTGTTTTGTTTGTTGTGCTTGTATGACAAGGTTAAAAGCTTAAGATTGAAGGAGCGAGGGAAACATCGAGAGCATTGAATGCATTAACAAAGTACATTGATGATTATTAAGATATTTGTGAAGGATTTGACTTAATATTGTAACTATAACCTTGATGGCATATAGTGTTTGATGACGGATTTTGGAATTGATGAGATTTGATTTGTTGTATGGTTCAAAGAAAATTATTTTGATAATGTATGTAAATAAGAATGCAAAAAGTGATTTTGAACGTAGAAATTAGTATTCGCAAGGGTAATATTCGTAAAGCATTTTTAATTTGTTTATTTGTTGAGTTTGGTAAGACAAAAAGGATGCGAGGGTTTTACATTTGGAGATTGAAATATTAAAATTAACATTTAATGACCCATAGTTATGTAGATTTAATTTAGTCAGAGAACTTTAGCATATGCCCATATAGTTATTGTTTTCTAGGTGGCAAGAATAATCCATGGAAATCTATCTCTACCTACAAACATTTACAGTTTGTGGCCCAACCACTAATTTCACTAGTATAACCACAAGCAAAACCTCCCAACAAATATTGTATTGTAATCTTGAAATATCTACTACAGTTGAGCACTATTATTGATTGTGTTATGTTTTGTGTTGATTGGTTACAATTGAATTAGAAAATGTAACATTTAGGAAGAATGGTAGGAAAGTGATAAGATTTGGGATAAATAATATAGTCTATTAATAGTGATGGAGAAATATTATAAGAGTTGTGGTTTAAATTGAAATCTATATATCTCAATATAAGAAAAATCTATTGTCATTATGGAAATAGTTTATGTAAGAGATTAGCGATATTTGTTTGAAATACATCATCAAAGAAGCTTATTATACTTGTATGCATACAACAATTTAAATATGTTAAAGTATTTTACATTTACACATAAAACTTATATTTATATAATAAAGATAAATATATTTAGACAAATTTTTATGTTTTTAAAAATAGTAGAAACATGTATCTATTTGTATCCATTGTATGCACTACAAAATATAAAGTTCTTATGCACTCGTTCAAGTTGAAATATACCGTGATTATTGAATATATGTATATATAGTGTTTTAGGACAATACAAATTAGCTCTTATGTTTGGTATGTTTAATTACGATGAAACAAAGCAACTAACAATTTAGCAATGATCGGTAAAGAGCAATCGTAGTGAGGATAAATGTGTATAATGCACTAGTTATTTTTAGAATAATATATCACATAGCTTAAATCATTGGCAAAATGTAGAAAAAATGCATCTATGATGTATTCAACATATAGTTGTGCATATATATTTATCGTGGTAATTTTCTAAACTAAACCATTTAAGATGTTTGGAGTATTTGATACAACTATAAGATAAACATGAATCAATAAATTTGTAGATGCTTAATGATATATACTTGACATGGTTTGAAAATACAAGAAAGATGATGCAGGGACTTTCAACGGTCATAACCTTTGACTCAATTATCTATTTGGGCTGAAATTCTACAAGCAGACATGTCTTCCAGAGTTCTAAAATATCTCAATCAATCTATTTAATTGGACCAAATATTGACACGTTTCTAGGGTCAAATTCCACCATATAGGGCCTCAAAATTAGCTTTTACTATTTTTTGGGGATTTTCCATTTTTTGTTTTTTAGTAGCTTTCTTTTTATGCATATAGTCACTTAGCGAGTTTATAGGTGGTCTTGCTTGAGTTAACTCTATATAATTGGAGATTTTTGTTGCATTTGGATTAGTTTTAGAAATTACCAAAAATCGTAAAAAGAAATTGATTTTGTGAAAATTGTTAGAGTAATAAAGTGTTTACTTATTAATTAAATCATATTAATTTAATTACTAAGTCACCTATTATCTCTTTCTTCTTAAGCTAAACTTTAGGCATATAATAATTAATTTCTTTATTAATTATTATTGTGCAACCTAGGACTTTCCACCCTTTTAGGGCTTCAGATCTCCTTTCTAAGGATGTTCTCTCCTCTTGTTTTTATAACTTTGTAATAGAGAATAACAGATTATACATTGCTACAACTTTTATTTTTGCACATCAATGATTTCTCCTCTCTCATGGATCCATGAGTTCAGGCCTCTCTAGCTTCTAGCTTCTCTCTCTTTCTATGATAGGTGTTTGCATGCAGGTTCTTCTTGAGAGTTGTGGGTTGTTTTATCATCAACTCCAACATGGTATCAAAACTTCATATCTATTTTCCCCTGTCCTCTTCTTGAGAGATTTGGTCATGTTCATCAGATTTACATTTTTAGATGGTTTTCTATTGGATCTAGGGGGACCTCTCTTTTTGGTCATCTTGGCCTCAAAAAGACCTCATGGTTGCATTTAGAGCTCCCAAGAACCGCTAAATCCATATAAATTTTGTCCATTTTAGGCAAAGTTGGAATCTGTGGCAAAAGAAAATTTGCACTCGGCCCTGACACGGATCCCAAGGCAATCACTATTTTTAGAGCATTTGTTTGGCTCAAACAGACCTCACCGTTGAGCTTTCAACATCCAAGAACCCCTATTTTTATATAAGGCATGTTCGATTTGGACACAGTTGCAATCTAAGACAAAAAATTGCCTAGCAGGGTTGTATGACCCTAGCACACACCTCGAGGTGATGACACAAAAAAAAAATTTAAAAATTGGTGAGGGCCACTCGGGTTCCACATGGCCAATGTCGTGATGATCATGCGGTCACTGTCAGCATGACTGTCGTGCAGGTCGCGGTGATCCTGCAGTCACCGCCAAGCAGGCCGTGGTCATTGCATGGTAACTGTGGTAGTCACGCGAATGACCGGGGTTAATCGCCAGTGCCCAACCCCCCGCTAGGGTCATATGGAGATGATGCAGTGGCATCATGGCTTATTGATTGGTGCTTGAAGATCCTGGCAGCCTTAGTAACTATCTGGTGGAGTTCAGTGGATGATGGTCACTCGGTGACTTGGTGGTTTGTTGCTTAGTGCTCGGTTACCGATGAGGTCTTGGTGTTTATACCTATTTCTTGGTTGTTGAAGTGGCTCGGTCACTGGAGGACTTAGTCAGTGAAGGGAGCTTGGTCATTGAAGGAGACTTGGCACTTCTAGTGCTCGGTCGCCATTGTTGGTGTTCAGTAACGCTTGGAGAGCTCGGTTGGTGTGGACGCTTGGTAGTTTGGCTTATCGATGATTGTTCTTGGAGATTTGGCTTGGTCGATTGGTGCATTTAATCTGGGTCGCGTTCCTTGAGTTATGGATTGACCGTTGGACATGTGGGGACCTAGATCTGGCATGTTGCATTATCCTATATGGATTTGGAGGCCAACTTGGTGAATTAGATATTTGTGGAGTTATTTGTGAGCCGACTGATGTTTGGCATTTAATATTTGTTTATTTGGGAGTTGACTGACTTTTGGGATTTAATTATTTGTAAAGCTGACTTGTGGCTGGGGTTTAGTATTTAAAGAGATGTTTGGGTAGTTGTTTAGGGTAGTAGCAGATGTGTGGATCTGTGAAAGTAGAGTTAGTAGCTTGTGAGCTTAGGTAGCAGAAAGATTGCTTGGAAGTTTGAGTACAAGTTTAGATCTTTCTTGGAGTGCCTATCAGTGTCCTATTGTGTTGCAGACCTAGGCTAGCTAAGGAGAAGTGTGTTGGATCCTTTGTGATCTTGTAGAACTGTTTCTTGCATTGTAATTGGCCATAACCAGGAAGGCCTTATAGCCCAACACATTGCATGTAATCAGTTAATTGATGAATAAAGACATCTATTTTCTTTCAGATCTAGTTTCTTGTTGTGTTGGTGTTTGGCTGCAAGGTCAGATAGTCCTTAATTGGATCCTCCATCCTTGACTGCATCAAGTGGTATTAGAACGAGAGTTTGATCTTGTTGGAGCAGAAGGTTGACCTAGCAAGGATGATCTTGCGAAGTTGATCTTGTTGGCAAAGAGATTGTGCACAATCTGAGTTGCAGATATGTGACATTGAACTTGTGAAATTGTGCCCTAGTTGTTTGTGCAAGGTTTCAGGTTGTGACCTGACTTGCATACAACTTGGAGGTTGTCACAAGGTGGTTGGTGTTAGGGTTTGTTGCAGAAGGTTTTCAAAGATCTTTGGAGATGTCTCTGAGAGGATTGGACCTTGGTGATGTGATTTATGAGAGGTTTGCTCGATTGGAAGTGGATTTGCTGAACTGCGTGGAGAATAAAGTTAAGAACTTTGTGAGGGAAGGTATTGTTGAGCTTTGTAGAGATTACCAGAGTTGGAGTATGCCGATCCGGAGGAAAGTTGTTTGGCCAGTTCGTAGACTGGTTCGTGAGAGAAGATATCTTGGCAAGAATTCTTATGACAGTTCGGAGGTTGAAGAGGTATGCAAAATTGGTTTTGATGTTCAGTTAGTGTAGTTTGACATCAAACTTATAGAGAAACTTGTGCTTGTTGCTGAGTTACCTATGATTACCGAAGATGTTGTTGATCTTGTTGAGGTTGGTGAGGAGATTGGTTTTCATGTTCAGTCGGTTGTGCCTGACATGGAAATTGCAGAGCATCTGGTTGTGCTTGATCAGATTGCTATTGGTATGGAGTTATCTATTGTTGAACACCTCGGTGATTTTGGTGTTATCGAGTTTCTTTTATTCAGTGTTGTGGTGTAGATGTTGTTTGCTGGTTGCAGAATTGAGTTGTTGGTTGATAGTGATAAGTCTGGTGATGAGATTCTAAAATGGGATTCTTCCTTGATCCCCGGTGATGGATTGATGGCTTGATTTGTTCAGGATGTTGAACATATTGATTGGTTGGGTTGCAGATTGGTTCTCTTTCTTGTGATGGAGTGGAAACCTTTGGTGAAGATGAAGTGGAGTTGGTTGTTTTCAGATGTTCCCTTTGGTGAGAAAGTGTGGGACACACTTTTCTTTGTACCCTGGGAGTTTGATGCACTGGCATCCTGGCTTATTTATCGGTGCCTGAAGATCCTGGCAGTCTCGGTAACTATCTGGTGGAGTTCAGTGGATGATGGTCACTCAGTGACTTGGTGGTTTGTTGCTTAATGCTCGGTTACTGATGAGGTCTTAGTGTTTATGCTTGTTGCTCGGTTGTTGAAGTGGCTCGATCACTGGAGGACTTGGTCGTTGGAGGGAGCTCAGTCATTCAAGGAGACTTGGCACTTCTAGTGCTCAACAATGTCTATGGTGCTTGGTTGACATTGTTGGTGCTCAGTAATGCTTGGATATCTTGGTTGGTGTGGACGCTCGGTAGTTTGGCTTACCGATGTTTGTTCTTGGAGATTTAGCTTGGCCGACTGGTGCATTTAATTTGGGTCATGTTCCTTGAGTTATGGATTGATCGTTGGATGTGTGGGAACCTAGATCTAGCATGATGCATTATCCTATGTGGATCTGGAGGCCGACTTGGTGAATTAGATATTTGTGGAGTTATTTGTAAGCTAACTGATGTTTGGCATTTAATATTTGTATATTTGGGAGCTTACTAGCTTTTGGGATTTAATTGTTTGTAAAGATGACTTGTTGCTGGGGTTTAGTATTTAAAGAGATGTTTGGGTAGTTGTTTAGGGCAGCAAAAAGATGTGTGGATCTGTGAAAGCAGAGTTAGTAGCTTGCGAGCTTAGGTAGTAGAAAGATTGCTTGGAAGTTTGAGTACACGTTTAGATCTTCCTTGGAGTGCCTACCAATGTCTTGTTGTGTTGCAAACTTGGGCTACCTGAGAAGAAGTGTGTTGGATCCTTTGTGATCTTGTAGAACTGTTTCTTGCATTGTAATTGGTCATAACCGGGAAGGCCTTATAGGCTGACACATTGCATGTAATCAATTAATTGATGAATAAAGACATCTATTTTCTTTAAGATCTGGTTTCTTGTTGTGTTTTCCATTGTGTTGGTGTTTGGCTGCAAGGTTAGACAGTCCTTAATTGGATCCTCCATCTTTGACTGCATCAAGAGAGGCACTCGTGACCAAGTGTCAGTGCCTGTAGCCTAGTTCCCTAGTCCTATGGTGAATAGGGGCCCAAATTTTTGGCCCCACGGGCCTATTGGATTTTTACAGTGAAGACCATTTGGCCGTCAAATTTAATGCCATGAAGTGTTGACGTCAACACACATCAACACTTGCAAACATCATTTTTTGGGCCCATCAGCATACATGTGGTTTTTTGCTCATAACTTGAGCATACTGTATCATTTTTTTGGCAAATGAGATACTGTTGGAAAGCTTGTTCAAAGGTGAATCTTTCTAGAATTTTGGATTTTGGATTTTTTTCCTCCATTTTTCACACCAGGACTTCAAAGGAAAAGCTTCTTTTTTGTCTTCCCTCCGACACAACTTGTAGTTTTTTTCTCATAACTTGAGCATACAATGTCAAAATTGGGAAAATGAGATATCATTGGAAAACTCTTTCCAAGCTCTATCCAGATATAGAGGTTTGAATTTCTTTTTTTTAATGGTGATTTTAACTGTCAAATTTAGATGTTCAGTTTTGCACTCTAGGAGCTCTATCTTGTGCATCCAGACTCTATTTTGGGAAAATGATATATTGTTGGAATGATTGTTCTAAGAAATTTCCAGTGTGTGAGTCATTTTTCTGGATTATGATCTAGGTATATTTTATTCATTTTCTTGAATTTTTGCAATCTGGTAGATATCTTGGATGTTTCAAGTCCTGTGATCTCTTCCCTTTTAGGGATGGCTCTTCTTAGTCTATTATTTTGTTTCATTAGTTTTTTCTCTTCTTTGAGCAGTGTATACTTCACTTTTGTAGCATTCTTTTATACACATGCACTAAGATAAAGTGTCATTATATTGCATGTATGGGATCTTGTACATGTTCGTGCTCTTTGTACTCACACTGAATTATAAAGTGTCATGGGGGCTTTGATATTTGCCTTTGTTTTCCATCTACTTTTGTCACGTGATTTTTCCTCCAACTACATTAGCCTCAAGTATCTCTATTTGTGTTTGTACTCTCTCTACGCCTTTGATGTTCTTGGTTCTCCTTCATCATGTAGTTCATATTGGACATTTTTTTTAGTGTAGCTATCATTACTCCCTTGTCAACATTATGGGCAGGTTTCTACTATTGGTTCCTTTGCTTCCTTGGTTCAAGAGTGTGAGTTATGTATTTAGTATTTGTTCCTATGTACTAGGTGGATGCAGTGGTTGGGTGATGCAGTCAAGGATGGTGGATCCAAAGAAGGACAATCCAAACCTTGCAGCCAATAGAATTACATAGCGGAATACTCAACACAATAGATAACACCACAAATGTTTCAAGTAATTTTCATTAACATGCCTAACTGTAAGGCCTTCCGAGTTTAGGCCAATTACAAAATGAAACAAATTTGCAAGATCCACAACTAGATCCAATACAATCTCAACTAGTTCATCTCTAAAGACAATCAGAAGATGATGGAAACCCTAAGGCAGATCTAAACTTGAGCTCGCAAGCCTCCAAGCAATCTCCTTGTCTCCAAGTATGCAAACCCCTAGCTCTACTACAAACAACTATCAGATTACAATCTGATCTACAAGCTCATCAAGAACTTTTCCACAACTTCACCAACTTCAGCTCTCAAGCTTCACCTCTGATATTCCAGATCTGTTAAGTCCCTCTAAACATCTGCCCAAGCACTCCTTAAATACTAATCATCAGCCACAAGTCAGCAAGATGAAACCCTTAACTCCCCAAAATCAATAATTAAATGCCATACAAGTCGGCCTAAAAATGTATACAAACATTTAATTCAGCATGTCAGCCCCATAACAATGGCTACCAATAATAAATTCACCAAGTCGGCTCAACAAATCACACAAAACTCCAGTCGGTAAGTAAGAATGATTGAGCAATAGTAAAATCACTGAGCACACTAGGCATCGCCAAGCACCAGTGTTAACCGAGCATCGTAGGCATGATCGAGTAGCAATTTCACCAAGTGCCAGAGATTGCCAAGTTTCCTTAGTGACCGAGCTTCCTTCAATGACCGAGACCGTCAGTCAAGGCTACAAGCGAGTAACACTGGCCAAAATACAAATACTCCATGTAGTTTCACCGAGGACACAGAATGCCCTGCCTTAACCTTGGATGCCCCTGCATCATTGGGTACCTATGCATTCCGATAAGATACATAATTTATCATATGGACACTTTATTATTTCTTATTTTTGGAAGCACTCTTCCAACTTTGATCGATCAGCTCTTCAGACTTTGGTGTTTTTATGCCATCTGTATCTTTGAGTGTAAGTGTTTTCCTTTGTTTGCCTCCTAATTTGAGTAGTGTCATTTGAGGGCACTCATGTAGATTACAATATTATGTATCTTTGACTTCAGTTGTTTACCTTTGTTTGCCTCATGATTCAAGTAGTGTCATTTGAGGGCACTCATGCAGATTACAATCTTCTCTACCTAGTCATATTTCAGTGGAGGATCTTCAGATCAACAGTTACTTCTTGATAGAGTTTATAGCTTCTTTCTTCAGTGATGTTATACATGTACACATGTCTTCCTATTTTATGGAACATTCCTAGTTTTGGAGGCTTCCTCAGTCCTTCAGACTAGTTTTCATCTCTTTTTTTAGTAGAGTTTTTCCCATGTGGTTTTCTCTATTTATCCACTTTTCAGAGACTCTCTTTTGTACTTGGATACCTGATCAAACCTTTTGTTGATGTGACCCATTTGCTTTCAGTTTGTCCTTTCTAGGTATTTAGCTTCTCCCAAAGTTCATCTTAAGGGGGGATGTTGGATCAATAAATTGTTTACTTATTAATTAAATCATATTAATTTAATTACTAAGTCACTTATTATCTCTTTCTACTTAAGCTAAACTTTAGGCATATAATAATTAATTACTTTATGAATTATTATTGTGCAACCTAGGACTTTCCACCCTTTTAGGGTTTTAGATCTCCTTTATAGGGATGATCTCTCCTCTTATTTTTATAAATTTTTAATGGAGAATAATAGATTATACATTGCTGCAACTTTTATTTTTACACATCAATGATTTATCCTCTCTTGTGGATCCATGCATTCAAACCTCTCTAGCTTCTTACTTCTCTCTCTTTCTATGACAAGTGTTTGCATGCAGGTTTGTATTGGGAGTTGTCGGTTATTTTCTAATCAACTCCAACAAAAATCTACAAAAAAAATTTGATTGTAGTTAAATTAGTGTTTTCTCTTATTATAGTTGTAGAATGGTTTAGAGAATAATGAAGTAGTATTTAATTTTGAATCTTATTATGTTTTTGGATTTCACTTATGATTACTATGAAGGGTTAAAAACCTTGTCACATCATCTGGTATTAGAGTAGGAAGATGGTTGGGAGAGGAAGAGGAAGAGGAGGTCTTGTACAAATACATAGAGACATGTAAAACCTCTAAAGGCAAGTAGAAGAACTTGTAGAAATGATGGAAAGACAAAGAGGAGATGATTCTAATAATGAAGTAATCTAAAAAAGAGGTACAGATTGGCATGCAAAAGTTGAAGTGGAGGAAGAACAATTAAATGAACTAAAACTTGATGAAAGGGTGGTTAGGGAAATAGAAGGTAGAAATCATGGGATCAAAACTAAAGTACTAGATTATGAAGATAGTCTTAAACTAGAGGATTTGATAGATTAGTTAAACAACATGGGGAAATTATTTGAATGAAATCATATGATAGAAGAAAAGAAAGTAAAATTTGCATGCACAAATTTAAAAGGACATGCAATGATCTAGCGAGGTCATTTTCAAAAAGAAAGAACCTGGAAGGGAAAGGAAAATATAAGAACTTGGGATAAGAAGAAGAAGAAGAAATTGAAAGATAAATTTTCTACTTGTAGACTGTGGATAATCTCTAAAATTTGAAGATTTGAGAATTCGAAGCAAAATTTATCCACTGTAGAAGAGTATACAAGTGATTTCTACAAATTATCTATCTATATGGACCTGCATGAAATAAATCAATAGATGGTTGCAAGGTTTCTTAATGGTTTGAATTTTTCTATCCAAGATGAGTTGAGCATGCATTGAGTCACTAGTATGACAAAGGCATGTTATCTTACCTTAAAAGAAAAAGGAAATAAAATTTGATAGTATTTTCAAAGGAATAAAGGAGTGAGAAGGGGTACATCATCCCTATTACATGATGGTTCAAGTTATAGTCGGGGAGAATCATCCCAAGGAACAAAGAAACAAGAAGAAACTCGCCAGACTCCATCAAATCAACAAAGAGGAAAGGTGTTTTAACAATGTAGAGGTTATGGTAGTGAAAGAGGATCGGAATTCCAAACAAGACCATTCACTTTTTTTAGGTGAGGTGAATAAGGCCACAAAGCATTTAAATACTCCAATTATAACATGCAAGAGAGGAATCAAGAAGGACCATCCAAGATGAGCCTAACTCAAGATGACAATAGAGAAGAATAAGAGGTATAACTAGATGTAGGAGAAATTATCCCGATGAGGAGGAAAATGATGATTCTAGTAAAGGAGTATGCATATGAAAAATATCTTGATGATTCATACCTTAGAACTAGCATAGTCCACACAAGATGTGATTCAGGTGTAAAGGTATGCCAAGTAATTGTTGATGGAGATAGTTGTGAGAATATAGTTTTGAGAGAAATGGAATATAAACTAAATTTATAGTGTGAAAAGAACCCTTTCCCCTACCATATTGCATGGTTCAAAAAGGGAAATGAAGTTAGATTAGATAAGAGGTGTCTTGTTAAATTTTCTATAAGAAAGGTCTAGAAGGATGAAGTGTGGTTTGATGTCATCCCAATAGATGCATGCCATGTTAATACAAGTCTAATTACTGAGAGGGGAGGGGTGAATCAGTAATCAACAAATTCTTTGATTTCAAACTCTTTAAACTTTATGCACCAAAACATTCAAGAATAACTAATATAAATAAAAACTTTCAAAACATGCATCAACAAATAATCAATCACACAATGAAGACACCATATTTTTCTCATGGAAACCCAAATAGGAAGAACCATAGTGGGTGTTGGTACCCACTGAATTTGTACTCTTCTAGAATATGCCCTGTGAGGAGCTTACCCTATTAAAGGTATACAAATGCACTGTTAAGTGCTACCCGATTAAGGGATTTGCCTTTAGATCTGTTAGGATATTTTCCCTATTAGGAGAAGCCTTATTAGAGGACTTTAAAAATTCAATATGAATGCCACCTTGTTAGAGGATTTAAAAAAAAGATCTGTTAGGATCCACCTTGTTAAGGGATTTCACTGTTACAATTTTTAGAAAGTAACAGATAAAATGATTTGTGAAATTGAACTACCTATGCATGATCAGATCCTATTAAGCTCTATAATTCTTCTCCACACACTATGATCTTCCTTGGCTTGATCACACTTGATTCCTTCACTTGCTTTGTCACTGAATCCTTCTACAATTGGCAATTAGCTCATAACTTCTTTTTCAACTTTCCAATATATAGATTTTCTTCTGCCGACTTTAAATAAACCTAGATCTAAGATATGAATGGTCCATATCATATTAGGTAATAAAAAATGTATCTAACAACTCTTAAACCATTTTTCTCTTATCATGTTGACTTCTATATGGATTTCACCTTGGAAATTGAACCATCTTCAAAAACTTGTTTGACCAAAAGAAACTTCTTGAAGAATCCACCTCAAATGCATACCTCATGAAATATTATTTCAAATACTATACACAAATCATCCGACTAGCTTAATAATTCACTAAAAACATCACTGATCCCATTTCCACTTCAAATTTCTTCACCAATTCATAAATATTCATTCCTTGTTCAAGAACTATGTCTTGTTTACATGTTCATTCTGTTAATACCGCTTCCAGTCCATTAAAGTATCTTCACCAGTCAATAATATGAGTCATGATCCTCAACATCATATCTAAACATTGTTATCAATCATATCCTATGACTACTCCATTAAATACTTTACCGATTTGAGATAACATTCAAATCACTTACTATTTGTCACTAACTATTTTAGCAGTTACCCGGTTTGATTTCATTCAAACATAACCAACTCAAAAATTTCAATCAAAAGTCATGATTACAAACTTAACACTGAAACACATAAAATATTCTTCCACTAGAATAGAAAATTCAGAGACATACTAGAACTCATGATTTACTGACACAATATCTGGTAACATACTGAAAAAACTAAGTCAATCAATTGACATAAATGCCAACCTAATAATTGATTCACCTATCATTAAATCTATACCAATATTCATCAATGCAACACTTAGCATCACTACATCAATTAGGCTAACAATCCCCCCCTTTGGCATGTATAGCAACACTCTTAACTTCTCCTCTTAATTTTTGAGTTCTTCATGAGAATCCCTTTTGCAAAATATTTCCACTTCTATTTGTACCTCTGATCATCCATCTACTCACTTTGTCATACTAATTCATCACCTAAATATACTTCTCCTTTCATCTCATCCTATATTTAATTCTCTTGTGTTCATACATCTTCTCCTTTTAGAATGCATATTCTCCCCTTTGACAGTAATGCCAAAGTTCTCTAATCATTCAATCATCTTTTATTATTCTTGACTGTTCTTTTCTTTTTCTTTCTTCATCACTGCATCACATCATCATACTAATAATTCTTCCTCTATGGAGTATTCCACATCTGCATCAATCCTATTGGGATTATGGAAAGATAAGTACTGAGAGGGGAGGGGTGAATCAGTACCCTAAAAAAATTTTAAGACTAAAAACCTAGCAAGTGTAGATCTCAATTAACCGACTGAACCCATTATTTGAAACGTACATTCAAATAACTAAAAATGTTAATTGCATGTAATCTAAACAACAAATCATTCATAAAAATTCATACTCATGACACAGATATTTTGGTATCCCATAAACCCTTGTTAAAAGTTAAAAACTATGGCAGGGATGACACCCACAAATCTTGACTACTACAACAATAAAGTATGTCGGTTAAGGATAAAAGTTTGTGATCACTTCTGATGATCTTACATTGTTAAGAGTAACAATTAGATTGACTAGATCTACCTGGTTAGAGGATTTTAACAACAAAATACTTGTGTGTACTTGGTTAATAGATTTACATAAGAACGGTTAAGTCCACTCCGTTAAGATAATTCAATTCTGCTACAATGGTTAAAAGGTAACAGTAAATGTATATGTAAATAGAAACTATATCTTGCTTGATTCAGATCTGTGAAATATTAAATAAATATCACCTTCTAGTGATGTATGTATCTTCTCTATTCTACTCGATAGCCTTGTGTGTGTTCTAAAAAAATGATTGCCTCTTTCATAAACCTTCTATCAAAAACCCTATGTCTGATTTCTTGATGTCCCCTGTGTGGCTACTCCTTCATGATACATGATCATAATGACATCTTTACAATTTTATATCAAACTGACTTGACCTAATTCTTAGAAAACCTAAGATCAACGGTGTACAAAAATAACCTAGATATAACATTACATAGGAATCATCACCAAATTAATGATTACATCTAAATTTAATTATTTCTCGATCTTGATAAACTATTTATTGATCAATGTGAACCATTTGCATGTATGTTTGTGCCATTTCAGATTACTATGTTATTTCCTTATTTACTCGGTAATCATAACATTCTCCATTCGATAATTAACTAATGCTCGGTTCATATGAATGCTCAATGATCACTAGCTCGATACTCGGTAATTATCTATTGCTTGGTGAGTGTACTCGGTCAAACCCTTATTCTATTTAGGAGATCTACCTTACCTTTTTTCGGTGTGTAGGCTTTGCATGATTGACCGACTATCCTGTTTGTCTCCTTTACTGACCTTTACTGATTGAATAACTGATTGATACTAATGATAATCTGTTAATGCTCAAATAGGAGTAACATTCTCCCCCTTTGGCATTAGTATCAAAACCTTATGTATATGTTCTGATTACCAAAACAAATATATACAGACTCCAAAAATATACTAACTCCATATATACACTGACTCCCCCTTTGTTGATGCTCTCAGTGTGAAGTACATAGTGGCATACACACACACACACACACACACTTTCCCCCTTTTTGAAATTAATGCCAAACAAAAAATGTACTTACAATTTATCAAAAATGTGCTGATGGGTTTTCTTGAGTGAATCCAAGAGGTTGTCCCATTCCTCTTTTGACTTTTCAAGAGCAATGTGCTCTAAACTGACTTGTGCATGCATGTCAAAAATGTTTTCAAGTACAAAAATTTATGGGGTGGAAACTAAAGATTTTGCCCTATTGAAATGATGCTCCATTATCTTCAGATGTGAAAGCAACTCAGCCTGAAGCTTGGTGATTTGATCACTTATTGCATCTTCTTGATTCCTCAAATCTATTCTCAACCTTTGAAGTTCTTGAACTTTAGAAATATGCTTATGAAAAGAATTTTACTTGATTAGAGAATTATTTGCACTGACCTTAATCTCTTCATCTAGTTTCTTAATCTTTTCACTAACCTCAGTATTGAATTGGTCCACTGTGCATATCTTGAACAAAATTTGAATTATTCTCTGAATGTTAGTTTCAAGCTTGGTAATAACCTCAAAGAGCTTAACCTTATTTATTGCCACTTCTTGGCTTATTTTCTTAGCTAATTTCAATTGTATCTTAGCTTCTACCTGCTCTTCTATTATTTTCTTTGTATCTATATTTGGGGCATTTATATGACTGGTTAGAGTTGCAAGTTGATCAATTATGGGAGTTTCCTCATCAACATTGATCTCAGGAACTATTTGCAGTAAAATATCTCTAACATCCTCCAAAATTTGTTTACTTTTATTTTCCTTTTTCAATTTCTCTTGTGCAGCCTTCCTAGTGCACAATTACCCATATCTTCTTAATGCTTTAGGATCTAATGTCCTAGGGTCACATTTAGGTATCTCAATAACCTCATCAAGTGTGTCAGGACCCTTACCATGCTTCTTTTTCTTCTTATTTTCTAGTGTTGGTGACTTGGTATAAGGAATGAGAGCTTTGGTCTCCATATTTTTTTTTTTGTCTCGGTAGACACACTTTCTTCCTTAGTTTGCCTGGTGATTGGTGTCTCGGTAGCTTGTCATGGGGCATTTGTAGTTGTGTCTGTTGTAGTTGATTCTACCAGTTTGTTCTCTTCCAGTGCTTGTATTGGTGCCTCTATGTTCTCAGGGTCATTGGAAGATTTCTTCTTTGTGGTGCCCTATCCCTTGGGTGTATCTTTTGGTTGCTCAGGGGCTGAGCCTTGGGGTTCATTCTGAGTTACAATTTCAACTACCTACATCTATTGGTAAGTTGACTATAATATTTTATATGACTTATTATAGTGTTTTCATTATGGAAACAAAGTCATATGATGTTTTGGAGTTAGCGCACTTGATAGGAAGATCAAAAATTGGTTAAGTGTTGAAGAATGGACAATGCACAGAGTACTCAAGAGTCAGAGCATCATCACATGTGCATATGATAGAATTATGGTATGTGCCCTAGAAGTTAAGTTGGTAAGATCATATTCATGCTAAGTCTAAGAGTGCATGATCAAAAGATTCAACATGAGAAAGATACAGAGAGTTCAAGTTGCACAAATAGTGAATGTCAAAGAAGAACAGTGCAAGCAGCCGAATGTTGGTATATTGGTTAGCGGTTATATTATTGTTGTGTAAGGGCTATGCACCTATTGTAATTAGGTTATAGAAACTTAATGATGTTTGTTTGTAAACACGCTTGAGCCAATTCATTTGGAAGCATTGTATGTAATCGGTTAAAGGGCCGACCTAGTTAATTGTTTTGTATGCACATATAAATAATAGATGCATTGTTGTAATAAGAGGATAGTTGTCATAGAGTTAAGAAAAGTAGAGTAGAAGTGTGTGAAGAGTTGTTAAGATGTATTAGATCTTTGCAAGAGGTCAAAGCATTAGTGCATCAAAGGAACTGATCAGACAAGCAGTGTCACAGTGCCAGTTCATCCAGCATATATAGTATGTATTTGAGGTTAGAAGGTTGTAGCCTTCACCACTTGAGTAGTGAGCTCTAGGTGATGTAGTCAAGGCTGGTGGATCTAATTAAGGACTGACTGACCTTGTAGCCAAACCAATATGTAGCAGAAATACACAATAACAACAACAAATCTGAAATGAAACTAAAGTCTTTATTCATCAAATTAGCGATTACATGCAATGTGCTGGGCTGTAAGGCCTTCTTGGTTATGACCAGGTAAAAAGAAAGTAACAGTCTACAAGATCTCATAGGATCCAAATATTTTCCCCAACATCAACATTCAACTAGCCCAGGTCTGCAACACACAACACACTAGTAGGCACCCAAGAAAGATCTAAACTTGTACTCAAACTTCCAAGCAATCTTCTTGCTCCTAAGCTCGTAGGCTCCTAACCTTCCTTCCAACAATTTGATCATGCCCTAAACAATTATCCAAGCAACCTATAAATATTGATTCCTAGCCACAAGTTAGCTAATGAAACAATAAACCCTTACAAATAAATATTAAATGCTAAAACATCAGTCGGCTCTCACATAGCCTTACAAAATAAATAAACTCTCACAGATAGCCCCAATGGTCATCAGATCTGCATAGAAGAATGAAACATACTAGATCTAGGTCCCCACATGTCCAATTGTCAATCCATAACATGAGGAGCATGACCCAAATTAAATGCACCAGTTGGCCAAGTCGATCTATCCAAACAATCCAATCGGTAATCAAGAACACCGAGCAATAGAGGAAATAACTGAGCTCCAGTTGACCATCCATGCCAAGCATGACCGAGCAATGTAGTTATTGTTGAGTGCCAGTGAATTGATGCCTTTAGTCACTGAGCATTCTTCAGAGACCAAGCACCCTAGTAAACACAAAAATTGAGCAACCAATCTCCCAAACTGAGCAAGTACTCCACCAAACCAAGATCAAAGCTAACAATCTACCTTCAAAGACAAACATATTTTTGGTTGATACAAGATTGCCAAGAACCCTAAGATGCTCCTACATCAGAAACCCCAGGTAAGAAAGATTTTCTCATAAGGAAATCAGGAATGCCTCAAGGTTATCAGAATAGGTATGCCAAATTTGTTCTTCACCCACATCTCTTCTTGTCTGTCATCCCAAGTAGTCTTTACTTCAGTCACTGTCTCATGTAGAAAGTTCTTCTGCTTTCCACCATGCTTATCCCTTCAATTGGCAATTGATAGCAACTGATTTTGACCATTACCGATCACCTTAGTGCCTCGGTAAGGTTCATCCTCCCTAGATTCCTCAATCAACTCAATATCATCTGCATCTCTCTATGTCACAAATGTCACTATCTATTGTACCATCTCTGCTAGCAAGACCATCTATTTCTTAATCTCAAAAAAATCTTTAGAGATATCATTCTCCTTCTCCTTCAAACTAGACTTAATAGGAATAGGTTGACCAACCTTTTGCTCCTGAGGTTTGTCATAAGGATAACACCTGATAACTCCACATCCCTTAACCCCTGTCTCTTGTAAAGGTATTAGCTTATGTCGAGCTCCTTCATGCCTAACCACATAGGTGTTAGCATGACCATCAAACAAAACATTCTTGTCAAACTACCAGGGTCTACCGAGCAACAAATGACAAGCATCCATAGGAAATATATCACAGAATATCTCATCATGGTAAGATCCAATTTGAAATTTAACCAAGCATTGTTCTTCAACTCTAACCTTAGAAACATCTTGTATCCAACTAATCTGATAAGGATTAGGATGCTTCCTTCTTTCCAAATTTGACTTACTAACCATTTCATCTGAAAAAAAGTTCTCAGAACTACGACCATCAACTATGACATTACATACCTTATCCTTGCACTTACATCTAGTTCTAAACAAATTCCTTCTTTGCACCAGTTCATGAACACATGTAGCTAACCTTCTAGTGATAAGACATTCACCTTTCTCTAGAACATTCTCAATGTCTTCTTCAGCAGCTGATGCAACTCTTTTCTTGGGACATTGCCAACTTCTATGACTAGCTTCACCATAGTTATAACAAGTGCCAGTGAACTCATTCTTCCACCTTGTTCTCTGTCTAGTATTCTTAGTAACTTGACCACTGCTAGATCCCACATCAGACTTAGGATTCTCTGTCACATTAATCTCAATAATTGTCTCACCAATTTTACCACCTCGGTTCCTATTGTTTTGTTTTCCTTCATACTTCTTATTCAACTTCTCTTCAATCTTCAATGCCATTTGATAAGAATCACCGATTGTTGTCATCCACATAGTAATTAACTCTTCCTAAATACTAGGTCTCAAACCATAGACATACCTAGCAACCTTCTCTTTATTAGCTTCAGAATGACCAGTCCTAATCAAGATTCTATAAAACTCCTCGGTATACTCCTGTACTGATTTGTTAGTCTTCTTTAAAGCTTGCATCTTCTTAAACATGTCCAATTCATAATCCACCAGAATGAATTTCTTCTTCAACTTGTCCACCATTCAGTTCCACTTAGTGATCGTTTCTTTTCCTCTTCTACCTCTTTCCAACTGAACTTCTCTGCACTAGATATTTGCATGACCTTTCAACTTAGTCTTTGCAAATCTAACCCTATCAGGATCTTCTATTTCTTCATACTCAAAGTACTCATCAATCTCATTGATCCAATCAATCAATTCTTCTAGCCTAAGGCTTCCAGCAAATGTATAAAATTCAATCTTAGGTCTTTTCCCAATCTTAGACACAACTTTCAAGATTCTATTTTCCTCTAGATCTTGAGCTTCTTCGATAGCTTCTTCAAAATGATCTTCCTCAGAGTCATCATCACTATCCTCTTTCAAGGTAGGCTTATTCTTTCTCAACTCTTCTTGCAAATCTTACACTTGTTTCTGCAAATCCCTAAAATCATCAATACTGAATTCTCCAGTAGCTTCTTCTTCGGAGATCTCACGATTTCTCCTCAGAGGCATCTTTAAATCAAGATCCAAATACAAACACTCAAGATCCACTCGGCTCTGACAGGAACATACTTTTCTCAAAAAAGAACAAACTTTGCTCTGATACCACCTGATGTAGTCAAGGCTGGTGGATCCAATTAAGGACTGACCGACCTTGTAGCCAAACCAATATGCAACAGAAATACACAATAACAACAGTAGATCTGAATTGAAACTAAAGTCTGTATTCATCAAATTACCGATTACATGTAGTGTGCCAGGCTGTAAGGCCTTAGTGTGCCAGGCTGTAAGGCCTTCCCGGTTACGACTAGGTACAAATCAAGTAAAAATCTACAAGATCTCATAGGATCCAAATCTTTCCCCAACACTAGCATTTAGCTAGCCCAGGTATGCAACACACAACACATTGGTAGGCACCTAGGAAAGATCTAAACTTGGACTCAAACTTCCAAGCAATCTTCCTGCTCCTAAGCTTGCAGGCTACTAACCTTCCTTCCAACAATATGATCATGCCCTAAACAACTATCCAAGTAACCTATAAATACTAATTCCTAGCCACAAGTCAGCTGATGAAACAATAAACCCTTACAAACAAATATTAAATGCTAAAACATCAGTTGGCTCTCACATAGGATTAAAAAATAAATAAACTCTCATAGATAGCCCCAACGGTCATTAGATCTGCATAGAAGAATGCAACACGCTAGATCTAGGTCCCCACACATCCAATGGTCAATCCATAACATGAGGAGCATCACCCAAATTAAATACACCAGTCGGCCAAGCCGATCTATCCAAATAATCCAGTCAGTAATCACCAAGCAACAGAGGAAATAATCTAGCACCAGTCGACTGACCACACCAAGCATGACCAAGAAATGTAGTTATCACTGAGCGCCAATGAACCGATGCCTTTAGTCACTGAGCATTCTTTAGAGATTGAGTGCCCTGGTAAACACAAAAACCAAGCAACCAGTCTCCCAAATTGAGCAAGTACTCCACCAAACCAAGATCAAAGCTAACAATCTACCTTCAAAGACAAACATATTTTTGGTTGATACAAGATTGCCAAGAACCCTAGGATGCTCCTGCATCACTATGACAGTGAGTCCACACTCCTAACAGGGTTATTGTAAAAGACTCCTAATAGGGTCCGACCCTTGACCAGGTCACTGTACTAAATATATTGTAAAGAAACTCCTAACAGGGTTAAGGATCTTCTAACAAGGATCATAAAACACTAGTACATAATATTAGTGGGTGTCAATTCCTACCGGAGTTTTTACCTATTTGGGTTTTCCTGTAACCAAATTGGTGTTATGTGTTGTGTTCATGTTTCTTATTTATGTTGATGTTCATTTTAGTACTTAAGCATTCAAGTTAAGATTAAAGAGCTAAGTAAAAAGATTTAATTTAGTGAACATTGATTCACCCCCCCGCCCCCCTTAGTGTTCCCATTCCTAAAAATTGGTATCAGAGCTCTGGTCCTTAGCAAAGAAGTTTAACCACTTGAGGAGATCATGGAAAAAGTAGAAATGAAACATCTAAAAAGGAATCTTGAAGCTGCTCTTGAAGACCTGGACAAATCTGAAAAAGAAATTGAAGAACTAAAAGAAAAAGTCAATGATGCTCAATCAGTCATAAAAAGGATAAGAAAAGATTTGAAAGAATTATCTACCAGTGATTTAGGGATAATGATCAAGAAGATGAATGAAGAAAATTCATCCCAGAAAGAATAGATTGAAGAATTGGATGATAAGCTAACTAACATTCAGGAAGTCTATGATGAATAGATCAAAGAGAACCTTCAACTTAATGAAGAATTGAGGCAAACAAACATGGAAATCTTGGAGCTAAGGAACAAAAAAGAAATCTTGGAATCTGAATTGAAAGAGGCAAAGAATTACATTGATAAATTGCACACCAGTTCTGATTTGATAGAATCTCAGTTGTATGCAAGAAGACTTAAATGAGATACTAGCTACATTGGATACAATGAAGCACAAAATCAGATTGATAACATGCGAGCAAGAATGAAAGCACCATAAGACACCTCAGATGCTAAGGAGACTAGAAGTCAAACTAAAGATCATGTTGAACAATCCAAGAATGAGCACAAGCCAATAGATCGAACTTTTTATGCTTGTGACAATTTTGGACATATAGCAAGGAACTATACAGAGGTAAGACCTTTCAATGGTTACTATTATTCATGCAATAAATTTGGTCATAGAGCTATGAATTGTAAGACAAGTCAGAAGAACAAGACTTAGCATAATCAGAGAAATCAAAATCAGCCAAATATAAGAAGTTCTCAGAATGTTACATGTCAGATATGTAACTATAATGGTCACTCAAGTAGACAATGTAAAATGGTAACCCATGTCAATGCACAGAGGAATATAAGGCCTCCAGTAATTTGTCACTCATGTAATAAGGCTGGACACATCTCAAAGTTCTGTAGATCAAGGATGCAAAGTCATGAAAGCCCTAAAAAGCCAGAAGAAATAATATTGGATACTGAAGGAGAAGTCAAGTTTGTGAAAGCTTCAGAGGACGCGAGCTTGATTTTGTCTGAGGCAAAAAAGGATAAGGTTGATGAGAATGTATTGGATGCATCCATAGTGGACACACCCTCTACATCTAGATGAATGGCCCTTAGGGTCATAGGGGGAGCTAATTTAGCTTTGAACCCCTGAGCGGATGACATACTCACCCTCTGAGTATGCACCTTTGGACTTAACCTTTTGGAGACTAGCAGAACCTATGTGCAAGAGCACGCTAGCTGATTGTTTACAAAATGAAAGTTAGAAATTATCAAGTGACAGCCTGGTTTACACAACAAACATTAATGGTGAAATTATTTACCTTATAGTACAAAAAAGATTTTAGATCTCTCATTGCATTCAATTTCAGAGCGATTAGAGAGAAGAGGAGCCCTATCATTTGATAGGAAAGGATTGCAGATTGATTCACCAGTGATTAGCAATGCATTTGATCTGTTGCGGAAGCCCTAATCTATCTTTTTGAGATCATTTGGAAAGTGATATACAAGTAAGTAATGGCTACTCCCATTGTATTTGATGTGGCTGAGAAGAAGAGATATGTGTTTAGGAGGCATCCATTCAAGTCCACATTAGATGACCTAGAAGGTGCATTCTCCTGCACTCCCATGGGTGTTATGCATGTGGAAGATATTAAGGCATATATAAATTGCAAGAAGGAAATAGTAGGTTTGGATAGAATAAGAGCGTACATAGAAACAATGATGAAACCTGACAAAACCTTCATGGATGAGTATGTGCAGCTTGAAAACTATCTAATAATTGAATATGCGATTGCATATGAGTTCTATGAGTCTGAATAGATAAATATTCTACTTAGAAGGATTCATGATGACCTATTCTAGATAGGTGAAGTTCCAGTAAGGATCATAGGTGACCTAATTCATGAGATGATAGGTCTTTCGAAGAAAGGCACCATTCTTCTAGTTGGTGATGGGCTTCTAAATAGCCATCTTTCTCAGTACTTTTTATCCTCTTTCTAGAACAGTTGGTTGCACATAGACATGAACTTATGGTTTTTAAGCATATGAACTTATGGTTTTTATGTATATGTTATATATATGTGTGAACATAAGATGAAAATGTGGATACTCTTAAAGACATAATATTTGCTTGAATTCATGGACAGGAATGGTAAATATAGTAGTCATACATGTTAATGAATGTTTCCTTTCCTAAGCTATGTTTTGGGTAGTTACCTCCTATAGCCATAGGACTTGAAAGAGTGTTAATTAAGGCTTACACCTTTTCCTAATATTAATGATGTAGATATATATGTATATGGTTGGATGTGTGCGCATTGATTCTTTTGCAGGTGTTGACTGTGGACATTTAAAGACCAACATAGTGGCACTGGAGTAATCAAAGCCAAACCATGGATTGCAGAATCTTCGCAAGAAAGCAAGTTGATGGATGTTTTCTGTTACATGCGGGCATAGATTTAGTTTCCTTAATGCACTATATTTCTGGGATTATTCATGGTCAATAATGTTTCTGTTTTGAACTTTATGAGTTGTAACTGATCCTCATTTATGAAGTGATCATAGACTTAGGGGATAGTTGTAGCTTTCTTTTAAATAATCGACTCTTGTGACTCTATTGGAGTTAGTCAAACAAACTAGTTTTATAATAGAACTCTTGCATACTATTTTAAATCAAGTGTAATAATTTTGTTATGAATGAATAGAATGTTTAGTTCAAGTTTGTATCTTTCATCTTGATTGTAAGTTCTCATTCACTCATTCAAGGGGGCCCACTTGATGAGTGAATTGTTCTGTTAGCATAGAGTTTATTTTCCTATTATTTATAAGTAGTTAGAACTCTTCTATTCCTACAGCTATTGATAGCAGAATTAGTAGCCTATTCCTACAGAGCAGTCAGTTGAAGCAGTTCCTAGCCACAATTCCCTGCTTTAATTAGAATACATTTGTTTACCAGTTTTAGTATAGTTTCCTGAAGCATAAGCATTTGATTCTATAGATAGTCTTAGAATGAGAAGGTTTGAAGCATATACTTTGAAAATGCCATTCCAAGTTTACATCCCTGGTCAATAATTAAATGAGACCAAGTAATCCTTTTAGAAATCATTTGGGGTATCCAATCTTGAAATAGGCTATCCATTGCTCTAGGTTTCTGATACCATTATTTGGCCAAGTAGTTGGAAAGGATGTCAAAAAACTTATAGAACAAACTTGCAAATCAAGAAGTGATAGGCGCGGAATGACTATAGAGCCTATAGAGGAAAAATACATTAAATTGATGTACATGATACTGGGATACAAGTTCCAACACACCAGCAGAGTAAACAGTGTGTCAACGGCCACTATTCTAGCAATAATAAGGTTGATAAGAGAGATTGGAGAGTTTAATCTATGTGAGATCTTGTGCGCATAGCTAATAGATAACATAAGAGCCATCAATCATGACAAGACCAAGATATTCAAGTTTGGGTCTCTAATAATCTACATGTACTTCCATATACTTAGAGAGGTGTCTGATTTGTATCTATACAAATCTATTCCCACAATGCCATAGATATCCTTTAAGGCATCCACATAAAGTACCCTTAAGGATTACATGACTTTGGAATTAAAGACATTTAGGGTCAAAATGAAGATGAGATATAGGATTCCGAAAAGTATTATTGAAAAATACAAGGATAGTATTTGTTTCATGGTAGAGACTGATACAACATGCATGGAGGTTGTTGAACCAAGAACAAAGTGGATTCATCCACTGGGATATGAAGTTGAAGAGCCTATTCTGGAGGCCTATGCTTAAGTTCTGTTGTCAGCACCTAATGACCCCAATGAACCTAGATGGGGAACTTATGAAGAGAAAACAAGAGAAGTAGAAGCTATATTGAATAACGCAACAACAAAAAGAAAGGTTGCCAAGGTTACCTCAAAGATCTTGAAAATACATGGAGTATCTCAAGCAGACCTAAACAAAGCAAGGGAAGAGAAGATTTCCTTGGAAATTGAGAGCGCAACAGCAACAAAGACAAAATCTAATGATCCAAAGATGAAGAAGGTGAAATCTGAGAAATCAGATGATCAGAAGGGTAAAACTGATGTTACTCCTTCTATGCCCAAGGTAACTATTGACCTTATTGCTCCTCCTGAGTATAAGGAAATGCCTAAGAGGAAGAAAGAGATTAGCACTAGTCATCCATCCTCATGAGTAACAAGAAATAGAAAGAACACTCAAGCACCTCCATAAGTAAGTTTCAAACCTAGTCTCAAGGTATTGAGCTCAAGGATTATTGATGAAGGTAGGATAGATCAAGTAGGGAAGTTCTATGAGAAGTATAGTGAAATTGATAAATTAGAAATTCATGGAATGATTGTCAAACATATGCTAAAGTTAAAAAGGATAGTCCTAGAACTAAAGACTATGATTCTAGATAATGTTTGGAACATATTAAAATTCCTAAAGAGACAAGCAATGGAGGAAGATTTGAGAATAAGAGAGATCTTAGATGAGAGTTTGTTAGTATGTTCTCTAGAGGATAAAAATTTGTTGTTAGATATGGTGAACAAAAACAAGAACCTTACATATAATGGACAAAAACTTTGATTTAGTTGCAAAGGAAACAAAGAAAGCCTTTAAGAAGGTCTTCATGAATAGGCACATGTATCCAGCTACTGCGCCCACAACTCAAGTGCCCACAAAAGTTGCAAAAGAGTCAAAGACCATAAATGTACCATCTGCAGGTCCACATGATTTAGCGCATGCAGTTGATGCACCCAAAGAGGTAGAGAAGTCTGCACCTATGATAGAAGTACACAAGAATGAAACAATTTTCATTGACAATGTTGAGATTGCAATGGCGGCCTTAGATACTGATTTGGACAAGTTTGAAGAAGCCTTTTTAAGCACTCAAGAGGCTGAAAATATATGTATAAACACTCCTCCTAGTCAACAAGAAGTACTAATTGAGGATGTGCCAGAAAAGAAAGAACAAGGAAAAGAAAAAGAGATTAAAAAAAAGAAGAAAAGAAAGAAGAAGAAAAAGAAAAGGAAGCAGAAAAACAAAAAGAAGTAGAGATAAAATAAAATGAACCAATAGATAAATCATCTGTTGAAATAAGAGTCAAACATGAAGTAATGGATTGTAGTCCTATCACTCCAGTACACTCAGCTTCATTGTTGTCAAGTTTGACACCTGACACAACCAGTTTGGATTCACGGGGAGAAGAAGACCTGATCAAGATCAGTGTCTTAGCTATGGAAAAAGCCAAAGAGAAACATGTAATGAGGAATCCTCTCTTTGTAGAATCAATAAATATTCTGAACAACCTATTACCAGCAGATAAGAAAGTGTCCAAGGTACACTTTGTTGATGATGTAAGTGCAATTCTTTCATAGTTCAAGAGTAATTTCTCTAGCTTGGAAAAATCAGCATCATTAGTTGCAGAGGAGAAGTATATGTAGAAAAGATTAAATGAGTTGGTCAGTAACTTCTCACTAGACCTTAGTTCACTCAAAGTTGGAGAAGCAACTTTGAAAGAGTTTGCAGAAAAAGGAAGAAAAATTATTGCTGACTGTATGTATCAGGACAAGTTAACTGATGACCATTTCAAGAAAATACAAGAGGCAGAAGCTATGATAGAGCAAGTAAAGAAATCAGTGAAAGACCTATCCAATGATGTAAATATGTGCAATAATGTATATCAAGGACAAATTGACAAAATTGAGAAGGTAGAAAAGGAGATATCAAAAATAAGGGCTAGGCAGACTCAGCTTAGAAATGCTCTTGCGTCCTCACCAGATATACTCAATCAGAATATCAAGGAGATCAATACCACCATGGTGACATATGATCAAGGTCCTAGTTTAGACTTGGAGAAGATGGAGAAGCTACAGTATGCATTATGCGCCCATCTCTAGATTGTTAATTCATTGATTACATTTTGGAAGAAAGAGATCCAAAACTTACAGATAGCATATCTGGATGTTCTCTCACTGTAAGTATTTGTAGATACAATTTTGAAGAACCTTTGTAATTAATGTCAAAGGGGGATTATGTATAGAATATAGAGCTATAGATATGATATAAGGGAGATATAAGACATAATATGATTAAGTATTTTTTGTATTAAGGGATAGTTAGTAACTTTTCCATATTCCTTTTTTGCCATCAATGACAAAGGGGGAGATTGTTGACAAGTTGACTATACTAGTGTATATGACTTATTATAGTGTTTTCATTATGGAAAAAAAGTCATATGATGTTTTGGAGTCAGGACACTTGATAGGAAGATCATAAACCAGTTAAGTGTTGAAGATTGGACAGTGCACATAGTACCCGAGAGTTAGAGCATCAATGCATGTGCATATGATAGAATTATGGTATGTGCCCTAGAAGTTAAGTTGGAAAGATCATATTCATGCTAAGTCTAAGAGTGCATGATTAGAAGATTCAGTATGAGAAAGATACAGAGAGTTCAAGTTGCACAGACAGTGAATGCTAGAGAAGAACAGTGTAAGAAGCCGACTATTGGTATTTTGGTTAGTGGTTATATTATTGTTGTGTAAGGGCTATGCACATATTGTAATTAGGTTATAGACACTTAATGATGTTTTTTTGTAAACACACTTGAGCCAATTCATTTGGAAGCATTGTATGTAATTGGTTAAAGGGCCGACCTAGTTAATTATTTTGTATGCACATATAAATAATAGATGCATCGTTGTAATTAGAGGAGAGTTGTCATAGAGTTAAGACAAGCAAAGAAAAAGTGTGCAAAGATTTTTTAAGATGTATTAGAGTTTTGCAGGAGGTCAAAGCATCAATGCATTGAAGGAACTGATCAGACAAGCAGTGTCACAATGCCAATTCATCTAGTAGATATAGTGTGTATCTGAGATCAGAAGGTTGTAGCCTTCACCACTTGAGTAGTGAGCTCTAGGATAGTGAGTCCACACCCCTAAAAGGGTTATTTTAAAAGACTCCTAATAGGGTCTGACCCTTGACCAGGTCACTATGCTAAATATATTGTAAAGAAACTCCTAATAGGGTTAAGGATCTTCTAACAAGGATCATAAAACACTAGTACAAAATATTAGTGGGTGTCAATTCCCATCGGGGTTTTTACCTATTTGGGTTTCCCCATAACCACATTAGTGTTATGTGTTGTGTTCATGTTTCTTATTTATGTTGATGTTCATTTTAGTACTTAAGCATTCAAGTTAAGATTAAAGAGCTAAGTAAAAAGATTTAATTCAGTGAACACTGATTCACCCCCCCTCTCAGTGTTCCCATTCCTAACAATATCAATATCAGTAAGTTACCCAGAATTTCACTTGTTGTCACGTTAGTGGGTACATTTTCCTCAATTGTAAATGTAAAATTTTTTATGTCTTCATCATTATTTATGTCATTAGGATCTCCATTTGTGATGTCTTCAATTAATACATCATCTGTCCCTGTTATTGTTAACTGCTCGCGAGCATCCTTGTATTCTTCTATGTATCCTATCAGGTAGAAATCTATAGAAATGGTTGTATCTACTACCTTAGTGTCAGATAAATCAATTTTCTCCTTGGTGGCAAGATCAAAATTATCTGAGTGGATTCCTTTTCCTTTCTTCTGATTCTTCTTCTTTAGAATTATTGTAAATGCCAATTTATCTTCTTATGCTCGAGCTTTTAGAATTTTAGTTCATAGAAGCCTACTCTTCTCATCAACCTCTTCAAGATTACTTGCCAAAATATTAAGGGCTCTTCCCTTCACTAAAAACTATTTAGAGTATTGTTTCATTAACTCTTCTATCTTGGGAACTGATAAAGTAGGCATAGGCAATATTAGTGAATATTCCCTCATTTTCTTTTCAATGTGCAGGGCATAAGTCCACCTTCTTGATACTTTATCATACAATTCCTTTGGTACATACCTAGAAAATTCAATAGGTACCTCCTTAAATTTTATCATCATCTATGTGATGGATTCTTTAATATTTTCTTGATCCTCGGTAGTCATATGTACATACCAACTCAATTTCGAGTTACCTAGTCCACTTGTTTCCTTTATGGTTTCAGCTAGCTCATCTACCAACTAACCTTTAATTACAATAACTTTAAACTTATCTTGGTCCTCTTCTTCATCATCTTCATCAACATCATCCTTTTCCCTTATCAACCATCTCCTCTTTTTAGCTTGCTCGAAGGTGGCTTGTGCACCTCTCTTCTTTTGATAGGTCTTGATGGGAGTTGGCCTTGATATTTTTACTACTCCTTTCTTCAGGGGTGGATAAGCAGTTGTAGAGGACCTTGGCCTTTCTCATGTAGGTTCTTATTCTTATTGTCTCTTCCCTATGGCCTTGACCGATGTAGATTGAATATCTTTGTCAGACTCGGTATCCTCCTCATCATGTTCACTATTACCAATTAATAATTGTTCCTCGGTTGCCTCTTCAACTAGGTTAGCCTCTGATGTCTCTTCTTTTGCAGCTTTATCACCAAACTGTTTAACCAATTTATCCATCATTTTCTTTGATTTCTTATTTACCTTAACTCTAACTAGATCCATTTTGATTCTTAGTTTGGCCTCTTCATAGGTACCAAACCTAGTTGCGAGTGTATCTTTGGACTCAACCAATAATGCTTGTATTGACTTGGAAGCTTGGTCAATATCTAATTCTTAGCCCATAGGTGGTAACCAAGTAGTCCTTGGTTCAACTAACTTGACTAAAGTGGTGTTAGTGTCCACTAGGAAGCATATGACATCCTTATATTTCTCTACCAGCTGATCTGGTATCCTGCTTCTTTGGTGCATTCTCTCCTTAAATTCCTCAAAGTAAATCTCCATTACACTAACAAAATTTTGACCCAAACTTTGAATATAATCACTAATTTGCATAATGACCGGTCGATCAACATCCTCAACATTACCGACTGAGGGAAATAAGTTTTGTACATAGAAAATATGCAAATCAGGAGGCAACCAAACTTATAGGTATTTTTCTTTGTCATCCTAATGGTTCTCATATTTTCTTCCAACTGTTTCAATAAGAGCTTGGCTAGGTCAAATTAAAAACCTTTCTTTACAATCTTGTAGGTGATGTCTACCACTCCACAAGGCACACTATTCAGCTTGCTTGATTGAAATATCTTGTAATCGACTGTATAAGCACCGAACCTTGTCTCAAGATCAACAATAGTGTTGAATCTCATACCTCTATCATCCCATTCTGCTCTGATTGCCTTCTCAATCTCAATTCGTAGTACACTTCTTATTGATTTTACTTTTTCAATGATGGGGTAACTGGTGATTGCATGAATAATGTCCCTTGTAATTTTTATCAGTTCATCTAGCCATAACTTTCCTTCTTGCACTCAGCTCAATACAACCCTAATCTATTCACTCTTAAACTCTCTCTCAAGAAGTACAGGGATTTCATTAAACCCTTCACCTCCAAATGTTTATGCTCATCCTTGAGCTTTTCATCGACACTTAGCTCCTGGAAGGTGGATAAAAGCTCAAAATCACATATTTCATCGACTTTGCAATGAATGTATGCATGCATATCTTGAACTAACAAAACCCTAGGTGGAATACATGAAAACATATAGGTTTAATCAATTCGGGAAGTAATTTCAAGGTGAAGCTTGCACTTTGGTTCATTACAGGTTGCAAACTTTATCAATGTGACCTTCTTGTTAGTTCTGGACTTGTATTTCACATCTTTAGATGAGGATGCCATTGATTCTAAAACTTAGGCCTTCATGAATATGAAGTGAAATAACTCAATGTATGCAAAACTTACTTTGACCATGAATAAATTTCTCATAAATCCTTCAAATATCTGCTAGAATTCTCTGAAATCCTTTTTGCTCAAATCTACTTGAAATATCTCTAGTTCTTCATAACCACTGTGTGAAAAATGACTAAGTCCATCATGCTTTTATACCAAAATTTTCATTTCCCACTCAAACTTTTCCATTTAATGCTTTACCTACCATAGCTCGGTAAACACAGTTGCGCTCGGTTTACACTTCAAAATAATTTAGCTCAGATAATGCATAGATATTACTTGGTTGATACCATGACTTGGTTAACCTTACCAACATTCACCAACTAGAATAATTTTCACTCGGTTATGCTTTTACCGATTGTACATAGTTTAAGCTCTAAACATGTAATACCATAGTACATATTATTTCATGTTGATTTGGTGTGCATTCACTAGATATAAGGAAATTTTGTATAATATAACCGATTTGAATTTTTTTTCCATACATACCTTTATGATTTAGGTGGAAGTGATGATGTCACCTAATCCAATGGATGAGGTGTCAATGGATGTAGTGATTGATCCAACATTATCATTTAATGCTTTTCTCCACATTTGATTTCTTATCCTCATGATTTCCTCTATTGTATTGCCATTTGCATTTGTTTGTTTCTCTAGTGCTTGGTCTCTGCAATACTTACTTAAGTGACCGACCTTGTGACAATGTAAACATGCCATACAAGTACTTGTCAATTACGAGATCTTCCTCTCTAGTTATTTATCATCCAATTGGATGCTATATGTCCATACCTGTGACATGCTGTGAAATTAACCCATGTGTTGTAATTCCAAGTATATGCATTACCTTTCCTTCTTGGTTGATATGTTTTATTCTATTCTTTTGGTGTCTAGACTTGCTTCATCTTTGTCCTGCATTCTTGTCATATTTGTCCATGCATATTGCAAGTGGGACAATGTTTCTCCATGTAAGGTTTCTTAGGTGTCCTATTCAACTTAGATCTACACTCATGTGCCTAATGTCCATACTTGTTATAGTTATAGTAGTAACCATTAAACTTAGGAGTGGATTTAGGAATACCTTTTGCTTTACTCCTGCAAACATTTGATGTGTGGCCTGATTTTCCACAATGATAACATGATATCTTTCTTGACCTTGGATTAGTGTAGGTATTCTTCTATTCATCTTGTCTTGATGACTCTCCCTACTTGATGTAGCCTAAACCAGTTGTGCTATCCAGTCTTTTCTGACTTATTAGAAATGAATCAATTCTTTTAGTACTATCTTTAGCTTTCTTGATCATCTCATTATGTTGTTGTTGCATTTTTACCTCATTCTTCAATCTTTCATTTTCCTCTCTTAATTCACCAAAGTCTTCTAGTTTTCTTGTAAGCTCATTGTTTACTTAGTTGACTTCCTGACTTATGACAACCATCTAATTGGAGATTTCAAAGTGATGCTCGGTGAGTCTCAATATCTTTGATTTCTTCTCTTGTAAATTTTCAGTCATTTGTCTCCTATCTTCAATAGCCAAGTTTCTTTCTTGTTTTCCTTGCCTTGCATTGTTCATGACATCAATAATCCTAACCATTTGCTTCTCTTGACCGATCTATAGAGATTTGACTTGTTCAATAAGATGTAGATTATTTTCACATAGATTTGATATGGTTCCTTCAGATGGATCAGATGTGCTACTAGATCTAGATCCAAATCCTTCAAATGGATCATCTATTTCCTCTTCATGATAATTAATCTCACTATATTGAATTTCCATATCCTTCCTTTGAATTAGTAACTTCTTTAGTTCTTCTTTGGATTCCTTGAATTTTTCAATGAAGATTTGCATCTGTAGCTTTTGATTCTCAATAGTCTTATCCAACTTATATCTTTCCATCCTATGATCTTTCCTCTTCAATGGTTAAAATTTCTTAACAAGAGATCTATATCTGATACCAATTATTGGTATTATGGAAAGATAAGTACTAAGAGGGGAGGGGTGAATCAATATCCTCAAAAAATTTTAAGACTAAAAACTTAGCAAGTGTAGATCTCAATTAACTGACTGAACCCATTATTTGAAACATACATTTAAATAATTGAAAATGTAAATTTCATGTAATTTAAACAATAAATCATTCATGAAAATTCATACTCATGAAATAGATATTTTGGTATTGTAGAAACCCTTAGATATTTTGGTATCGCAGAAACCCTTGTTAGAAGGTAAAAATTGTGGTGGGGATGACACCCACAAATCTTCACTACTGCAGCAATAAAGTATGTTGGTTAAGGCTACATGTTTGTGATCACTTCTGATGATCTTAACCTATTAGGAGTAACAATTAGATTGACTATATCTACCTGGTTAGAGGATTTTACCAACATAATACATGTGTGTACTTGGTTAAGAGATTTACGTAAGAACGGTTAAGTCCACTCTGTTAAGAGATTTCAATTCTGCTACAATGGTTAAAAGGTAACATTAAATGTATCTATAAATAGAAACTATATCTTGCCTGATTTAGATCTATGAAAGATCAAATAGATATCACCTTCTAGTGATGTATGTTTCTTCTCTATTCTGCTCGATAGCCTCGTGTGTGTTCTAAAAAATTGATTGCCACTTTCATAAACCTTCTGTCAAAAACCCTTTGTCTGATTTCCTGATGTCCCCTATGCGGCTAATCCTTCATGATACATGATCGTAATGACATCTTTACAATTTTATATCAAACTAACTTGACCTAATTAGGGTTTACATCATCTTAGAAAACCTAATATCAATGGTGTACAAAAATAACCTAGATCTAACATTACATAGGAATCATCACTAAATTAATGATTACATCCATATTTAATTATGTCTCAATCTTGGTAAACCATTTACTGATCGACGTGAATTGTTTGCATAGATGTTTGTGCCATTTGAGATTACTATGTCATTTCCTACTTTACTCGATAATCATAGCATTCTCCATTCGGTAATTAATTGATGCTCGATTCATATAAATGTTCAATGATCACTAGCTCAATACTTAGTAATTGTCTATCACTTGGTGAGTGTACTTGGTCAAACCCTTGTTCGGTTATCTAGGATATCTACCTTGTCTTTTCTCGTTGTGTAGACTT
The DNA here is from genome assembly GCA_027943335.1 of Chamaecyparis obtusa. NCBI lineage: Eukaryota > Viridiplantae > Streptophyta > Pinopsida > Cupressales > Cupressaceae > Chamaecyparis > Chamaecyparis obtusa. The sequence goes on along the minus strand of BSBK01004232.1, from coordinate 15,982 downwards.
TGTATGATTGACTGACTGTCCTATTTGTCTCCTTTACTGACCTTTACCGACTGAATAACTGATTGATACTAATGACAATCCATTAATGCTCAAATAGGAGTAACAAATCCATACATATGATATTCTAATAAACACATATGAACTGATACAATCTGTAATACCCCTCTAACCTTGACAAGTATTTTGAAGAGCTAGGAGATGCAATCAAAACGCTGGGGTTAATTAGTTGATGAATATGCAGTTTGTCTGAGTTGCTTGGTTCTATTTTTTATGTTATATGATCTAGATTGACAATGGTATATATATACCTTTAGGGTTCCTTGACTAAGAGGATAAGATACTATAAGATTGTACTAGATAATATGTTTTCTAATTATGATACTACATATTACATAGTAAATATCATTTATTGTGATTTGTGATGATTATTTGTTTGGATGATGATTTATCTTCTTGTAATACTTATCCTGATGATACTATCTATTGTGTTTTTACTATCATGAATATTAGCTAGATATATGTTCAAATAGTACCTTTGTATTATTTAAAGGATAACATTTTTATCATTTAACGTACATGTTTACTTTCTTGTGGTTAAAGATCAATTTCTTTGATTACTAAATTTTTTTATTATGATTATGATTTGGGATAACCTTTGTAACCCATCATGTTTTTGTGTATACTCTTCTTAGCATGTTTATAGGATGAGGGGAGGTAGTTGTAGTCAATCTTGTGGGAGATCTACATGATGTCACACTCCTCCTTCCTTGTCTTCTATTGTTTGTAAATATAGGTTGTTGTATATGTTATCATTTGGTGATGTAGGGATGTACATGTACCAGGCATCGACTCCACCTGGATACACAAGTCTGAGCATGCCTTAAAATCCTTGAAAAGTTGTTGATTTAGAGATGGTCCCAAAGTTCACACAGGGAAACCCAAATGGCCTTAGACTTGTGCTCAGATAGTTGTTTTGATCCCAGTGGGTGGATTGGTTATCATTTTTACTTGTTTGGTCTTTTTTTATTTTGGGGGGTTTTGGCTATATTTCTTATGTCTCATGAGTCTTCTTATTAAGGATTTTTTTGTTTATATATTTCACTATTCCTTCTTGTAATGACATATACATAAGTATGGATATATGGGTGCACACAGATATGTGTGTGTGTATGTGTGTGTTTGTTTGTCTATAAATGTGTTGTATTTATGTGTGCATGAGTTTTTTTAAATGAGTGTTAAGTCAAATGTGGTTCTAGAAAGATGTATTAATAAAAAGTAAAATAAAAGTAAATGAAGAATTATAAAAGGTAAGAAAATAATAAAATAGAATAAAACCTAAGAGCTAATCCCTATATTCTCTCCTACAATCCTTTTTAAGATATGTTGGGGAGATGAGGGGAGCTTGGGACCTCATGTTTGTGAGGGGCCTCAAGTTACCAATGAGGTAAGTGTTTTCCTTGAGAACGTTAACCCATTATCTTATATTTAAATAAAAACTAAGTGTATTTTTGGAGTTAAAAATAAATAAAAACTATATATATTATTTATAATTTGATTATGTCTTGTGTATTATTATTCATTTTTGGCTGGTAGTAAATTCACGGAAGGGAAGTTAGGTAAGTTATATTTAAGTTAATTAAATATAATTTTTTATAATAAATATTATTTATTAATTTTAGGGAGGTGTTGCCTCATGAGAAGAAACCTCCATAACTTTTGCAATTAATTAGAGGTCTATTTATAGGGGATAATTCTTATAGTTTGGAGGGGAGAGATGATTTAAGAAAAAGGTAGTAGGCTGGGAACTGATAAAAAATTGAATGGAAGATTGAGAATTTTTGAAGAATTCAGGTTAGAAAAGGCTCTCTGAGTGCTAGAGCATAATTGGAGGATCTAGGAGGCTTGTAAGAGGAAATTAGAGTCAGAATCAATCATACTCTAAAGGAATATCTCTACAGGATCTCAAGTAGGGTCTGAAACCCACATAACTTCCTATAAGTAGAAATATATATGTATATACTAGTAACCTTAAATCTGTCTCTGTGTGTGTATACTTAAAATATAATGGAATTAAGGGATGTAATAAAATTATGATGATAATGAAATATGATAATTTTGAATGGATAGAGTGTTCTAGTTTGCATACTATGTGTTTGTTTTCTGAAAAAAAAGGAATGATGTCTTCTGAAAAGAATTTTCCTTGTTGGACTTGTGAAAATATATGGTTCTCTGTGATATCATGTTATGTGGATTATAAATTGGTTTTATTTTTTTTATGATGGTTTGGAACCTTTGTGTTTTCAAGAGGAAAAAGGGAAAGTATCTTTCCTTTGTGAATGTAGACTATGTTAATCTTATGAGAAACTTACTAGTTTATTTTCCTAGATTTGTACTCGGTTGTCAATAAATTTTTAACCCAATAGTATTATGAAAATTTATCTAGTGAGAATGTGTGAAATTTTGTTTTATCCAACATATCCAAAACTTAGGAAAATCAAATGGTGAAAATAAAATTTATTCTCCCCGCACCGAGACTATATTTTATGACAACCATACATATGTTTCTAGAAATAGTCATGCATATATCATTGAGACAATCACTAAAATCACATATAAAAAGGGTCCCTTATGTTTCCAACTACTAGGACACATCTATAACTAACGTTTACTCCTCTCTTCACCAATATACCTCTTGCAACCAACCCACAAGAGAATATTCACAAACACTTAAACATGTCTTTATATTGCCACCATTCTAAGACATGATTATTGTGCCTTCTCCTATGATTCATAGGTTCATGAAAGTTCATTAGCTTAGAGTACATTATTCTCCCCATCAATATTTATTAGTTTATAGTTTATAGTACTATTCTTTTTCTTATGTTTCTCTCTGTTATGGAAGTGTGTGGAGTAGCCTCCCCAAAGAGCTTTGTTGAGATATTCTTTGTTGTTATTCCATCATACCACATTTTAGGGTTAGGGTTAGTTTTAATGATGTGGATCACAGGAAAACACTTGAGAACCCAAGGGAGGGATGTCTTGTTGTAGAGTCCTAAATTTACCTAAATGACTTTTGTGTGAGTAGGGTTCCTAGGTGCACTAGGTGAGTGGCTCACTGTAGGATCCTAGGTCATGGAGATTGCTAGGATAGCCTTTGGGTGAGTTATGTGTAAAGAAAACCTAAAATTGATTAAAATGGTTGGGAATGGTCAAGGGTTTAATAAAATTTATTAATAAGATAAATGACTAATTAATGGTTTTCATAGGTCTTGTTGGAATACCGAAGTCATTGTAGCTATTGGGGTAGGTTGTATGAAGGTTCTAGAGTAGATGAATACTACGAAGGATCCCAACATAAAGGAATATGCAATGACACTCACCTAACCTGTACTCTAGAGAACTCTCCTCTTGTGCTTTGATATTTGTGTTGTGATATTGGTGCTTTGATATTTGTACTTTGAAATTTATGTTCTGATATTTACAACTTGTTCAGGATTTGATTTTTCTTGTCTTGGGGAGGGATATCCCACATCCTTATACAACCCTAGATTTCCTATATGGACTTCAGTTCTATCTCCTAAAATGGGGGAGTGGACCTTTGTGGATCCACATGGTTGGGTGGTAATATATTGAGGTACTACTCATGGTCTCATGGATGACATGCATTCAATCCCTAGTTGAAGTTGTTGAAGATCATTTCATTATATCTTGCATTTAAAAATGTTGTATTACAAAAGTGATGATTCTATGTAGCTTCCAAAATAATGATTTCTTATGTACGGATTGTGTGAGCTCCTGAAGGAGACTTGAGACTCTAAGACACTATGTAATTTATAAAGAAATGAAAAAGGGTATCTGTAGGAGAAAGGAACGGGTTAAAAATGGTATCTTTAAAGATGTAGTTTTCCAAGGAAATGTCTTGCAATTTTCTATTTGATGTTCAATCTGATTTAATGTATGTTATAAATTCCTTGTATGATATGGTTTATATGCTTGAATACTATATAAATTTCATGATGTAATCTTAAGTAAGTGTGAAATTTGATAAAGGAAATAATGATTTCTTATTATGAATGTTAATCTATAAAGAAATAAGTTAAATATCTACACATGTAAATTTAGGTAAAGTGGATAATCAAATACTTTGTCATAAGTTGTGATTTAAAAATTTAAATATTGTTGTAAACTATTCACCTATATGTGACGCATAGATATATACTCATGTTGAAGATACTAGTAAATAAAAGTCCTAATAGGATAATATGAATGGATAAAAGCAAACCATGTAACTTGTATACTTATGGAATAAGTAACTTAAGTAACTCTAAATTGATGGCTTCATGTATGTATCTAATCAAGTAGAAAAGCATTGGATAAATTGTGAAAATAATGTTGGTAACAATGTTAGGGATCCTAGAGGGATGCCCAATCTTAACCTAATTTTAAAGTGTGATATACCTATTCAAGTAAGTAAAGTTCAAAAAAGAAAGAAAATTAGTTTGGATATTAGCCTTATCCTTCTACATTCCTTGGTGGGGCATTACACAATCAACATCATCCTCTAATTAACTTCAAAAAGGGGAATAACCCCTAATCCACCTCTGAGATACTCAAAGCTATCCTTTGGTAATGGCTTGGTGAATATATCAGCAACTTGTTCTTTAGTAGGCAAATAGTCAAGTCTTATCTCCTTCTCATCTAGCTGATCTCTTAGAAAATGATATTTTATTGCAATGTGCTTTGTCTTCGCTGGCATCACTGGATTCTTGGAAATGTTTATTGCACTAGTGTTATCACAATAGATAACAACCAGTTATGTGACCTTCTCATGAATTCTCTCAAGAATCTATTTTATCCATAGCACTTGTTGACAATTAATAGCAGCAGCAAGATACTATGCCTCTGCAATAGATTGAGAAATACAATTAGTTTTTTACTAGTCCAGGAGACTAATCTTTCACAAAGAAATAATGATCCACTACTTGTGTTCTTCTTATCATCAACTTTACCTACCTAATCTACATCAGTTTACAAATTCAAATAAAAATCACCATCCTTACCATACCATAGGCTATAATCTTCAGTCCCCTTGAGATATCTTATAAAGATCCTCTTCACTGCAACCATATGTGAGTCCTTTGGATTTGAGGAAAACCTTGCAACAATGCCAACATAATGTGCAATATGCAGTCTAGTATGTACAACATACTGCAACTTATCGATCATGGATCTATATATAGTTTCATTTACCTATTTGGATTCATCCTCCTTAGATAGTTTGCAGCACGTGGCCATAGGTGTTCATACTAGTTTTGAGTCATTGATGCCAAAAAAAATTTAGAATCTTGGATTGACTTATGTAAATCCCTTTCTTCATCTATTGTACTTGAAGACCAATAAAGAACTTAATTTCTCCTATCATTGACATTTAAAATTCCTTCCTCACTTATTATACAAATGACCTACTCAATGCTTCATTTCCACTGAATATTATGTCATCAACAAAAATTCCAACACTCTATCATGTCTTCAATTTCAGATTTTAGATATACATTGCTATTGTCACTAGTTCTTGTGAAACCAATCTGAATAAGATAAGCATGCAGCCTTTCATACCACACTCTTGGATATTATGATAGTACATAGAATACTTTATGAAATTTACATACCATGTCTTTACCTTTTTCAGTAACAAAACCTTCAGGTTGTTCAATGTATACTTCTTCTTCTTCTAACACACCATTCAAAAAAGAAGATTTTACATCCATTTGATAGACATTAAAATATGTATAAGAAACATATTCCAAAAGTATCCTTATGCATTTAATTATTTCAATAGGTGCAAAGGTCTCACAATAGTCCAGTCTTTCTTCTTGTGCATACCCTTTGCAAACTAGCCTTGCCTTGTTTCCAATCACTTCTCCTTTCTCATTTATCTTATTCCCAAAGATCCATTTAGTACCTATAACATTATTGTCAGTAGTCATGGGTAGTAAATTCCATACATTATTTTTCTCTATTTGATCTAATTCTTCTTTCATATCCTTAACCCAATCATTATCTTCCAAAGAATCTTTAACAATTTTAGGTTCTAATTCAAATAGAAAACAAGTACTTTCCCTTACCTTACTCCTTTTCATCACTCCAACATTTTTATCTCCAATAATCTAATCTTGAGAGTGATTAAGTTTCACATACCTTGGGAGTATTAGTTCTATTCTTTGGTTACCTTCATCATTATTCACCAGTTGTGGATCATTCACCACTACATTTATCTATGCTACTATATTTGGCTCCACTAGTTGAACATAAATAAACATGTCATAGTCTTCCAGTTCATTCTTTATATCTTCCTCATTTTTCTTAGAAGATTCATCAATTCTAACATTTACACTTTCAACCATCTTGTTGGTATGCTTGTTCAAAAACTTATAATCTTCACTTCTACTAGAATATCCTGGAAATATCCCTTCATCACTCTTAGAATCAAATTTTTCATTTTGTTCATCTTTCTTTATGTAGCATTTACTTCCAAAAGTTTTGAAATAACTAACACTAGGATTATGACCATACCATAACTCATAAGGTGTTTTTTTACCTTTCTTAAGTTGTACCCAGTTCAAAGTATAGATAGAAGTACTTACAATTTCTCTCCAAAATATTTGAGTCACTCCCTTTTGTATCAAAAGTGTTCTTGCACAATTAATTATGGATTTGTTCTTTCTCTCTACACTTCCATTCTGGTGAGGTATCCTTGGTTCTTAAACTTGTCTCTTGATTCCATGTTCTTCACAAAATATTGTGAACTCTTGTGAAGTAAACTCACCTGCTTTGTCAGATCTAAGACATCTACGTGCTTTACCTATTTCTTTTTCAACTCTTTCTTTATACACCTTAAAAATGTAGAAAAAGCATTAGATTTATCCTTCAAAAATATTACAAACATCATTCTTGAGTAATCATTAAAAAAAAGATAAATTACTTATCTCCATAGTAGCTCTAAGTTCTCATCGGTCCACACAAATTAGTGTGTACAAGGTCAAGAATGCTTTGTGATGAATAGACTTTACTAGTAAAGATAAAACTAGTCAACTTTCCCAACTGACACTCCTTACACATAGAATTATCAGGCTTAGCTAAATTAGGAAAACTTATAACACATATTTTCTTACTGAAATTTACCAGATTATCATAATTAACATGAGAATTTTTTTTATGCCACATCCAACAATCTTCAACTTTAGAAAATAAGTAGTGTTTATTAGTAGAGTTCAATTAGAATAGGTTACCTCTAGTCTGTTCACTAATATCAATCAATTCTCCAGAGTTTCCTAAAACCTTCAAAAAACCATTACTAAATTCTAATCTAAAACCTTTTTTATTCAGTTGAGAAACACTTAACATGTTATACTTTAATCCATCAACTCAATAAACATCATCATAATTAGTGTTATTGAACCTTTACCTCTTACCACACATGGAGAACCATTATTGTATCTGAATACTCCTCCATTGAAATGAATTTTATTTTGTCACTAGTCATGTGATGTGTGCACCCACTATCTATTATCTAGCCACTATTATAATTCATGCTTGAAATCAATTCTTTTTCCTCATTATTTCCATCTTCACTTGTTGAGGGTTCTTTTTTTACTGTAACAAAGTTTATAACTTCCTCATCATCTCTTCCATATAATTCTTGATCAGTCACTCCTTCTACTAAGTAACATGCCATCTTGCTCTTGTCTTCAAAGTTCCTAAATCTCTTGATCTTATCCTTCCTTTCATTTTCAAGACATCTAGATGTAATATGACCAATTTTGTTACATGAAAAGAATTTTAAGGGAATTTTACCTTTGTAATTTCCTTTTCCTCTAGGTGATCTCCTTGATAGTAGTTCCTCCAACTTTTATTGTTCTCTTTCCTTAGATAAGATAGAATCATCATCATGATTTCCTTTGGAACTGTTAGATAATTCTTTTCCTTTCTTTAATGAACCAATGGTCAGGGAAGCTTTGAATGTAGATTCTATTTTAGGCATATTGTTATCAAAATTAATTAACTCAAAAGTAGTAAACTTTCCAACCAAGGAATCTAGAGTCACATTTGTAGGATTGATAGATCTCAATTCTTGTAAAGAAGAGATTCTAATAGCATACTGTGGTAGTGGGGTTCTCAATATTTTACCCACCACATCATCTTATTCAAGATGTCCACTAGCTCCTTTGATTGTAGCAACAACCTCCTTTATCCTATAGTTGTATTGAGAAATGTTCTCCCCTTCATGCATTCTCATTTCATCATACTTTCCTCTAATACTATCCACCTTTTCTTTCTAAACATGAACATCACTGTCATACACTATTATCAGCTTTTGCCACATGTATTTAGCATTATTAATGTCTTTGATATCTACAAACTTAGCATCAGATAGAGTGCTTTCTATTTCTATCATTACAGAGTTGTGCGTCAACTTTCTCTTTTTTTGTTCACCAGTTAGGGTTCTAGTAGGTTGAATATAATTGGTTGTGAGATGAACCAATGCTTGATCTCCAATGTCTATTAGATGCAACTTCATCCTGCTTACCGATTTAGAGAAATTGTCCTTAGGGAACTTAGGTGCTTCCTTCATATAAATCTTAAAATATTTTCCCTCAAGCTGTTAAGATTTCTCAGTAGGGGAACTTGGCTCTAATACCAATTGTTAATACAAGTATGATTACTAAGAGGGGAGGGGTGAATATTTAATCAAAAAATTCTCCGATGTCAAACTCTTTAAACTTTATACACCAAAATATTCAACAAAAACTAATATAAATAGAAACTTTCAAAAAATGCATCCACAAATAACCAGGTTAATACTCTTAACAGGGTAAGCTATTAAAAATAGCTAAAAATTGTACCTCTAACCAATAAAAAATTATTGTGCAGCAGTGAATTCTTGTGGGTGTCACCCCCACTGTAGTTTTTATCCTCTAAAAAGGATTTTTGTGATACCAAAATATTTTTGTTATGTGTTGATTATTACATGTTTTATATATTTCATATGATGCATGAAAATGTTAAGGAATCATTAAATGATTGTGAAGAAAGTTATAATAAGTTTAAAAGTGTTTTACAGTACCGATTCACCCCTCCCCTCTTAGTACTTATCTTTCCACACCCAATCCAACAATTGGCATAAGATCTTAGTCTCTTATTGAGAAGTTTAATCACTTGAGAAGAAAGATATGGAAAGATGGAAAGCTACAAGTATGAAAGGGTGATTGAGAACATGGAAATAGAAATCAAAATGGCTAACAAGAATGTTCAAGAATTAAGAAAGAAACTGAAACATTCTCTCAACAAAAGGAAGGAGTTGGCAAAACAATTGAAAGATACTCAAGATCAAGTTGAGGAACTTGAAGAACAGCCAGAGGGAAGAATGTTCGATGAATCTGATGCCATCATATCAGAACTATTTGAAAAGAATAAGAACCTTTCTGATCAGGTGAAAAAACTAAAAAGAGAATAAGAAGAATAGTTGGTAAGGATGTGTGAAATCATGGAACAAAAAGGAAAATCTAACAATGAAAAAAGAATTGATGAAGGAGAGAGAAGGAAATACAAGACTAGATGAGAAAGGTAGGGAAATAATGAGGTTGACATAAACTCACTATAGCTTGGTAGATCAACTTGTTATTGCAAATCAGGATGTTGCAAGGAAATTTGGAGTGATTTTTCATCTAAGATCTAATATTGAACACTTGAAGAATGATTTGAAATATGAGAGAGATGCTAATGAGGTCTTGAAAAGAAATGAATAAGATTTGAGTATTCTGGATGAAAAGAAAATAAATCAAAGGCAACCTAATGACACTTCTGGACTCGGTTACAATGAAAAAAACCCTACTGAGAAGGGTGAGTCCTCCAAACATGTAGCCAACTAAGATAATGATACCAATCCACCAAAGTCAAACAATCCTACATGTTATCATTGTGGGAAACCAGGACACACATCAAATGTCTGCAAAAGCAAGAGAGGTAATTAATTGACTATTCCTAAGTTTAAAGGCTATTGTTACAATTGAAATTGTTTGCACAAATGTTGAATATGTCCTATGGGGGAGTATTCTAGCATTTCTAGAGTATTCGCATGTTGCATTCATGACTGTGTTTGTCATTAATGTCAACACATTGACTATACTACATATTAGTAGAGTAGCAGACAAAGTTTGTATTAAACGACATAGTATATTACATATGAGGTTGTGAGAAGTTGAGTTCATGTTTTGTATGGTGTCCTAATATCATGGTTAAGAGTGCATACATAAATTCAAATATTTGTGTCAGTTATGAGTAATCTAGTGGAAACTATATTCTGACAGTGTTCCTGAGAAGTGGTTTGTGATAATCGGATTATATCTCCTAACAGGGATAGAATCTGGTTAAGAGAAGTTATACAGAGGTTGAAGACATTGCAGAATTGACTTGGATGAGTTATCATAGTCATAGGTTGAACATGTGAAGATTTATTAAGTTTCTAAGCCAAAATTTTTATGTGATTATGGAAATATTATGTAATGTATGATGTTTTATATTTTGTAATTGGTTAAGCTTAATTAGTTGACTCAATTATGAAATATTGTGCACGGTATAAAGGAAGGATTATTTTCCTTGATTGAAAAGGTGAGAGATGTGATGTGAAGGTGAAATAATGTGAATAAGTAATCTAAGGGATTGATGTGTGATGCGAGTGAGAAGATATGGTATTAAGGTCTAGTGAAGCATTTGGTGCAGTTTTGGCATAGTCAGAGAGGAGAAGAGAAGTTTTTGAGATCATTAATTCTTGGTATTATTCTATTTGGCTAATAAAAAGATCATTTGGATAATGTGTTCAGTGATCTTTCCCTTGAAGTTGTTTGGATAGTGGGTCCTTCTGTCTTCCCTAACTCCTAACAGGGTTATGTTAGAAATAGGGAATACTAAGAGGGGGGGGCTGAATCAGTATTTCACAAACTTTTACTTTTGCCCAATTATGGATATAAAAAATTAACTTGAAGCTTACATAACAAAGTAAACTAAATAACAAGCATAGCAATAAAGCAAATGAACTCATAACACCATGTTTCTTCTTGAGGAAACCTTGTCAAAGGGAAAACCTTGGTGGGGATCATACCCACAACTGATCCACTAATCAAAAGTATCTGGTTAAGGATGCTAACCCTACTAGGAGTCTATTACATACATATAGTGTCTTTGTCCTGATTAAAGGAATCTAGGCCTTGTTAAAAGCCTCAACCCTGTTAGGAGTTGGTATTACAAAAATAGGATCTTTACAAGATGAGCACACTGCCCAAACATGCAATATACAATGATATCTGAATACAAAGATAAAGTACATAACCTTTTACTGCTGGCCGAATAGCTTTCCTATTCTGATTTATATTTCTAGGCTCTTTTCTTTCATACACAGAGTCTATTTCTTTTCTTCTTAAAAAATATAACTTCACATCATATCATTACAACATTACAAGACTTGTTCTACCTTCGCATTACATGCTTCTTACATATATACAAGTTATTATGAATAATAACTTCCAGTCGGCTTTACTAAACATAAACTCTTCCAAAATACAAAATTAATTCATGCTACCTAAGGGTTAACATATAGGATGTCATCCCTTATATGTTTAAGTTATTATTTTGATAAACAAAATAGTCCCTTAACTTAATATTCTCATTCTATCTTCTTGCTTTGTTTAGGTCAGCTTCAACACTGTCTTTGTAATCCTCTAATATCTCCTTTTGTACATGCTGTACAGACTTGCACTCTCACATGTAGCTTTGATATACCTAGAATTATCCATGTTCAAGTGCGCATGCACTGAACCTACTTCTATGAACATCGCTGACCAAAACTATCTCCGATTAGGCTAGTAAATACTATTATACTTAGACAATTTTCACTTGCGCTCATACAAAACTGCTTTCTTCTATTATGCAATCAACATGGTGATTATATGTTGTTGGAAACTATAATTGAAGAAATTATTTTTTTTTCATTGATGTCAAACCATAACTGGTATGACTATTACTATTTAAGAAAGTACTATATCTATTTGAGTGTTGCTAAGGGGATAGGCAAGGTTGGTAACAACAACACCTAAGGAAAGGTTGAGTTATCTTGATACTTCAATGAGTACTTGATTATGTGGCACAATGATAAGACAATGTATTATTTATCTAAGTAAGAATGAAGACTAAACTGGTAGGCTTAACCGAGCATAAGTGAAGAAATCTAGTTTAGGTCGAGTGTTGTTTGTGTCGACCGAGCTAGTGAGTGTCGAGTAAAATCAGTGTTGACCAAACACTAGTTAATTGCCGAGGAAGACAGTGTTAGCCGAGGAAATAGTTTATGTGGTGACCGAGCTTTCCAGAGAAGATCGAGAAGTTGGACATAGTATTGACCAAGCGTTAGTATTTTGCATTTGATGAAGAATTCAAATTTCCAGTCGACATCGTTGAATTCTTGGATTATGTAAAATGTGTTGACTTTATTTATTCATTGTATGAAAGCATTTAATGCACTGTAAAATGTTTTATTGTAAATATTTAAGAGATTTGAGATATTTTAAAAGGATAGCCAAAGAACATAATGTAGGATGGATTCAATGAATCTGACCTAACTCTAAGATCTACGAAGGAGATTAAGCGGAAAAAGATGTATTGACCTAATAGAGGTAGTATTAAGGAAACCTAAGTGAGAGGTTGAGCTTAGAGAGAGAAGTGAATGTTGGAAGTATAGTTGATTTTATTGACTGTCTAAGTAGAAAAGGCTGAAGGAGAAGTGTTGTGATCACTTGAAGGGTTCCGAGTAGATCAGTGATGGAGATGGAAAAGGTTCATAGTCAGTAAGCCAGCATATGTGTACGGAATTGGATCTGATATTTGCAAAGTGAGTTGTATGTTTCTCAGATCAATATTGCTACTACTTTCTAATCATTGTAACAGTCAAAATCCTTTTAACAGAGGTTGACCTAATAGTCATAGGTATAAATCCTTTTAACAATGTTGCATTCTAATGGAGTGTATGTAAGTCCTATAACAAGGCACACTTTTAACAGAGTGGTTTAAATCCTTTTACCGGGTCACACTTGACAGTGTGTTTGTAACCTTTGACAGGGTTGGGCTTTCTCACCAAGCTCACTTCAGAAGAGTGAACATAATAGTAACATGTTATAAAGTAGTTTTTCCCAAATTGGGTTTCCACTACAAATCTTGGTGTTTATACTTGTGTGAATGTTTTTGGTTTGAACATTTCTATGTTTTACAGTTAGATGCTATTGGATAAGTGGACTGCACTGTTATATGTTTCTGTTATGCAATCAGTAATGATTGAGTAGGTGTTGGTTATTAGATCTGATTTGTTGAAGAGTTTAAAGTTTGCTTTTATACATCTGGACTTGAGAACAACTAATTCACTCCCCCTCTCTATTGTTCTAAATCATATTAACAATTGGTATCAGAGCTGTTGGTGCTTACAGAGAACAAGTTTGAAGGTACTTGAAGTAAAAGATCAAGATGTATAAGAAGGAGGTACCGAAGCTGAATAAGGAAAACTTTCCTGCATGGAAAAGTTTGATGAAGCTGCATCTGGCTGATATTAGTGATTCTGCTAAGTATTACATTGAGCATGACTATGTCACACCTATTGCACCTCTGACTATCGAGGAAATCAAAGCTAAACAAGAGCACAACCAAGCAATGTTGGAAAATTGTGTCTGCCCTAAGTTATCCAAAATTTGAAGAGATCAAAGATTGCATTACTGCAAAGAAAATGTGGGACACCCTTGCAAGCATTTATGGTAGTGATGTGAATGTGTTGAGAGCAAAAGCTGAGAGCCTAAGAAGTAAATTTAATGAAGTGAGAATGCAAGAAGGTGAGAATATTGCACAATATTGTGGTAGAATAAAAGAAGTTGTAAATGCTATTAGAGGAGCAAACGGAACTATTGAGGATGAAAATATAATAGGAAAAGTATTGAGAACTCTGCATCCTATTTATGCAATCAAAATTTCTGCAATCCAGGAATCTAGATGTAACTCTCCTAATGCCCTTACTTTAGAAAGTTTGGTTGGTAAGCTTACTGATTTTGAACTTTCTAACTATGATAACTTCACTGTTGGTAGTATTGAATCTTCTTTTAAGTGACAAATGGTTCTGAATAAGTCAAAGAAGGAAAAAGAAAGATGCATCAGTGAAAGTGAAAGTGATAGTGATAGTGACAGTGGCACATCTGATCAAGAACTTGAGAGTCATGCCCAAAATTAGGGGCAAAACACACACAACAATTTTTTTTTTAAACACTAACAGCTAGGTTGCATACAAGGGTACACAAGAACTTGGACATATATTAATTAAAATAAATTAGTGAATTAAAATTATAATCCCCTTAGGTTTAATTATATTTTAATTAAAGATATAAATACATAATTATTAATCCCACTTAGAGATTTTAAATATTTAAATAATGATATAAATATCAATTGAAGTAATTATTATTAAGAACTAATAACTTACCTAGGTCCCACCTAGGGATTATACATTTATCAATCTCCCTAATAATTTAATAATCAAGAGAAATGCAAATAGGCATTTAATTATTAATAATACAACTAATCCTTAATAAATCAATAATTAAATGTCTAATAAAATTAAAACATAATAATACAAGCCCCATTATTTCGAATCTCAACAATAAAATAAAATAAATTAAAACGACATAAATTAACTCCCATAGGGTTATCCACTTTAATAATTGAAATGATACTAAATTAAATTATATATTAAAATAATGCCACTCATATACAATATAAACAAGGTTCAACAAGAAATAATCAATAATTCATAAATTTGAAATAGAAGTAATTACATTCATATTAAATTAAATAAAGAATCCAAAGTCAATTTAATATTAATAATACATTAACATTTCTAAAATAATTCAAATGACATTAAATAATAAATGTTTAAAATTCCACTCACAAAAATTGAAATAATATTTAAGAATTCCCACTATCTAATTTCTAACTATAAGAATAAAGCATTACAAAATTCAAAATTTAAAAAAAAAATTCAAAAAGCCTAAATAAATCAACAAAGCACTAACTAACTAAAAAAAAGATTCTAAATTAAAATGACTTTCATAGTCATCATTTAATAAATGATTTACTAAAAAAAATAAGGTTTAAAAGAAACCTAATGGAACATGATTTTTTTCAATTAAAAATTGAAATGGGCCTTAAGTGGTCAACCCTAACACTAATTCGAATTTAGGGTTAGGCCAAAATATAAAACTCATCTAAAACCCTAATTTGATATTTTTTGTGTGTGCAGGTTGAGCCAAAGGCATGGGTGAAGAAGATGGAGTGCTTATTGTATACTCATGAGCATTTTTTAGTGAATATACACACCAATGGTGTGTATATTCACTCATGACTACTTATGTATATATGATTTAATCAAAATCATCAAGGATTACAAGCAACCAACGAGATCTTCAAGGGTTTTCAACAAAACCCTCATTCAAGGACCATGCATATGTTTATTATTATTATTTTTATTTTATTTTAATTTTTCCTTAACGTTAGATTGCTCTCTTACCTTTAGATTTACTAAACTCAACAGAGTCTCAGAGGAGAAAATCAGTCATTTATTCACTCTGTATATGCTAGATTATACAATACAGAATAAACTACTAAGATATTAATTTATTATTTAATTTTTGATAAACCACAGAGGATAAATAAATCACTGTTATGCTACAGAGATTAAAATAGTTTATTTAAATGCTTACCCTCTCTATCTTCCATTGCTACTATAAAAGTTGTTTATCTGCCCAATAAATTTAAGGGTTTGATAACAACTACTGGCATACCAGTCTAGTGATTTTACTCCGTGATAAAATATCGTGAGCATTCACTTCTATTTACTGGACTG